>JAKSZT010053766.1:7177298-7199699 GCA_026826555.1 Tolypeutes matacus | reverse complement strand
TCTATCTATCTATCTATCTATCTATCTATCTATCTATCTATCTATCTATCTGTCTGTCTATTTATCTGTCTATCTATCTGTCTATCTATCTATTCCTTCTCATCTTTGACTTCTTTTCACAAATGCCAAGTCCAACCATCTTGTCTAGAGTAACTCCACCCTCTGCCTTACACTTCCTCTTTATTCCCTTACTAAACTATCATTCAGAGCAATTCTTACAAACATTATATTTATCTATTTACCATCTTATTTATGTCCTTACTTATTTTATGCTTTCATTATCTGTCTTACCAACAAGAACAACAACAAAAGTTCAGCACCATAAAGCAGGAAACTGCTTTTATTTATTCAATTTATTTAAGCATCTGGAAATATGCTGGACGTTCATCCAGAAATAGCTTTTGGATGAATGAATGATCAAAACAATATATTCCAAGAAACCTACTACTGTCTTTTATTTTTTCTCCATTTTGCTCTCCAGAGCCTCTTTCCCATCATTATCATTAGTATAAATTCATGCATTGGCAACAGTGAAAATGTTCTTATATTGAGTAACAGGTTTTATTTATATTTTATTTTCTAGCTAACCAACTAAAAATAAATTGAAATTCTCCATGTACCTCAAATAATCATTAATTAAAAAAAAAAAAACAGTTAAAATAACATAGGAACATTTACCAAAGAGAAAAAATTTTTTAGTTTTTTTCCTTAACACCCATTGAAGTGAAAGTTCAAAAGAGAAATAAGATCTGCCATAGGAAATACAAAAGCTAAATTTTCTTTGCACAACAGAGTGTAATGTTTGTCTTCTAAAGTTTCCTACAGAGATACTGAAGGCAAATGGCAGACTACAATAATTTATCCAGTACCTTAACTTTATCTCTTTTAAATAAATGCTTAGTCTTTTAAATTCCCTCCTCTTTATGCTTCTCTCAAAATGGTGTCTGAATGATTTGAGAAAGCAGGCTTACTTCACATTGTGTGTGTGGGAAGAATTAGGCCCTCAGGTCTCTGACAATATATTCTTATATATACTCTGGCTCCTTCAAACTTCATAAAGTAGTCCCTTGTCCCATGTTAGCTTTGCTCCTATTAGCATCAAAGGATGAATACGTAGCAACTGACATTAAAGAAGAAACACACATTGGGAATTATTAATTCTCTACACCCACCCTGTCCCTCTCCAAAACATGATCCTTTCATAGTCTTCCTCAGTTGCTTGTTCTAGAAACCTTGGAGTCATGTTGACTTTTTTCTTTCACACATCACATCCACTCTGTTAGCAAACCCAATCGATTTTACCTTCAAAATTTGTAAGACTCACATCACCTCTAACCCTACCAATCATCTTTTGTCTCATTTCAATATGACTAACCTCCCTGTTTACACCATCACACAATTCATTCTTATAGAGTTGCCAGAGTGATCCCTTTAAAATATAAGCCAAATTAAGCAACACTTCTCCTCAAAATCATCCAACGCCTCCCCCCCTTTCATAGAGTAGAAGCCAACACCTTCATAAAGGCCTACAGAGGCCTATACTGTCTGCCACCCTGCTAACTTTTACCTCAAATTCTTACCACTCTTTCTCTCTTTCTCTCTTTCCTCCTCCCTAATCTCCAGTCATGTTATTGTCCTTGTTAGTCCTCCAATAGGTGAGGGCTCTCCTCTCCAAGCTAATAAAGAGCACAGAGGCCCAGGCTCCTAAAGGAAGACAGGGCCTAGACCTCCAGGTTTGTATAAATGTCCAAGATGGTTCTCATACACATAAAATGTGAGAATCCCAGTTTTATAAGGTCACAGTCTCTTGGTTCCAGAGGTATGTGATTTTTTTTTGACCTTTCTACCTTCTCAATGCTCCTCTCACTTCTTGCTTTCTGTAGTAGAACGTTCTTCTGAATCTGATGTTACTTGCATAGACTGAACCCTTGTAGGCTCTTAGGAAAGATTTGTTGAAGTGACACCTTTAAGATCCTCATCTGCAGTCTCCTTTTCTCTAACCAAATCACAAATCCATTAGAAACCAGCCTAAGTTAGTTACTTTTCAGAGCAACAATGGAGATTTTGCTTTACAGTAAGACAAGCAAATCATCTGAAACAAAAATCTGGATACCAATAAAATTCTCTTCCTTTTCAGGCCATGTTCATATTGATATTTTAAAATAGGAACTTAAATGATGACACCTTTGACTCAGAAAAAATTGATTTTGTACAATTCTGTAGTGCTTTATCAGTTCTTCCTGGTTTTCAGATGGAGAGTGTAGAATATGGGTATGATTTACAAATTGCATCTCTAATTCAAGAGCATATTCAACCAATAAAATCCAGTTTTTAGTTCATATTTCTGAACATATTGAAAGATTTGATAGAAATTGAGTTGGGGGGAAGGGTGGCTGTGGCTCTGTTCTCCCCAGAGAATCTTAATTGAAGCCAAATTCTAATGAAGCTAATAAAAATTTAGTAGATTGACAGATGATTGCAAGAATGCAGTTGTTGCCAACTTACTAAAATTAATCTATTCCATATGTACAAACAGCATGCAAGGCTATTCTTCACTTACACTCATGTTATTTTAGGTTTCATATGTAACTTAGGATCTAAATACTATTTTTCCTGCAATTGCTAGTGATAATCCACACATAGATTTATATAGTTTTGCAAGGCTGCAAGTGTATTTTAGGCCTCCTGCATATGCAAGAGCTCACTGTATATGCACATGTGCTCCCATTAACAGATCACAGGCACTTAAGTCTAAATGTAACAGAGTTACATAGAGTAGTGTTAAGATGAGATGTTTAAGCTCATATAAATCAGGAGGTCCAGAAGTTGGGTTCTCACAACAACTTGAAACTAGCACTGGTGTTATGTGCTGTGACAGGGTTTTTCCATTACACAATCAGATAACCCTGTGTAATGTGACATAAATATTTGGCAGATCTTCTCTTTGCAAACATACATTTACTGTGTCATGTTGTATAAATGGCTTATATAATGTGGATGATACTGAAAATGAAAGTCTCTGGTTTTATACATTATATGTAAATATTTTGGTTATGAGACATAACATTAATTTTGAAGGCATAACAATATACAGGATTGCTTTTTATAACAGTATTTTGTTTAACACTGTATTTCTAATGTTAACATAAAGAACAAATGGAGAAAGATCAATTAATGAACACAAAAGATAAATGTAGCATATATTGGCTAAATATGAGATTCATAATCATATCTCCTTATTCACAAAAAAGTTTTGGTTTTAATTTATAAACTCATAAAAAAGTTAGATACTTAGGAATGCAGTAAGCTTGAGTAAAATAGTTTAAATTTGGGAACAAAAAATGAATGCGAAATCTTAAACATGAACTTATTAAAATTATTTTTCTTTGTACATCATAAAGCTCATTTGAAATTAATATCATGCAAATAATAGTTTTATATTTTTTATATATATTTAGAAATCAACATATAAATATCCACCAAAAATACAAAAAATATGAAACACTGGTTGAATGTAATTATTTAAATGTCTTCTAGATTGTCACAAAATGCATAAGAAAAAAAGTTGCAGTGAAATGCAGGTATTTGTATTTTTGCATTTTTGGTTGTTTATAATCTTAAGACTAAATCAAAATACAAAAACTACTGTTAAAATTTTTAACTCCTAATTTAAAATAATTCAATTAAATTTAACACTAATTATATGTCACACAATGTATAATACTGGATATGAATTTATAGCAAGTACAAGAGAACTCCCTATTATGTCATCCAGTCTCCTCATACTCTAAATAACTTGGCCGCTACTCTATTTGTTGACTCAGTGAATGGTTATTGAGAGCCATTCTTGTGTCAAGTACCACAGTAGGACGGGGGATTCTGTGAAGACTTAAGAAGACATGGCACTGCCCTCACAGAATTTTTTTTGTCCTACAAGGAAAACAGATATTCAAAAAGTCATTTTATATAATTCAAGAAACTTTTTTTCTATTATTTGTATTAGAATATAAACTAATAGCTAACATTTGTTCAAAATTAATGGATCAGGGATCATATTGAGGATTTTTACATGTAGTAGTAGCTTTATTCCTTGCAACAATACAATCAAGTAGTTAATAATACTATCACAGATTATAGAGTAGGAAACTAAGAGACATGGGTCTATTATAGCATGCTCAAGGTAAGAAAAAGTCATCTAATACTAACTCTCACACGATACTTAGAAATAAAAATTACCCCATGGATACAGAAACCATAAAATTACAAAAATAATGACACTTTGAAAATGAAAATATATATCTTAAACAAGTGGAAGCTTTTTGACTTTTAAAAATTCACAAAATATCTTTCAAACAAAGCATTAAGTACTCAATTTAGAATATACACTGAGGTATCTAAAATATGATTTTCAATGAAAAACAGAAAAATTAAAATTATGCTTTCTAAATATGAACATTTAAATTAGATTTCACTTTTTAAATTATTGCATGTAGTGTGTGGTCATCAACCTTTAGACTAATCTGGTAGGTTTTGAATTTTTAAAAATTAAAATAAAATACAAGGAGGAATGTTCATTCATAAGACATTATGTGCTATTAAAATGTTACAAAAGAAAATCATTTTTAAATGTAACAGTTTTCCTTTGTGTAGTTCTGATATTCATTAATTTACTCTTTGTTATTCAAATTTATGTATTTCATTTCAAAAATAATATGATATACATTTTTAATTTTCCTGGTAGTTGCATAAAATGTAAATACAAACGCAAACTGTAAATTGATAATTCCATTCTTGAAAGCCATTGGCAAAAAAGGAAAGACAGTATTTATTATTTAACAAGCCTTATATGAAACTGAATTACCATGAAACTGGGTAAAAGATCTCTTTCATGGATGGAAAATTATCTAAAATGTATAAGGCAAGGAATAAAAATAAACAAGAACTTGTTTTAATTTGTACACCTCAAATATCTTCCACACTTGGCCACTGGATCTGGTTTTATTTTAAATTTTTGCAAATAAATCTAGATGAAATTGCCTACCATAAAACCTTCATATCTGCAAAACGTGCATTTCCAGATAGTTAAAAGAATACCAGTGTAAAGGAACTATAGATGTTGATCAAATGAGTGATTTCTGCATCTATGATCTCTGCCTTTTACATGTCAGTGAATCTTCTTAGCCTCCAAAGTTGCTAAAAAAGGGAGCAGAAGTATGACAAAATTATATACACATACACACACACACATATATATACAGAATGAAAACTTCATTTTCAAAAGTGAAATTTTTTTTCTTTCATTTTTTTTATTAAAGAAGTTGTGAGCTACAAAACAATCATGCATAACGTGCAGAATTCCCTTATATCACCCCTCCACCAAAACCTTACATTGTTGTGGAAACTTTGTTACAAATTATGAAAGAACATGATCAGACAATTACAACTAACTCTGGTCCATAGCATACACTCGATATATTTTTTCCATACATCCCCTATTATTAACACTGTGTATTAGTATTGTATATTTGTTATAACTCATGAGAGAACATTTTCATATTTGTACTATGAACCACAGTGCATCTTCTTCTACATGTGTTATGCAGTCCCATGCCTTGTACATTGAATCCAAAATGTATACTCAGTGGCTCTCACTTTCATCACAAAGTTCTGCAGTCATCACCCCAGTAAACCTTTGAACATTATCCTTAGTCCGAAAGAAAAAAATCCCATTCACCCTTATTATTGACCCTTAGTATTGATATAGTACCTTCTTTGATATTGATGCAAGAATATTACAATTTTGCTGTTAACTATAGTTCATAACTTAAATTAATTGTATTTTCCCATGCATCATTGTATTCTTACTATCTTGTCATAGTGATGAACTTTGTTCTAGTTCATAGAAGAACATTCTTGTGTTTGTATTATTAACCACAATCCTCATCCACCTCTGGGTTCACTATGTTATTCAGTCCCTAGATTATTCTCTAGCTTTCTTTAAATTGACATTTAGATCCCTAGACTACCCTTTCAGCCACGATCCCATTTATAAATCAACTGTGTTAGTTATACTCACTATAATGTGTTACCATCAACTCTATCCATTTCCACACTTTTACATTCAAGCTAATTGAGATTTCTACATACATTAAGCATCAGTACCCCTACCCCTACTTAGTCCTCATCTTATCTCCTAGTAACCTATATATAGTGTAAGTTTTAACTCTGTGTATTTATTTTTCATATTTAGTTTATATTTGTGAGACCATGCAATATTTATCCTTTTGTGCCTGGCTTATTTCACTTAGCATAATGTCCTGATGGTTCATCCATGCTATCATATGTGTCTCAATTTCATTTCTTCTTACAGCATCATAGTAATCCATCATATGTATATACCATATTTTGTTTATCCATTCATCAGTTGATGGACACTTGGGTTGTTTCCATCATTTGGCAATTGTGGATAATGCTGCTATGAACATTTGTGTGCACATGTCTGTTAGCATCATGGTTTTCAGTTCTTCTGGATATATTCCTAGTAGAGGGATTGCCAAATCATACAGCAGGTCTATATTTGGCTTCCTGTGGAACCGCCAAACTGTCTTCCACAGAGGCTACACCATTCTACATGGCCACCAACAGTGAAGGAGTGTTCCTATTTCTCCACAGCCTCTTCAGCACTTGTTGTTTTCTGTTGTGTGTGTGTGGGGGGTGGGTGTTTTTAATAATGGCCTTTCGATGAGGTGTGAGATGATATCTCTTTGTAGTTTTGATTTACATTTCACTAATACCTAGTGATATTGAACATTTTTTTCTTGTGCTTTTACACAATTTGTAATTCCTCTTGGGAGAAATGTCTAAGTCTTTTGCACATTTTTAAATTGGATTGATTGCTCTTTTATTGTTGAGTTGCATGACCTCTTTGCATAGCATTGATAAGGGGTTTCCAAACATTTTCTCCCATTGAGTGGGTTGCTTGATCACCTTCTTGACAAAGTTCTTTCAAGCACAAAAAATTTAAGTTTGAGGAGATGGCATTTATTCATTTTAACTTTCATTGTTCATGCTTTTGGTGTAAGTTTTAAGAGATGGCCACCTACCACTAGGTCTTTAAGATGTTTTCTTACATTTTCTTTTATGAGTTTTATGATTCTCACTTTTGTATTAGGTCTTTGATCCATTTTGAGTTAATTTTTGTATAAGGAGTGAGCTAGGTTTCCTCTTTCTTTCTTTAGGATGTGGATATTCAGTTCTCTGGGCACCATTTGTTGAATAGACTGTTCTGCCTCAGCTGAGTGAGCTTGACAGCCTTGTCAAAAATCACTTGACCATAGATGTGAGGGTCTATTTCTAAACCAACAATTCCATTCCATTGGTCTATATGTCAATTTTTATGCCAGTACCATGCTATTTTTACCAGTGTAGCTAGGTTACACAATTTAAAATCCAGGTGTGGAAGATATCTAACTTTGTTCTTCCATTTTGTGATGTTTTTGGTTTTTTGGTGCCCCATAGTCTTTCAAACAAATTTGATAATTTGGTTTTCCATTTCTGTGAAAATGCTGATGGATTTTATTGAGATTGCATTGAATTTGTATATCAATTTGAATAAAATTAACATCTTAACAATATTTTGTCTTCCAATCCATGAACATGGAATATTGTTCTACTTATTTAGGTCTTCTTTGATTTCTTTTAGCAATGAATTGTAGTTTTCTAAATAAAAGTGCTTTACATCCTTGGTTAAGTTTATTCCTAAATATTTGATTCTTTTTTTCACTATTGTAAATGGAATTTTTTTCCTGACTTCCTCCTCAGATTCCTCCTTACTAGTGTGTAGAAACACTACTGATTTTTGCATATTAATCTTGTATCTTGCCACTCTGCTGAATTTATTAGCTCTATTTGCTTTGTTGTAGATTTTTCAGAGTTTTCTTGACATAAGATCCTATCATCTGCAAATAGAAAGAGTTTTACCTTTCTTTTGAATTTGGATGCCTTTTATTTCTTTTCATTGTCTGATTGCTCTAGCTAAAACCTCTACCACTGTATTGAACAACAATGGTGACAGTTGGCATCCTTGTCTTGTTCTTGATATCAGCCAGAAGTCTTTCAATCTTTCACTATTGAGTACAATGTTAGCTGTGGCTTTTCATATATGCCCTTTATCATATTGAGAAATTTCCTTTGATTCCTATCTTTTGGGGTATTTTTATCGAGAAAGGATGCTGGATGATGTCAAATGCATTTTCTGCATCAATCGAGAGAATCATATGATGTTTCTTCTTTGATTTATTAATGTGGTATATTATGCTGATTGATTTTCTTTTGCTGAACCACTCTTGCATGACTGGGATAAAACCCACTAATCACAGTGAATAATTCTTTTAATGTGTTGTTGGATTTGATCAGCAAGTATTTTGTTGAGGATTTTTGCATCTGTATTCATTAGGAAAATGGGTCTATAATTTTCTTTTTTTTCATAAATCTTTGTGAAAAAGATATTATGGTTTTGGTATTAGGGTGATAGTAGCTTCATAGAATGAGTTTGGTATTTTTCCTTCCTGTTCAATTTTTTGGAAGATTTTGAGTAAGCTTGTATTAAACTTTCTTTAAATGATTGAAAGAATTCATCTATGAAGCCATCAGATTCTGGACTTTTCCTTTTGGGGAATTATTTGATGACTATTTCAATCTCACTGCTTGTGTTTGGTCTGTTGAGGTCTTCTATTTCTTCCAGGATCAGTGTAGGTTGTTCATATATTCCTAGGAATTTTTTCATTTCATCTACATTGTCTAGTTTGTTGGCGTATAGTTGTTCATAGTACTCTCTTATGATCTCTTTTATTTTTGTGGGATCAGTAGTAATATACCTGTATTAGTCAGCAAAAGGAGTGCTGATGCAAAATACCAGAAACCAGTTGGTTTTTGTAAAGGATATTTATTTGCTGTAGAAGCTTGCAGTTACCAGGCCATACATAAAGCATAAGTTTCTTCCTTCACCAATGTCTGTTGTCATGTGTTGGAGCAAGACAGCTGCTGACTTCCATGGGCTTCTTGCGTTCCTCTCTTCCCAGGGCCCCAATTCTCTCCAAGCTCTGCTCCTCTGTTTCCTCCACAAGGTCAGCTGTAGACTATGAGACTCTCTAGGCTTTGCCTCTCTCCATAAGGCCAGCTGTGAACTGTCAAGCAAACCACTTGTCTCTTTTCCTGGGGCCTTCTCTCCTTCCTCACAACCAAGCTCCTCTGTGTGTTTACTTCCCCAGGCTCCAGCATTAAAACTCCACATCAGAACTCCAACATCAAAAACTCCAACTCTGTCCTTTGCCATGTCTTTTATCTTTGAGACCCCACCCACCAAGGGGCGGGGCTCAACACCCTACTGATGTGGCCTAGTCAATGCCCTAATCATAACTTAATCATGCCCAGATGAACAGAACAGTTTATAAGCATAATCCAAAATCTATTTTTGGAATTCATAACTATATCAAACTGCCAAACTGCTACAATACCCATTTTCATTTCTGATTTTATTTGCGTCTTCTCTCTTTTTTTCTTTGTCAGTCTAGCTAAAGTTTTGTCACTTTTGTTGAACTTCTCAAAGAATCAACTTTTGATATAGTTAATACTCTTTATTGTTTTTTATCTCAATTTTATTTATTTCTGCTCTGATCTTTGTTATTTCATTCCTTCTGCTTGCTTTTGGCATATTTTGCTGTTTTTTTTTTCTAGTTCCTCCAGCTGTGTAGTTAGGTCATTGATTTTAGCTCTTTCTGCTTTTTTAATGCAAGCACTGAAGACTATAAATTTCCCTCTCAGCACTGCTTTCACTGCATTCCATAAGTTCTAATATGTTGCATTCTTATTTTCTTTCGTCTCGATATACTTATTGATTTCACTTGCAATTTCCTTTTTGACCCACCGATTATTTAATAGTGTGTTGTGTAATCTCCATATATTTTTTAATTTTCTCTTTTTCTGTCGTGTTGATTTCCAGCTTTATTCCATTAGGATCAGAGAAAGTGCTATGTACAATTTCGATTGGTTTAAATTTATTGAGATCTGCTTTGTGATCCAACACACGGTCTATCCTGGAGAAAGATCCATACATACTTGAAAAGAATGTATATCCTGCTGTTTGGGGTTGCAATGTTCTGTATATGCCTATTAAGCTCTCTGTTTCTTTATTGATCCTCTGCCCAAATGATTTTCCAATGATGAGAGTGATGTATTGAAGTCTCCAACTATTACTGTAATGACATCTATTTCTCCCGTCAGTTTTGCCAGTGTTTGCCTCACATAATTTGAGACATCCAGGTTAGGCACATATACATTTATTATTTCCTCCTGGTGAATTGCTCCTTTTATTAGTATATAATGACCTTCCTTGTGTCTAATAACAGCTTTGCTTTTAAAGTCTATTTCATCTGATATAAGTATAGTTACTCCAGCTTTTTTGTTGTTGTTGTTACTGCATGCAGATAACATTTTGTTCCAGCTTTTCACTTTCAATTTATTCATATCCTTGTGTCTAAGGTGAGTCTCTTGTAAATAGCACATAGATGACTTATATTTTCTTATCCTTTCTGCTAGTCTATGCCTTTTGATTGGGGAGTCTAATCCATTAACATTCAATTTATTACTGTAAAGGCAGTTCTTACTTCAACCATTTTGATCTTTGGGTTTTATCTGTCATATCTTATTTTTACCACTCTTTTTTACAGTTTTAGTTACTTTTACTGATATAATCTTTATTTCTAAACTGTCTTCCAAGTGTCTGTTTCATGTCTTTATTTCCCCAGGTTGTAGAAATCCCTTTAGTATTTCCTGTAACACTGGTTTCTTGGTTACAAACGTTTTCAGTTTCTGTTAATTTGTGAATATTCTAAAATCACCCTCATTTTTGAAAGACAATCTTGCCATATATAAGATTCTTGAATGGTAGTTTTCCTCTTGCAATATCTTAAATATATCATACCCCTGCCTTCTATGGTTTCTGATGAGAAAACAGCATTTTATCTTACTGGGAATTCCTTGTATGTGATGAATCTCTTTTCTCTTGCTGCTCTCAGGATTCTCTCTTTATATTTAGCATTTGACATTTTGCTTATCATGTGTCTCAGAGTAGGTCTATTTGTAATTATTTGGATGGGAGTATGTTGCCTATGTATGCCTTCAAAGTCTTCTTTCCACTCACCCCATGTCTTCTTGATTTCCTTAATCTCTTTTACCATCTCACTGAATTTATTAAGGAGATTTGTTTGAACATCTGTTATTAGTAGTCGCAACTCTTTTATGTCATCTAGAGGCTTAGTTGTTTCCTTGGCCATACCTTCCTATTTCTTGGTATGGATTGCAATTTTGAAAGCATAGCAGCAGATGGTTCTATCATTCTTTTAGATAGAGAAATGAGGGAGGAATGCTGTCTGAGCCACCTCAGCTTTCAAGTGTAGGAGAGGAGGAAAGGACACAAATCCAAAAGATATAAAAGGTAAAGGAGTGTTTAGCATTGAGATGAGATTGTTTTTGACATTTCAAAGAGCAAATTTATTTGCCATGGTGAAAAATCTTTATAAGGAGGTAGGAATAATGACATTATTTCCCTTCTCTGAACATTCAGATATGCCTGTATGCTATGAAGCCCAAACTCCTTGAATAATTTAATACTTCATGGTCTGGACTTAATACACATATCCATATTATTATACAATTATTGTCAGGCATTACTTAAGCATCACTACTTGAAATTTCCTAAAACTGTCCATCAATAACCTTTCTGAAATGCTTTACCTCAACATCTTGTAATGTCCTTATTTAGCTCATTAAAAGAACAAAAAGAAAAAAAAATTGCCTCTGGTTCATCATCTATTTTTTACCCTCTTAACTTACTTTTTTATTGTACAAGTAATAAGTAAGTACATGTGGCATCACATCATTTTATTCACAAATATTTTAATAAGCATTTTTAACAAATAATATTTTTTAAAGTATCCATAATAGTTTGATCACAATCACCAAAATTTAAAATAGCCCCTCAATATCATCTTACAGCTATTTTGTTTTTAATTTTCTCTAATTGTTTCAAAAATATATTTGTACAGTGATTTTTTGAATCAGCCTCTAAACAAGGCCTATTTTGTATTTGCCTTATATATCTCCTATTTTTACAGCAATTAGTTTTTGAAGATTTTGTGTCATTTGTGCTGGGGATTTCCCACACTCTGCCTTTGGCTGAATGTAGCTCTCTGGTGTCATCTAACATGTTCTTACTTCCTCTGTATTTCTTATATACTGATAGTTAACTCTGAAGTTTTGAATTTATTTAGTTTGAGTGTTGTTTTGTTTTGTGTTTTCAAGGAGATTCCAAAGTAGATGCTATGTACTTTCTACTGTATTTGCATCAAGAATGATATTCTGTTCTGCTGAGCTACTTCAATGAATTTTTCAAGGCCTAGTCTTCACACTACTTCCAAGACACATTCCTTAATTCCCCCACCACTCACTGAACACACCTGCTGCCTTATAATATGTCTTTCTGCCAATTATAATTATTTTTGTGCATGCATATCCTTCATTTTAAATTCTGCCATATTAGCTACCATGCTTTTACTGCCTTTTTATCTTCAGTTCTGAATATGGGACTCTACATAAAACAAGGACTGATTTTTTCTGTTGGATGAAACTTTTCTTAACTGGGTTATGTCACATGAAACGATACTTGTAAGCAGCCCAATCAGCACATAAAAATGTTGCATACCAATTGCTTAAATATGTTACTCAATTGATTACTATTCACCATCCACCTTTCCAGTAATATGTCAGACTAGAAATTTTTGCTCAGAAATTTCCAGTCACTTTAGCCTTCCCTTAGTTGCTAGAGATTTGCAGTAATTTTTCTATTGCTGCCATAACAAATTACCACAAATGTAGTGGCTTAAAATGTTATACATTTATTATCTCACAATTTTCCTGAGTCCAGGCACAGGGAGCTGGGTTCTCTGCTCAAGTCTCAGAAGTTTAAATCAATGTGTCCATCAGAACTTTGATACTCATTTGAAGCTCTTCCATGCTCACTGGTTTTTGGCAAAATTCATTGCTTTGCAGTTTTAGGATTAAGATCCCAGTTTTCTTACTGCCTGCAGAAAATCAGGGGGACTCAGCTTCTAGAAGCCAACCCCTTCTAGCAGCAGTTTGCATCATAGTTTTTTCCTTTCTTCCTCAAGATCAGCAGGAGCAGGAGTCACCAGACAGAGAAAACACCTTTCTTTTAAAAGTCTCTCCTGATTAGGTCAGGCTCACCCAGATTTTTTTCTGTATTTTGATGTTAACTGATTTGAGACTTTAATTAAATCTGAAAAATTCCTTCACAGCAGTGTTGAGGTTAGAGGTTGATTGGAAAAATAGGGTACAGGAATCTTAGTTATAGGCCATTTTAGAATTTTGCCTCCCACAAGCATGCCAAACAAGACCTTTTCTTTGGGGTTCCTTTACCTTTTAGTTTTTCTCATGTCCAATTCTTTCTCTTCCTTCAACTGCCAGTATGAATATCATTTCTTCAGAGAGATTTTCTTTGATTACATTACCTATTTAGCTACCCTAGCTCATGCTTTATTTTCCCATGATATCTATTTATGCAAATTACAATCTTCATTTATTTACATTAATTGCATTCTTTATTGAAATGACCTGTTTATTTACTTGTTCATTGTCTCTCTACCCGACTAAAACATAGGTTTTGTGAGCCAGGGCACTTGTGTGCCTTTTATAATCCCAGAGTCTACCTCATTGCTTGGGACATAATAGATGCTTAAGAAATACCTTTTATTGAATGAATGAAGGAAGGAATGATAGCCTCTGAATATAATGCAAAATTATCCTCTGAAAAATAATAATTTGCTTCTAGCAATATAAAACTTCTACATACACAGAATTGTAAAATCCTCAATATTGAATTTCTCCTCCTTTAATCTTGAAAGTATCAAACTTGGCATTAATTTTTAACCATACTGGTAAAGTTGTCATTTTGTATAAAAAATCACTAAGATAAAAAAGAGAAAAGTACTAAGCAGTGTATTTCCCTCCAAATAACTCTACCACACAGATTCATGTCTTCTAGTCATGCTCATACCCATACACTTCTGAGGCTTTCATTTGCTTGGAAAAAAATGAAACATTAAAACAGAGCACTACATAGAGAGAGTGCAAAATTATAAACGGAAGTCAGATATTTGGAAGCTGGTGACACTAACTTATATCCATGTTTAATCAGGGGCAAGAGTTTTCACACTCCATAATCTTTTTCTTTGGAAATGCTTCACATTTGCATTTAGCACAGTGAAGTGTTGGAACCAAGCACCCTTCTGTGCTTTTTTCATCTTCTCTAACCAGAGAATTAAACAAATTAAGGGTTTAGCTATTTGGTGGTGTCTATAGAAACATTCTATTCGTTTTCTCCCTTTTGAAGAATTATGCCTAAGGCATTTTTTACCCTTCAAAATGAACCCTAAAGTTCATTTTGCTTTATGTAGTTTCATGTAAATGATAAACAAATCATATCTTTAATATGACTTAAAATTTGAGGAATAAAGGACATATATTTCTGCCACTTTTACTCCTTACTCGCCATCATCAGATCCCTGAAGCTTGCAAGTCTTTTATTTAGTGCTTCCTTTTATTAAGATATTTGAAAAGGCAGTGATGTTAGTTAAAGCAGTTCCTTTTGTATTAATCCCCAACCCACCCACACTGCTAAGCCTTACTGTGTGGCTCTGGCAGCCCAATTTTCCCCTTAGACTGCCTCCTCCATTTCCCTCTGGCAGTGGGAGGCCCAGTAGCCTAGGAGACTGGACTGTGTGCTTTTCTCTGATCACCTCTGTAAATAAACTCAGTTTGCTATAACTGAGTTTGCATGGGATGTTTTGCTCTCTTTATTTTATTCACTTATTTTATCTGTGTTTCCATCTAAATCTTGAACCTAAGTTTTCTTTCTCCTCCTGTTTTTAATATCACTTTACTCCCACTCACTACCCTCTTCCTGAAATGAGAGGTTTTAATTGACTTATGCAGATAATTTTCTCTGAGATTGTGATTACCTTGTATTCCCTTTCTCCAGGTAGACCAAAAGAATAAAACTGATCATAGTTAGCACAGAAATATGAAAACTTAGGTTGAAATTTTGCAGATTTCATGCTTTTTAAAATAAATCCATAGTTCTCTTTCAATATCTTCTGAAGTTTCATTGTTTTCGTTCAGAAGAAATATCCTCATACCAACTGCAATATGCACGTTTTGGATTAAATGCTAAGAGTTGCAATGAAATGGTCATAATATACCCATTGGTTGATGTTCATGTCAGATGAAATCTCCTAATGATTGGGCATTTAGGGGGAAAAATATGAAAATCCACATGCTCTTTAAAAATTTACAGATCATTCAGTCTTAATGAGTTTGAAAGATAAAGTCACTTATCTGCAGTGGTAACAGTATTTTGCATATAGTACTACAGGTTTCAGAAGAATTAATCATAAAGACTTAACTCTCATACTGGTTCCTTACTTCCAAGCTCACAGAAGACATAAAGTAACTTAAATTTTGAATAAGATCTTTAGTAGCATAAAAAATCAGAAAATAATTAATTAATATGCCAATTACCTCTATTAATTGTTTTACCCACCTCATATAAATAATAAGACTATGTATATTTTCAGGCTTGGGCTACATTTTTAAATCAGTATAGGTTCCAGAACAAATAGAATCAACAAATGGATGATGAATTATTCAAATTGTAATGGAAAATTCTGGAATGGAGAAAAAGAATCTTCATAAATATTAAACAACATTTATGCTTTCCTTAAGCTGTAATAAAGTATCAATCCACAGCTTCTTCCTTACAAAGCTCCAAGGAATTTAAAAATGTGTTTACAACAATATATCACTTAATCAATGAAACAATTCCATGAAATAGATTCTATAATTATCTCCATTTTCAAAGAATAAAACTGAGGTGCAACAAGTTAAGCAACTTGTCCAAGGTTACCAATCTAGAAGGTAGCAGTCCCAGGTATTGTACCTAGAAGCTCTGACCCAGGGTTCTCCAAAGAAATAGAATTAAGAGGATATGTGTGTTTATGTATATGCATACATATATAGAGATAGATAGATATAAAGATATTTATTATAAGGAATTGGCACACATGATTGTGGGAACTGGCAAGTCTGAATTCCATAGAGCAAGCCAGCAAGTAATAATTCCAGTAAGAGTAATGCTGAGGTCTTGAAGCTGAATATCTTAGGATGGAAGTTCAGGAAGAGTGAAGGGTATAGTCTTGAGACCAAATTCCTTCTGATCTCTGGAATCTTCAGTTCTCAATTTTCAGACTTCCAGAATGGATGAAGTCCACCTGCAGTAGTGAAGGTAATCTCCGTCCACAGCAACAACTAGGCCAGTGTTTGACCAAACAACCGTATACCATAATTAACCATCACAGACTCCAAACCCCCAAATCAACTGTGATGTCCTGTACATTGCCTGTGTCATAACACCTGTACCAAATTTAGGTAACAATACCAGGAATTGAATGCTCCTTTGGGATGAAACTTTGACAGTGGTGAGATGGAGTGAGTGTATTTTGCAGGAGTAGGGATGTGAGAATATAAACACTATGTGACCAGAAGAAGAACTATGGTAGATTAAAGACGGCCAAAAAATCTTTCCAACTTCTCCCATCAACATATGTTGTCGGTTTCCCCTTCTCTTGAAGATGTGAGGACTCTCTGATAGTTTTGACCAATAGAATAAGAGAGAAGTAACTCTGGGCTCTGTGCCAGTTTTGTTTTGTTTTGGTCTCAGGCCTTAAGACACTGCCAGTTTATACTGCAATTTTTTGGAAGACTTGCTTTTAGGTTCCAGCTGCCATCTGCTAGACGCTCAAGTGACATGAAGTCCTGAAAGGCACTCCAGTAGACAGCCCTGAATTCCCAAATCAGGGAATTCAGAATCAATTGCCAGAATCAACTGCCAACTGTGGGTAGTGGGCCATCTTGTATATTCAACCCCATCGAGCCTTCAGATGACTCCATCCCTCAGTCACTAATTGACTGTAAGCATCATATACTCCAAGTAAGATCCATCCATCTGCTCTCAGCCAATCCCTCAGTGCCATGAGAAATAATTATATATATTAGCTTAAAGCCATGATGTTTTGACGGTGTATTACACAAGAATAGATAACTGCAAAAAATGCACTGTCATTTCTTTTGTTATCAAATAATATTCATAGTCTCTCCTCAATTGGCTATCTTTTTTTCTAGAAGTAGGTGCTCAGACATGGGCTACATTTCCAAAATGCTGTTGGATTCATGGGTGTCCCTGATCTGGTTCTGGCTAACAATGTGAGCAGAAATGAGTTAACTTAACTAATACACTATGCCTATACTGACAAATTACTTTCTGCTGGAAATGACTCACCAATTTTCTGCCCACAAAAAAATTTCTTTCTTTAAGGATCAAGTCAAATCTTGCATCTTTTTAAAAGCTACATTGTCTTACACATGCATGCTGACTTTTATTGCCTTTTTGCCACACTGGAAAATATTACTCTTTCCCTAAGTTTTCATTATATTTTGTTAATATTATCATTGTATTTACTCCATTTCATTATAATTAGTTGAATAAATCTCCAACTTCCATATTGTTAATATCTTGACATCAAGGAACTAAACTTCTAGTAATTAACCCAATGCCAGATACATAGTAAATATTAAATATTGAATACATGTTGAAAAGAAGATGAATGTAATAATTAGCTACATTCTTCATTCAAATTCCTTAGAATCTTTTAAAAAGTGAAATTTAAAATAGCTAAATCCTAAATAACATGTCATATATTTTCCCCCAAATAAGCAAAAATGAATAAATTGATGTTTTCCCTTATAAAATGAGGTCTAAAAAAATTTTATATATTGTTACTTTTGGGGTGGATATAAGTAAGGAAACCTGATAAATGTACTTGAAAACAATCACACTTCTCTTACATGAAACCAAATTAATTATTTAACAAAGTCCCCAAATAATTAAAATGAACACAGTGGGTTAATAAATGATTATATTAGAAGTCATATTGTTATTTCATCAGACTGATATCAGTTTTAGTGTTAAAAAATTAAGATTTTAACACTATCTGTTTGCTGAGAGTCTTCTTTTTCAACTAATTATCACAACCTGAGGCTGAAAAATTTACTTCTTCAAGCAAATTAGAACTTCTGTTTTTTATATTTTGAGGACATCCATGCAATTTTATATAGCAGACACAAATAATTCCGAGCTCTAATTAGAATAATTTTATATTTATCATAGAATAATAGTCATCAATTCAGTCTGTACTAGCATGTGAATATTTAAAGATTTTATTTAATAAATCATAAAGTAGTATAAAATGTTTTTTAAAACCCAGGCATGAATATGATTTATATGGAGAAAACTCAGTATTGTTAGGAAATTGTAAAATTATGAAAGATAAAATTTACTTAGTCTCCTTATTTTCTTATTATGCTTTACTATATCATTATACTCTGGAATGTGGACACAGATTATCTTTGTTTTACAAGGAAGGCCACTGCTGGAGTCTCAGATAGTTCACTTAGAATAATGGTAACTGTATCACTTCAAGCAAACACATGTTACCAAAGCAAGGAAGGAGAATCTTGTCTGTACTATGAACTTGAATTTGTATTGGAAAAACAATCTCAGAAAACTCCTTTACTTCTTTCCCATTTTTTTTTTCCTTTTCAAAGTTGAAAAATGTTTCTTTACATTCCAATATCTTTGTTTGAGGAAAACAATGTTAGACTTTGACTTGTAAAAGGATAAAGTGTTACTCTTTTGGGTACAACAAAACAATGCTTCATTTTTACATAGATAATATTTCAAATGCATGTGGTACTCTCAAAGATGAAGTGTATATGAACATATACCTAACTGTTTTTCTACTTATGATGTGTAACATATTTGGGACCATGGCATATATAAACAGTAATGTGCTAAGGCATAGGATAGATACTCATAATTTTCTAATTCTCTGACACTTTTGATAAAAACAATTAATTCTAATTAAAAATTTTATTCTTCTTATGAAAGTCTAGGTTGGTATTTTATTTTTATATAGAACTAAAGAAATCTAAACTCAATTCCCTGTCCTTTATCCCATGGAGCATATTTTCCTTTCTTTTTCTTTTTTTAGTTCATCAACTCTTAACATTCTTGAAGGATAATACTTTCCTGAACATTTTCATACATGCCTTTTTGACACATGTGCATGAATTTTTTGTGAATAATAAGAATAATATTTCTAATTATGACTATGTTTAAATAGTATCCAAAGCGGTTGTACCAATTTGCACACTCACTGACACTACAAGACTTGAGAATGTCAGTCTTTAATTAAAATTTTTTTTCTTCCCCAAATATTAATTCTGAAATATTTCAAAATTTGCTGTAATTTTGAAAGAAGACATTGAAATCCATATAGTCTTCTCATAAATTCATCAGTTGTTGACATTTGCTTTCTTTCAATGTATCCGCTTTTTCTCTCATTTTCTTCATACATACACACATGCCCATACACACATTTATTCTAATAAACCTTTTGAAAGTAAATTTTAGACAACTTCTCACTTAACTCTAAATACTTCTTCATGCATTTCCTAAGAATAAGGGCATTTTCCTACATACCGTAATACCATTATCACACTCACAAAATTTAACATTAGTGGAATAACATTATCTAAACTATAGTTCAAATTTTTCCAATTGTCCCAAAAATGTGCTGTAAAATCTTTTCTTTTCAAATTCAATCAAGTATCAAACATAGAATTTGGTTGTCATGTCTTATTTTTCCTTTAAACTTTCTAATGTAGTAACAGATATAGACGTTTTAGAAGAAAACAAGGGTTTGGGGGGGGTGCTTCATAACATTGGATTTGGTGTTGATTTCTTAGCTATAACACCAAAAGCATGAGCAACAAAAGAAAAAAAAAAAAAAAAGATAAAGTGTACTTCATCAAAATTTTTAAAAAGTTTGTACACCAAAAGACATTACCAAGAAAGTAAAAAGACAATTTACAGAATGGGAGAAAATAATTGTGAACTTTTACTTACTTGATAAAAGTTTAATATCAAGAATATAAAAAAAACTACTAGAACTCAACAACAAAAGGACAAACGACCAAAGCACGTTAGAATAGGGAAAGAGGGAACGAAACTGGGACCCAGCAGAGAGCAAGGCCATGAGACCCCTCCCAGAAATACCCTGCTACTAAAACCACAGCCAGAAAGACCCCACCTAGACTCTGGCCACAAGTTCCCATTTGAAACTCTTTCCAGGGTCAAGGGGAAGCCCCAGATAACTCCAAATGACAAGCCTCTCCACTGGCCCCCTGAGGCTAACTGGTGGGACAATAATCAGAACAGCAAAGCTGGGGTCCCTACCCAACATTAGGAAGAAAGGTCTTAAAACGGCTTAACCTGGGGCCCCACATGCACATCTCTCCCTGTAGCATGCTCTCAAACCATGTCTTGGGTTGTGTATTTATTTTTAATTTTTTTGTTTCTCAATAATCTCTTTACTCCCTTGCTTACCCTAAAAAAATGGGCAAAGATCTTGAATAGACTTTTCTCTAAGGAAGATATACAAATGGGCAAAAATCACATGAAAAAAATCTTCAACATCATTGGTCATCAGGAAAATGTAAATCAAACCCCAATGATATACCACTTCATACCTACTAGGATAGCTGTAATAACAATAATAATTTTTTTAAACCCCCAAATTATAAGTGTTGGTGAGGTTGCAGAGAAATAGGAAGTGTTATAAATTGCCAGTGGAACTGTAGAATGTTACATCCATTGTGGAAATCAGTTTGCAGTTTCTTATACAATTGAAAATCGAATTACCATATGACCTGGCAATCCCACTTCTTGGTATATACTCAAAAGAATTAAAAGCAGGGACTCAGTATATGTACACTAGTGTTTATTCATAACAATAATCCATGAGTGAATGGATATACCAAAATGTGGTATATACCTACAATGGAATATTATTCAGCCATGAAAAGGAATGAAGTGTTGATGCATGCTGAAACATGGATAAACTTTGAAAACACCATGTTGAATGAAATAAGCCAGACCAAAAAAGACAAATATTATATGATCTTGCCTATATGAAACTCCTAGAAGCAGCAAACTTTCTGGAGACAGGTGATGGTTTATAGGTGGCCAATAGCTGGGATATTAGATGGGAAGAGGGATTTTTAGTTTAATGAGTGAGGGGTTTCTGTTTGAGGTGATGACAAAGGTAATAGTTGTTAGTAATGGTAATACAATATTGTGAATATATTTAATACTACTGAATTGTATAATAGCATGTGGTTAAAATGGAAATGATGCTAATCTTTTTAATTTTAGTTATTCTGCTGGGTATATAATAAAATCTCACTATGGTTTTAAGTCAGGTTTCTCTAATCACTAATGAAATTGAACATCTTTTTCTTACATTAATTTGTCAGGTGGATAACATTGCCCATTTCTACTGGAATTTCTGTGTTTTACTCACTGATGTGTGGGGTTTTGTTTATGAGGTTTTTGTTTGCTGATTGTGTTGTGAATAGGTTTTCCCTCATTTATCGTTTACATTTTCATTTTCTTCATTATGTATTTTGAGGTACAGAATCCCTTGTCTTTAATGTATTCCATTTTTTATTCTTTGATGGTTAATGTGTTTTGTGTCCTGTTTAAGAAAACTTTCGTGCGAATATTCTCACTGTCCTGATTCTGTGATAATCAGGGTGGGCTAAACATTCGCTATATTAGAAACCATGCATGTGTCCCCAGACCTCGTTTTCCTCCCTAGGTCGGGTTTTTAGAATGCTGGTGATAAACTAAGCCTGATTTATTATATGTCCATCCTGTATGGGAAAAGACTGTAACTCTAGGTATCTCTGGTCAACCTTAAGAGATATAGCAGGGGGCTATTACTGGTTGGTGTCCATCTCCCATATGGAGGGACCTGGGTTCAATCCCCGGGACCTCCTGGTAAAAATTTAAAAAATATATAGAAGGTGCGTGGGCCGCCAGGCCCTGTGCGCAGGCGCACCACCAGTTCCCGCGAGCCACACAGCAAGATGATGACATAATAGGAGAGTGACACAAGGGAGAGGCAAGATGAGACGCACCGAAAAACCAGCAACTAAGGTTGCGCGGGCAGGATGCCTCTCTCCTACATCAGAGATTCCAAGGATTGAATCCCAGTGAAGACAGGAGGAGAAGGATGAGAAGAGAGGGCAGAAAATGGACACAGAGTTGCCCAGGGAATGGACACAGAAACAGCAAAAACGGGGGGG
>JAKSZT010053766.1:7034435-7177198 GCA_026826555.1 Tolypeutes matacus | reverse complement strand
TTTAAAAAAAAAAAAAAAAAGAAAACTTTCCCTGTTTGAAGTTCATAAAGTATTCTCCTTTATTATATCTTAGAGATAATTGTTATACCATGTGCTTTATACCTATTATTCAACAAAAATGATTTTGAGGACCATGTAAGGAGGTGACCAAAAAGTATTTATTTTCCTAATCTATACCCAGTGTTCTAGGAGTTTTAATTGCAAAGATGATCCTTTACACTACCCTTTTCCAAGTGTCCAAACATGAATGGGTTGGTTTTTGGACTTTGTACAGACACTTTGTTCTCTTAATCTATCATCATGCCAATACTGCACTCTTATAACTCCAGTAGCTTTACAAAAGAGATGTGATTTCCGGGAGTGTAAGTCCTCCTATTTTAAAGTTCTTAAAAGTGGTTTTCACTAATTTTGACTGTTTGCATTTCTTTATGCAATTTGTAATTAAATTATAAATTCATGGAAGAATTATGGGGATTTTTTCTGGGGTTTGCATTGAATCTACATCTATATTTCTGAAGAAGAACTGACATCTTTAAAATAGTGAGTCATCTATAGTCCACAGCTATAGATAGCAGTAATATTATGATGATGTTCTTTCACCATTTGTAATAAATGTGTTACAACAATGTAAGGTGTTGGTGCTGCGATGATGTGTGGGAATCCTGTATGGTATATATGATTGCTTTGTTAACTCACAATTTCTTAAATAATAAAATAAAATAAATAAATAAATAGCGAGTAATCATTTCAACGACTATGATATACCCTTCTCTTTATAAGATTATTTTCCTTTCTCTCAATAATATTTAATAATATTTGCATAGATACATGATTAATTTCTAGTTATTTTATTTATGATGCTCCTGTATAAAGTACTATTTTAAAAATTTTACTCTTAAATATTGTTTGTTAGTAGAAACAAAACTGATTTTGTGTGCCACTGCTATTTTATTCAGATACAGTGCTAAGTACCTTTATTTATGTTAACATTTTATCTGCAGAAGTTTTAGATTTTTATGTACCCAAACATATTATCTATAAATAATGGCAGTTTTATTTCTTCTTTATCCAGTCCTTGAAACTTTTGTTTCTGAGACTTATATTTTTCACTGGCTAGGAATTCCTGCATTATTTTGAATAAAAAAGATGATAAGAGATGATAGAGTGTGTCCTTATCTCATTTCCCTTTCTCATAAAGAAATTCCAATATTTTACCCTTAAATATGATTAATGCAGTATTTCTCTTTTAAGTTAAGAAATTTCTCTACTGTTTTTGGTTTACTAAGAGATTGATTGATTAGTTGTTTGATTTAAAGAATGGATATTGAATTTAATCAAATTCTTTCACAGCATCTATTAGGAAAATGCCATGATTTTTCTCCTTTATTCTATTTCTATAATTATTTGTCCTGACTCCCATATGATATATATTAGATTTTGACATTCATGATCATATGACATTGGTTTGTATCTTTCTTATTATTTCCTTGCTTCCTTTACTTTTTATCCTATACCTTGACCACATAATTATTCACTGCCTTTTTAATTCTTTGATAACTTCAAATGATTCCCGCCTCACCCCACCCCAGCTTTTCTAGGTGTTTTTGTTGGAAAACTTGGTCTGAATCCACAAGCACATTAGTCCATAAGTACCAGAAGTAGAACTCCTACCTTATATGTTTTGTTTGTTTTATGTCTATTGCAATAAAATTTTCATTTTTGCTTCCTAAAATGGATGAGTGAATTAATGAATTGCTAAAAATAATTATACAAAATGATTAAATATTATCTAAAAATGATTAAATATTCCATAATTTTAAGATAGAATTACAAGTGCTTAATATGTTGGTGCCTTGCATATTTTTAGAACTTAGTAGTCTCCTAATTTTCTTTTGCTAATAGGTTGGCTAGTGCCCAGAACTATGAAATTTAAGTTCAATGAACTGTAGATCATTCTGCAAATTGCCATTTCTTTATGTTTTAATACATTTCTTTTATTCACACAGTATTATATATTAAAATAAATTCAATTTTCTTTATTTAATATTCAAGGAGTATTAAATTTATACTTTTGAACATTAATGTCACAAAATGGCATATACTCTTTACTGATATGCACTGTTAAGGTAATAAAATGTTTTGTATGCTCTATTTGTGTATGTTATGACATGAAAATAAACAAAAAATAAAGCCTGGCATATATCAGTGATTCAGTTACCTCAAAGTAATGAGCAGTGCCAAAGGTGCATTTTCCCTAAAAATTGAAATAATTAGTGCTGAGAGCATTTTCATTCCATGGGCAATAGATAAGAAGAAACAACCACAAGAGAAGCCAATCTTAAGCTGTGTCTATTAATACCTAATATCAGATAAAAATCCTTCAATAAGGAGAAAAAAATCATTACGTTTTTCCTTCCTGGGCATTTGATTTTGATTACAATGGTTATTTTTGTGCCTATTTTCAGATATTTATATAAGAAATAATGAAGGGATTCTTTAAAATGGTGACTTTATAAGGACAGCAGATAGAATGAGAATTACAGAACATACTTTCTAGAATGAAAATTACATTTAGTTTTCTGGAAATATTTAAATACAAATACTATATCTCAGCCTAAAAGGACTTGGTAAAGTCTTTACATATATGTGGGTAAAATATTTTCTAAATTTATATTTGCCCACTTCTTTTCTCTCCATATTCTGTTAAAACTTTTAATTATTATGATCCTGTCTCATATATGTCAGAAATAGTTTCTTGTTTTAAGGTGTCAATACTAATTGCATCGCATTACAAGTTCTTGCTCAAAACGTCAGGCATGTTTTTAGGAATATTGGTCCTGATGGTGGGGCTGCCTCCTCTTTCTTCGAGCGTTTTCAAAGCCATTTAGAATGGTGGAAATAGGCCTAACACTTCTCTCTTTTTTTTTTCCTGATTGGAAGTGCAGGTTCCAGACTGATCCAGACTTCACAGGAAGAATAGTTACTCCTTGGGTAACACTCATAAATTTCCTTTCCGTTTATAGAGATAATGAATCTTATGAACAATGACTAGAATGAAGGACTAGAAGGCAATAGGATTTTCCATGCAATGAACTTAAGACTGGTAATTATACATCATATGTTGGATGCCAATTGGAAAAAAAAGATACTTCCATGACATTCCACATATTTTCGATGGAATTTGAGAAGAAAGATGGTACATTCATACATAGTTCATTCCTATCATTTTCTCTGGTTTCAAAGAAAAATGTTAATATGCATACAGTGGCTGTTTTTAAAACATCTCAACTTTTACATCTCTTTGCTAGTACTGTGTATAATTGTGGAACAGTGCCATGAAAGCTATAAAATCAAGTGCTAGAAAACAAACAAAAAAACACACCCTAAAAAACAAAACTAATTCAATTATTTTAAAAACTAATTTAACTATAAAGATAGTTGTTAAATATTCATATTACATCAGGATGAAACTGTCTTTTTATAAATTATCTAGGACGCCTTTGTCCTGAAAAAGAAATTCAAGTTGCATAAATTCAATACACACAGGATGTTTATTTGTCTCCTAAACACATTGTTAGGATTTAGCATTTTTAACCTTAAGTGATGAATTTTTCCTTTTTTGTAAATTTCAGTTGAAAAATTGTCAGGTTATATCGAACTTTAAAAACCAAATGTTCTTTATTATGTAAAAAAGGAGAATATATTTTGAAACAGCTATTCCCCACAGTATAATTTTGAATCAGCAGGCCTTGATTACTTACACAGTAGGATGCCTTTGAATTCCCTAAATCAAATAACTGTCATGTTGGACAATTCATGGAGGGCTAATGAAGTGGATAGAAAGTGGAAGAAAGCCAAAATATACTTTTAAAAAGAGCTAAAGATGACCATGAAAATTACATATCATTCAGTTTAGGTGTAAACATCCATCTGTCCCTATTATACTGTAATCGTTTATTATTCAAATCCATACTTTGATGGAAGAATATCAAACTGATAAGGAGTTGTTTTAGTTCCTAATAAACATCAAAGGTAAAAGATACACAATTTAGTCTTTACAAACCATCTGCATCTGATTAAACTGAAAAATTGGAATAAAGCTTATAAGACTAAGCTTTGGGTAAGCTTTCCCATTTGTAATAAAAAATAACCAATATCCTATCAAATGTTTATTTTACATTTAATTCCTTGTTATTTGCAATAAACACCATTTAAAAGTAAAATTTTAAAATGTTTTGAGCATATATGATATGATTTTTACACTTACATAATATGGAACGTTAATTTATATGTGTGCTATTTAAAAGGTGAATATTTTCTTTATGAAAGAGAAGGACCATTTCTGGATTAAACTAGTAAACTCAATAATTCAATTCATTCTTTTAAAATCAAATTAATATCTTTGATTCAGTTAACTAAATCATACACCTTTACTTCATTATTTGCTCTTTAAATCTACATTGAAAATATAATGAAATTGTATGAACAATCTATTAATGATTTTTGTTAGATTTATGATTATATGCCTTAATTAGGAAGAAATTTGTCTTTCCAAGTCCTTCTTATTTAAAATACGTTAAAATTTCAGTAACTGACCTCAAAACATTAAGCGTCTTAGATTGTTGTCTCCTTCACCCTTAATCTACTCAGTCTTGAATTTTTATCAATTTTTCTTTAATAATAGTTTCTAAGTTCTGCACTTTTAAAACATTTTCATTGTCACTAGCTCAGTGCCATGCCACTCAACACTTGGGCAGTTGCTATAAATTCTTAATAGGTTCTATTTTCTGTCAATGTACCTTTTTCCCAGTACACATTTAATAGCCCCAAGAGAGTAAATATTTTAAATTTGCAAAATCTTGTTTCCAGAAGATCAAACCCATAACTTTTAGTATCATATTAAAACTATTCTTCAAACTAGACTAAGTTTATGTTACTAAATTTATTTTTACTTTCTTTCCTGAACAAATACCCCATTCTGAGACTTTTTCTGACTTTCACATGTATCTTCCACGATTTTAAGTCTCTGGTCAAATTTTTCTTGAAGTATTGTAACAATTAACAGTCTTTCCAGCTGTGGAGAAGTTCCAAACACCTTTGCCAGAACTGAATAATGTGTGTGTTTTCTACAATTTCTTTTCTCATTATGTGTTCATCTGACAGTTGTCCTTTCATAACAATGTCAAGACTGTTAATAATGAAATTAATTTTTAAGAATATTGTGAAATAATTATTAATATAGTTAAACTCTTTGCTATTTCACAAGTACTGTGGTAAGCAGTTTGAATGTATTAATGCACTGAATCTGCTCAATAACTCCATTTCTATTATATGAGTGAGAAAAACCAGAAATACAAATATTAGTAATATGGTTAAATTAAAAAAACAACAAGGAAGTGATATAAGTGCATATCAAGCTTATGACTTACATAGCACATAACACTGTTGAGAATATCAAATGATATCATGCAAGTAACTGAAATAACTCCATTTTCTGTCATGCATCAAATGCCAAAATAAATGGTAGCTAAAAAAATACAAATGGGAACTCATTGCGTACATAAGCATAATTTACTGATTTTCTTATTTATCATTTCCCAGAAAATAAAATGGAACAATAAGCATTTGAAGAATATTTCTGTAATTGAATTATTTTTGTGTTGTACATACGTATACACATATACATTCATACATCATAATTTTCCTTTTTAGATTTTCATTTCTCTTCCCCAAACTGAAAAAAGACGTTTATTTTAAACATAAATGATGACTATATCAACCACAATCTGGATTTTTTCTATGAAATCATATCCATTTACCATTAATTTGTTCATTATTTTAAATAAATATTTATTGAGCAGTTTTTATGTGGCAGCCACTGTTCTAGATGCTGGGAAAACAACAGTTAATAAAACAGGAAAAATTCCTGGCCCATGGAGCTTAGATTCTAGTGGATGAGATAGACTATAAACAGCATAACTATGCAAGATATGTATTATATTAGATGATAGTGTGAAAAAAGAGAGAGAGAGGGTAGAGGTAAAACAAAATATGCGTGTTGGGAGCAAGGGAAGTAAGGTAGTGCAATTTTAGATTGAGTTTCCAGAGAAGACTTCACTGAAATGGCTTTGAGTAAGGACATGAAGGATGTGAGCTTCAGACATGTGGATTTCTTGGGGCAGAACATTTTCATGCAAAAGGAGAAACAAATACCAAAAGACTGAGGTGGGTGTGGGACTAGAATTATGAAGAAATAGTAAATGGTGAGAGTGGTGAAGTGAGAAGGGAAGACAAAGTACGGGAGATAAGCAGATTAAGTGAAGCCTTGAAATCCATCAGCAAGATTGTAGCTTTCACCACCAGTGGAATAGACTGGAAGCTGAGGTAGGATTTTGAGCAAAGGACTGAAATAATCTGATGTGTTTAAATAGGCTCTCTGTCTCTGGCTATTCTATTGAGAGATGATTTAAGGTGAAGAATAGAAGCAGGGAGACACAATGTAGGCAAGAAGTAATGGAGGATAGGTTCAGAGTGTAATAAGGTAGGGAAAAAGAGAACAGCCAGTTAAGATTTCAAAATTTTGGAACGGAGTGATTGAAAGAATGGAGCTCTCATTTCCTGTGATGAGAAATTTCATTAAAGGACAAATTTGGGGTGGAGACAATGGAGGGGAATATGAGGGTCTGGATTTTGGGCATCTTAAATTAAAAGTAGAAAAGTCTACTAGATAACTAACTGTGTACATATTTTTAAATCAGTATCTTTAGATACCAGTTCCATGCCAGTTTCAGATTCTAACTCAATTCTCTCTCTTTCTGACTCTCTCTCTCTCTTTCACACACACATTTTAAGTTTTTAATATCTCTAAATTAGGATTTTATTTTGGAAATTGGGTTATATTATCAATTTTGTTTAATGTACATGTTTGTGATGAACAGTTAATGAAATATATTTGTAAAATTTTTTGAGAAGTTAAGAATATATTATTTATTCCAAATTTTATTTTAATCACCAAGGACTCTTTTTTTTCAATCACTTTTCCCTCAGAGAACTAATGTTTTCAAAGATTTTTTTTAACAAACAATGCCTGCATGAATTTAAGTAATATCTTTCAGAACATATCCAAAATATAATCACTTCCCACACCCTCCTCCACTAATACTCTAGTTCAGGCCAACATAAACTCTCCAGGAATTATTGAAATAACTCTTGACCAGCGTTTTTCTTCAATTTTTGCCTCCTGTAGTGAATTTTATCCGTGGCAATCAGTGAGAACTTTATATGATGTGAGTCAGATCATATCACTCCTGATGCTCAAAATAGGTCAAAGATGACATTGTAATTTCTAGGTAAGTTTGAAAAAATAGGAAAAATATATACAACTTCCAAGATAATAGAATGAAAAATATGGAATAAGAAAAAATAATCCAAAAGAAGGCAAGAATGGAAAGAAAAGGAACAGAATAGACAGGACAAAGAAAAGGAATAGAGTGAGCCCTAATATAACAGTTATTACATATAAAAAGAGTAAATGCGGGAAGCGGCTGTGGCTCAATCAGTAGGGCTCCCGTTTACCATATGGGAGGCCCCGGGTTCGGTTCCCGGGGCCTCCTGGTGAAGGCAAGCCCACCTGTGCGGCGTGGTTAGCTGACCCAACGAGCACAAGCAGCAAGGGGGGGATAAATGAATAAATAAATAAAATCTTTAAAAAAAAAAAAAAAAAAGAGTAAATGCTGTCATTAGGAGAAAAACATTGTTGGACTAGATTTAAAACAAAAGCTAACTATGGTAACAGAACAAGTGGAAAATTTTAGGTATTAAGAATAAACATAGGGGTGTGGATGTGGCTCAACTGGTTGAGTGCCTGCTTCCCAGATGGGAGGTCCCACTTCATTTCCCAGTGCCTCCTAAACACCAACAAAAACAAACAACAAGCAAAACAGATGAAAAAAGCAACTGAAGGGAGCCGATGTGGCTCATTGGTTGAGCAACAGCTTCCCACATACAAGTACCGGGTTCATTCCCTGGCCCCTGGTACCTAAAAAAAAAAAAAAAGAATTAATATAGTGTACTTGAATAACATTATTGTGAACATGAAATAATGGATATAAAAAGAACCCAAAGTGCAATGCCCATATAATTTTCAAGCATGTATAAGACATAAACAAAACAATGGCCATATGAGAGGTCATAAAGCCTGTTTTCATAAATTTTTTTAAAAATTAATATCATGCAAAAGTCTTAATCTGATGCAATATAATATAGCTTGAAATAAATAGAAAAATGTAACTACAAAATGCCATAAGAAATCACATAAAACAATATATTCTTAAATATCTGAAAAAAGTAAGTTATCATAATTAATGTTAGAAATTATTCCTAAGTAAATAATAATTAATTTTGGCATGATTTAAATGCATGTATTAGGCAAGGCCTGAAAATCAATAACCTAATTATGCACCTTAGAATTTAGAAAAGAAAAGAAATAAATAAATACACAACAATTTAAATCCACAGAAAGCATTAGAGAGGAGATAATGAAAACAGAGCAGGATTTAGTGAAATTGAAACAATAATACAACAGAAGAATCAATAAAGGCAAATGTTTCTGCGAAAAGACTTTAAAAATGGCAAACTCCTTGAGAAACTATTAAATGAATGAAAGAGAAAAGTTCAAATAACCAACATTTTTAATACTGAGGGTATAGCCTCCAAACCATATAGATAATAAAATAGTAATATATTATCATAATTTTCATCATATTATATGTAATAAGTATACATTGCATGTAATACAATAATCTCATAAAAATTATGACTAATCTTATGCACATTAAATTGTATATTCAGATGAAATTGAAAAATTCTTCAAAGCAAAAATAACTGATAGCAACATAATAAAAATGGGAAATATGAACATTTCCATTTAAATGAAAGTAATTATTATTAATAACTTTCCATAAAGGAAGATTACTTTGCTAGTAATGTCTACTAAAATAAAATAAAAAATAATGTCAGTTTTCCACAACATTCCAGAAAATAAAAAAAGAGTACCTTCACACCATTTTTAAGAAGCCAGTCCTTGATAATCAAACCTGAAAGACAGTACAAATAGAGAATGTATTCACATCCATATACTCATTAATTGTATATAAACAAGTTAGACAAACATGTTAAAAATCAAATCCAGTGAATGTGAAAAAGAGATGTTATTTTGTAACCTCTCAGAGTTTATTCCAAAAATACAAGTTAGTTTGATAAATTCAACAAATATTCATGATGAAGAAAAATTACAAAAGTAACAAAACAAGGAATAAGCAAAGGCTTTTTTATTAATGAGATGGTATCTACAAAATTCTACAAGCAACATTGTTAAATGTGAAAACTTTTCCCTTTAATGCAGGAAAAAGGTAAGCTTGCCCATTATTATTCTTCCCTCTATCTATAGTACAATAAGGCAAAAAAATACATATATATAGAGAGAAATAAAACATATGTGATTGAAAGGAAGAAATAAAATTATCACTATTTAAAGATTTTATAATAGTGTACCTTGAAAATTCAAGTTATTGTAATTATGTTGTTTGCAAAAAATGGCTAGAGAGAGCTCAATTCAAAGGTCTATTTTATTTCTATTTAAAATCCACAAACATTTGGAAAATTGAATGTTTATCAAACTATCTATAGCTTTATCTATCTGTCTATATGTATCTATCTTTTACAATAGTCTCGATATATTTCAGATAAATAGGAATTAATCTAATAAAAGATATAGAAAACCTCCGTCTTAGTCTCCTAGGGCTGCAATAACAAAGCACCACAAACTGCGTGGCTTAAAACTATGGGAATTTATTGGCTCACAATTCTGGAAGCTGGAAGTCTGAAATCAAGACAGGGCTCTGCTCTGTCTGCAACCAGTAAGGGAGACTCCTTCCTTGACTCTTCCTTGCTTCTGGTAGTTTGCCTACAAAACTTGGTGTTCCTTGACTTGCAGGTGCAGCACTTGAATCTCTGCATCTGTCTTCATATAGCCATGTTCGCTCTGTGCCTGTGTTTCTTCTCCTTCTCATAAAGATACTAGTTATACTGGCCGAGGGCCCACTCTACACTGGTATCCCCTCATGCTAACTAATTCTGAGGGCAACAACCCTATTTCCAAATAAGGTCGTGTTCTGAGGTACTGGGGATTAGGACTTCAACATATCTTTTTAAGGAGACAACTCAAACTATAACAGCTTCTATACCAAAGCAACAACAACAACTATAAAATGTTATTAATAGAGATTTTGAAAGAACTATACAAAAGGAAGTATAAGATGTATTCAGTGTATACAATAGTATAAAGGTCTTACTCTCCCCATTGGTTTATATCTTCAATACAACCCACTGAAAACTTGATACGCTGACCTAAAATTGATATGAAAATAGCAAAGGACTAAAAATAACCAAAATATTTTCATCAAGGAAAACAAATTGGATGGAAATACACTAGTGGATTTTTTAATAATTTTTTTTAAAGAGAATTTTAAGTCTTATTATGAAGTTACTGTAGAACTTGTATCATGATTTAAGAGGGCCAAATAATCCAACAAAATATAAATTAAGAGGTCAGGCACAGAAATAAGGACATAAAATAAATTTGGCACTGCACAGCACTGGGGAAAGGATGATCTTTTCAATAAATGATGCTGGCACAATTGGCAGATCATATTGGTGGAAGTCAAGGCAACTGACCACTACCTCACTCCCACCATAACCTCTTAATCAAGAAGAATGTCTTCATTCTACTGAAGTAGCAAAGGACGCAAAAACCTGTTGTCGTAAAGGGAGATATTGATATATTGGTCTCAAATAAAATGTAAAATTCTCTTCATTAAAAGAGAATAATGAGAATGGAATGGCAAGCTAATGAGAGAAGGCGGCATTTGCCACATATGTGGACAACATGGACCTCAAATGCACAATATCAAAAGAACTACACATTAATAAGGAACATAAAGATGATCTATAAAAGTAAGCAAGATATTTGGACAGGAACTGTGCTTTTGGGGGTGGAGGCAGGAGGGGAAATTCTGGACTCTGCCCATATTCTATGTCTGCACCTGGATGGTGGTTCTGCAGATAGATGAGCACTTTGTGATGTAATTCTTGAAGTTGTACAAATATGTTTTGTTAATATTCCTGTATTCATTATTTCATGCATCCAATAAGCATGTTTTAAATATTATTTAGCTTCCAGTGAGAAAAAAATCATCAAGGACAACCTTCAACCAGGACAGTAGGACCAGTAGATAGGAGCACATCAGTGATACTCAGGGAAAGAATGAGGATCTGACCAAAAAGTGGCAGTAGAAACAAAAAGGAAGGATACCATTTTAGAGGTATTTAGGAGGTAGCTATAAACAAGACTTGATGACTGGGGGTGGAAAAATAAAGCAAAGGAAAACATTGATTGTAAATGAGCCACAAATCTTGGGTATGTGGCTGGAAATTATTATTCCCTTTGTCAAAATATTACTAATAGATTATATTAATGTCCTGATATGAATATAGGTAGAACTAGAGGTACAGGACCACATTCAATAATCCTACATTTTATTTGCAAACTGTTGAAAATGAACTTAAGTCATGAGAATGGAGTTCTTAAACAAGAAATACCATACAACCTGGACTTTAGTCTACAGAAGGAATGGTCCCATTATTGTAGAAAGGCATTTCCAATTCAACTTGCAATGACAGTCTTATCAATAATCAAGTTCCTTTACAGTACAAATAAAAAGAGAACACAAAAAGAGTAAAAATGCTTCTTCTTGGAAGCAATCGAGTTTAATTAGCTCTTTATAAGTGGTGTAATAATTGGCAGCATTCAAATTGCTGACAGCTTCGCTTTCTCACTTCTTTTTACTCCTTTCTTTTCCCTGGCTTCTTTTAAAGGAAGATCAAAGCTTTTATAGCCAAGTGAATGCTAATGGTGCATACATTTATTTCAAAAGCTTTAAGTTCCTTAAAATCTTCACATAAGATTTTTCATTCCCAAATGTCTGCCTGTAAGTGTATCTGACACTATTAGCAGGAATTATTTCTGTTTTTCCCCCATCCTTTTAAAAGAAAACATCTACTTTAACATTTTGGAAATGTTGATTAAAATGAGTTACATAACCTTTTTTTTTTTTTTTTTATCCTACACAAAATAGGTACTTTGAAGCACAGACTTGCCATAGAGTTAATGACTCTCTTCCTCATGCATATGTACCTTCCATCACATTGTACACTGTATGAGGAGGCGCCTCACGACCCACCACACAATCTTGGGAAAATGATTCAATCTTCTTGTTGGTACAGATATAACTCTGACAGGTTGGAGGTGATGCAGTTGTAGTTTGTAAAGAAAAAATGGGATATTTTCAGTTGAACAAAAACGTTTTTCAGATTATTACACGAACAAAATGCTTTTCCACTTTCTTCGAAATAATAAGAATTACCCATGGCAACTTTACAAGACTTCCAAAATTCTTTCAGAAAATGGAATCTGATAAATACTAGTGATGTTAGGATGGCTTCAGAGGAATTGATTTTCTGATGCATTGATTGAAGTTTATAGCATTTGGTTCTTATACTTCACTCTCTGAATATACATTATAATGGGATAACTAATATTGCTGAATATTATACTTGGGCGAAATTTCAGAGGGATACTATGTTTGTCACAATATTTTGCCTGAGGTCTTAAGTTACGAGTTGTTGTTGTTATAACTTTTGATAAAGAAGGGGAGGAAGGAAGGAGTGAGAAAGTAGATTAAAAATACCTGTAACATTTAGTGAATTGGAAAAGTCATATGAAATTTTTCAATAACATCTTACATTATTGTTTCAGTGTAAAGATCGGCTACATTCTATTAAATGATACTTTATTAATTAGAAAACATGAAAACAAAATATAGTATGGCCAAATTGCAAATCTCAGTAGTTCAAAAACTGGAAGAAACTGTCTTAAAATATTTTACCCTTGTCTTATTTATGAAGATATACCTCACTGCATACCAGTATATAAAACAGAGTATTAAAAAGGAAAGCATTTCAACTAAGGCCACAAAACAATAAATGTCGATTTCTCCCAAATTCCAAAATGAGGTTCAAGAGCACCTATTCAAGATATACAAAGGCAGGGGGCAAACTCCGCATGGCTCTTAATCCCTTAACTTTTTTTTCCTTTAACCTTTGTAAAAACATAAAAGAGTATAAAATGGGCAAGAGCAATTGGAATTTGAAAGATGTCTTTAGGGTAAATTTATAGTGCATCTTGGACACCCAACCACTTACCCACCCAGTACATACACACATAAAGCTGGTAGAGACCAGGAGATTTCCTTTGAAAGAGGTGGAGAATTGTGTCTGTTTTACAGTACTAAACATATTAACATAAAATAAGCATTTATGAATTGAGACAGGCTGGGATATTAAAGTTATCAAAGGGCATTTTGTTATCTGATAGCATCCAGAAAAATCTCTTGATTATATCCAAAAAGGTAGGGAACAACTAATCCTATAGAGAACGGCTATACAGGGGCAACTATTAGAAAATAAATATAATTTCTGGTTACACCCAATGAGTCTCACTTATTCAATGTACTGGTTAAACTTTATTTCAAGAACTAATATTTGCTTTATAAGTAAACTTTGCAGAATGCCTTGTATGTTCAAATACCTTTCATGCCCATTTTTTGGCTAAACTAAATTTAACGCAGGAATTGAAAGGAGTGTCTTTTCCTCAATTCTATTCTTGTTGAGAAATGTTTGTTATTTAATATATGAATATTTCTATGGGTCTCCCTGGTAACAAAAGAAGTGTTTTGTTAGTGATTGGAGTGGTTCGGATGATTGAAGGGGTGATAAGAATTTTTTTTTTTTTAATATTCCCAGCCTCATGCCAATATTTTAGAAACCAGTACCATCTCAAGCTTAGGATTTCATTTAACTGCAAAATCTTAAAAAGGAAGATCACCCTTGGTAGATAAGACAACTTTGTAATGCAGATACTTCTGGGGCATTTTGTAAAGTTGATGGCTGAGAATTAATGTGAAGGTGGAGTTTATTCTTTTGTCATGATTAGATTGAAAACTGAATAATAAAAGATATAATAACTAATTCTAACTGTGTGATTATAATGTGCCAAGCTCCAAACTCATAGCTTTATATGGATAGTCTCATTTGACCCTCAGGACAATCATATCCTGAAGGTACTATTATCATACTTGTTATTTACATGGGAAAACTAGTGTGTAAGAAATCAAGTAAATTTCTCAAGGCCATACAGAATTAAGTTTTTATTTTATCTGACTTTTGGCCCCATGTTCTTAATCATTTTGTTGTACTGTCTCTCAATTCTCTATTGTCCCAGATAAAGCCTGGATGGAGCAGGCAGGAATTCTAATAAAGTAAATGTGCACTTATTTTATGAGTTTCGCGTGTGTGGTGTGTGTTTGTGTATTTTCATGGGTCTTACACTATTCATTATACCTAAACTAGTCCTTTCTGTCAAGACCTTGTAGGATCACTTTATATAAGTTTACCCAAGCAAAAATAGCCACCTCAGCCACCTGTATCTTAAACATGAAATTAATTGTCCATATGTAAAAGAATAGGTATTACAAAAATACTCCATGTAACAAGATGATGTCCCAGTTTGTGCTGCCTTGGAAGAACTGAACAGTTCTTGCCAGTCCAACCTCTGGCTTCTGGTGCTCAGAGAATGGTAACTCAGAGAAAGAAGATCCTTAGATGAATGATAATAGGATCTAAAGTCACTAACATTGGATACTCTTCGTTTGTTTGGGTCATTTTTATAGGCTTCTACAGATCTGCGTGACTATCCTTCACAACTTTACCTGTTCAAGATATTGTGGCTCAGTTTGAGCATGTGACATGAACAATGCAGATGTGTTATACATCTGGACAGTAACAACTGCTACAGTGCATAGTGAGGGAAAGCACTGTAGACAACAAGACATGAAAGGTATGGCACATTGCTCCCTCAAAGCCACCACACCTTCATTGTCCTGAGTATGGCTGCTGAGTGGGTATAATGCCTCTTTTTGGTTGCATAAGGCCATCCTGGATCTGCTGGACTTGCTTTTTGCTTTGAGGCTCCTCCCTTCCTTGGATGCCAAGGCATAGAGGTACGTTCTAGGGCATCTCCTCTTGGCTAACCCAATAATGTAATCCACAAAATGAGTCTTCCAATTCTTTCAGGTCTGATGCTATCTTGTGCAGTAACTTCATATGGTTTAGAAAATGTTTCCATTCTTTGGGGTGGAAAAGCCTTACATCAGGCTGTAGCCTAAAGAGAGAAGCACAGGTTAGATTCTATCCCCTCATCCTCATTCAGCTCTCTAGGTATGTGCCTTTGTTCAGTAAACATTTTGCACAAATATATACAGCAGCCCTGATTCCTTCTGAGTCCTGGGGACTAAAGCAGATATAAGGAATGAGGGCCTTTGTCTTAGTTGTCTTACTCAGAATGTTTTTCATGGGATATAATATATATATATCCTGAAGAAATCACTAATATATATATATATATTTCTGGCCAGGATATGTATTCAAAAGGAATGACTATAGTTAGGAGAGCCCTTAGTGGAAAATATAATGAAACTAGGTGTTGCATGGAAATAGTTGGAGGAAAAAAGCAGCTGAATTTGCTTCCTTGTATTCCTCTTGCTTATTTCTAGCACAAGCATTCTACTGCATATTTTATTCTTCCTGTAATTCAGTGGTTCTCAACTTTTGCTAGATATTAAAATTAGCTGGAGAACTTTGAAAACTCTCAGTGCCCAGGCTTTCCCTAGACTAAATTGATCAAAAGCTCTGAGGATGGGATCCAAGCATCTGTATTTTTTAAGAGTGCTTTAGGTGATTACAATATGTAGGCAAAGTTGAAAATCGCTGCAGATATAAATAAACAATTGAGCTGGGAGTTGGTATGAGGATAAAACTCGTGCCACCGTCTCCATTCCTTCAGACCATATCTCATCATAACGAGCTTTTGTGTCTCTTTATTTGTATCATTAAAGTTCTGTTTTATAATTTCACAATTATTAACTGCAGAAATGTACTCAAAACAATTTATCATTTTTCAACCAGATTATCAAACTGGCAAAATCCACCTTGTTGTCAATTAATAAAATAACATATTATTTAAAGTTACAATTTTCTTACTACAAAATTCCTATAGCAAGTGAACATACTTGAGTGTGAAACAGCTGCTTTCTACAACATAAATGTTCCTGAAAAAATCATTAAGCCTACAATAGCAAGTTTCTTTTACCTTGATAATAATTACCAAAAATAAAAATAAAGTTTTAGCACCAAATCAGCAGCTCCCTTTGAGTAATAACAGTTTAAATAATTAACTATCTACATGCAGAGGATATAAGAATGCAAACAACAATGGCATCCTTAGGTCTCAGAAATATCATAATATATCAGCAAACCACAGTTAATGGAACAAATATTTTTGGCTGTGGAGAGGTATGCTTTCCAAATAATAATTAATCTCCTTAATGGATTTTCCTTACCTTTATGAAAAATGCATTATGGGCTCTTAAGTCACACTCAACACATTGTTAGGGTTTTATATGATGTGGGGCTGGCACAAAGATGATTTTTCTTTCACACTCTGGGTAAAAAAACAATGAGCTGGGTGGTTTGGAGCCAGACTATTTAATCACTAAGTAAAGACTGGTTACTAAGACAAGCTACATTATTCTTAAGTTCCTTCTTTCTGCAAGAGTCCCTTAAAGTTTGTTGAGAGGTAAAAAGAAATTTCATCAACAAGCTTATTTGTGAAACTTAAAATTTTTATTAAAAAATATTTCCTCAGTGGGCCTCTTTATTAATTATTCCAATTTTCTCAAAAGCCAATTTAAAGAAATTTGTCCACACTCAACTATAAATGCCTCTCTCTTATGCCCAGGCTTCCTCTTGCCTAAATATGCAATATCATGAAGGTGAGTTGGAATAGAAACCAAAGTAGGTTGTGGCCAGACAGACATAGCACATTTTCACCATTATAAATATTTCTAAGCATCCTTACTATGCATTTAGACATGGGTTTCATATGCATTCACTTAGGATTGAATGCCCATTTAACCAGGGCAGATGCACTATGTTTATACTGCCTTCAGTTCATCAAAATGGGCAAAGGCACTTACTGTTAATCAAACACTGAGCCAACCTTCAGAAAATGGTAAGAATTCTTAGAGGGCAGAGGTGCAGTACTCTTGAAGCTTAAGTCCACATGTGAGTTTGATGGTAGAACTTGCCTTGCCTGGCCTTTTTTTCTCCAGTGTTCTCAGTCTCAGTTGTACAAAACCATTTTAAAACCATTGATTTTTTTAAAATTTTTATTTTAAAAAGAGGCCAAAAATCAGCTCTCAGATGGTTCGAATTAGTCAGCATAGATCAGAGACAAACCCTTGCCCTAACAGTGAACATAAGTTGTCCTATGAGAAATCACCTGGCAGCAGAGCCTACAAGGTGCTAGAATTGTTAGCCGTCTAGAGCGGGCTTGGAAACAACAGGAGCCACACCAAGTTTGCAGCACAGGATCTTTCAGTAAATATGGTTACCACCTAGCAGGTGCTAAGGGTCTGGATTTGTGGCAGTGAAATTCATCATTTCCAATGTCAGGGATTCGGAGGGTTTCTGAATTTTAGGCAAACTGCTTTAAATGTATCACATGAAGAAAGAGCATAAGTTAGATATTTAGAATGCCAGCTGGTAATGTAACTCTATTTCATTAAATACCCAAGGGAAAAGGAGTGAGAGGGGCATTTCAAAACTTTCTGAGAATTCAACTAAGTAAAGAAATCGGTGCAATCATATTCAAATTAAAGATGTAATTTTAATTATAGGGAAGAACTCCTGCTGTGACCATGGTATCTTGGAGTAATTGGTTTCAGTTAGATAGTGCTGGAAATTTTTTTTTTTTTAATTAATTGTCTATAGCAACTCATGAATTTTCTGAGAGTAAGTAGTTGAACTCCATACTCATGAAAAATCTAATGGGTTCTACAGCCTTAATTTCCCAAATTTCACAGTTAATAGCTCTTCTAGTATAGAGGCTAAAAGCCAATGTTCCTTTTTACAGCAAATGAAGTTAGAACAATAAAGTAGTTTTTTTCACAAACACCCAATCTAGTGGTTGCTATTCCATTTTCCTAACACTTTCACTTCCAAATGAATATCTGAAAATATAGAAAACCAGTAAGCTTTTATTTTCTCCCTTGCCCCTATCTGAGCCATTCTTCACAGAATAGCTGTTATAAATTAGTTTGCTTAAACTTCTTGTTTAATTAAAAAAAAAAAAAAAAAAAAAAAGGGAATTTAAGCATTCCTCACTGTGTTAATAATAAACTCCAACTTTACATAGGAGTCTGAATGGCCTAGAAGAACTGGCCCCTCCCTCACTCATCAGCCTCTGTCTGCATGTCCTGCCATTCTTCACTCCTCAGTGTCAGACTGTTGACGACTGGTAGGCTAAGTAAAGCTCCCCCCACTCCCAAAGAGCCCCACATCCAGCCTCAGGAAGCTATGAATATGTTATGTTACATGGTAAAAGGGTTGTTGTAGATGTGACTACATTTAATATCTTGAGATGGGGTGATTTTCCTGGATTATCTGGGTGAGCCCAATGTAATCACAGGATTCCTTTTTCAGAAGGAGGAAAGAGTGTTAGCCTCAGAGAGAGAAGATGTGAGGACAGAAGTAGAGAACTGAGAGGAGATGTTAAACGGTTGGCTTTGAAGATGGAGGAAGGGGTCATGAGCCAAGGAATGCAGATGCCCCCAGAACCTGGAAAAGGTACCTGATTGTTCCCTAGATCTTCCAGAAGTATCCCAGAAGACTGATGACACTCAATGAAACTGAGTTCAGACTTTTGACTTCTAGAATGTAGGATAATACATTTGTGTTGTTTTAAACCACGAAGCTTGGGGGTAATTTGTTACAGTAGCAATAGGAAACCACTGCAATCATATTGCCCCTTTGTTCACATTCTAGCACACACAAGGCTCTTCCTTGACTCCGGCACTCTAAATTATATTCATCCTTTTCTCCCATAAAAGTGAGGAACTGAATATATATTTGTTGAATGAATGAATGATTGCATTACAATCTTGGAAAGTAATTGTATTTATTAGGCAGTGGTTTAGGGTGTGATTTTTCTTGTCCTGCACATGATTGATTAGAAGGTGTAAGCAGAAAACTAGTACCTAGTACAAGTTTTCGTTTCTATATTTCCATTCAGAATGCCCTTTACTGAAGATATAGAGAAAGCTATGAATGTAATGGTATATGAATCATTCATCTTTCTTCAAAGCTGCTGAAGTCTCTGATTACTAAAAACACATGAGCAACCCACCCACACTACTAACCATGATATCACCAACTGCTGGGCTCTCAGAGGATTTCAGTAATCCTGAGTCTAAATTATATACCTTTGATGTGGGAAAGTACAACAAGGAGGAATAACTTCATGTATTTTGGAAATGCTGCAAATTAATCCTAGTTTGTTTTATGACCTATGTGTGCCAAGGGTCTTCCCTTATGCTAACTCATACAGTAACATTATAGCTCATCAAATAACTTTCCATTGTTCAATTTCTTCCCAGCAGTATTGACCTATTTCTATATTTTTTAAACAAAAATGTGCTGTAGAAACATTGTTGGCATAAACAGTCAAATTGATAAATTTGAACTTGTCTTATTTTAAAAAACTTATTTTAACATATCTAAATAAATGTGGATATATAAAAATGTATCTCTGGGGAGTGAATGTGGCTCAGTGGTTCAGCACCTGCCTCCCATGTACGAGGTCCCCAGTTCTGGTACCTCCTTTAAAAAAAAAGTATCTGCTGCTCTTTTCTCTGCAATACATTAGAAAGAGCTAAGCTTTTGGATATTGATTATTTCTTGTCAAATATCTTAAAATATACTTTTCATTTGAATGAAAACTATGATTTTTAAAGATTTAAGTTATTTTAAAAATGTGAACTATACTTTATTTTCAAAGAAACAAATTCAACATTTAAATATTTTTCAAGCACTGTATAAATAGAATTAGTCACATTAATTTCTTTGATGAATAGTAATTCTGCTGGGTTAAAAAGTATAGAATTTTTTTCCCACAATGATATATATAAAAAAAAAATCTTTTAAAAGAAAGAATGCTTTTCATTAGCTTGAATTTTTACCAAAAAATTCTGTTATTATTTTGTTCTGTTTAAATTTAAAATTTTTTGTGCTCATTAAAGGGATGCTATTTCTTATTCATGAATTAAAAGTTAGGAATTATTTCCTTGAGAATTATTTATGGAACCTGTCCTGAAATCATTATAAAACTCCAAAACCACTTTTTCCTTGATCTAGGCCTACAAAAATTATAGTATTATAGAAATTCTTTGCCTAAATACGTTAGTAAAGTCTTTTTGGATCTATTTTATTAAAAGATTATGAAATTTTTATTGACTTCTTGATAAGGGAAAATTACTAGAAAACAAAAAAGTAATAAACACACACCAAAAAATTAAATCCAGACTTTTAAATCCAGACTTTTCTACCTAAGCAGTGTAACTATAAAGGAAAGTGAACAAGTGTTTTCTTTGAATGGTTTAATGATAGTGACAGAAATACAGGGAACTATATTACCATTAAAAAACAAAACAAAATCTTCATCTCGCAAAAATTGTAATGGAAAAACTTCTGCTGAGCATTCAAGACTAGCAATGGTTATCCCCTGGGATATAGAATGTTTAATGGATTTTCAGTTATTTTCCAAATGTGTTTCTGTGCTCCATAAGTGTTGTGCAAAATGTCAGGTTTTCTTAAGCTCTCTTTTCTTTTAATAAGAAATCCTTGACCTTGGCAAATTGTTTGGAGTCAGAACCAATTATATCTCTCTACGGAAGTGCAGTTTAGTTAAAGATACTAGAACCCAAAACCTACAGAGATTGTATCAAATCTACAATTGTGCATTTCAAAATTATCCAGTTTGCTAAGAAGCTATACAAATTCAGCTGCTTCAAATTACATTATATGTCTGTCTTGGAAATAAAAGATGATTAATTTACTCATAAAAGCACAATTAAAAAAAAAAAGTGCAGCTGATGTCAGAATGAAATTGTGTCTTTTGTCCCAAGAAATCCCATTTTGAAATAATAGGCAGAGACTGATTGATTGAAGTATTTTGTAGTCAACCTTTTAGAGAAGTTTTGCTCTGAACCTTTTTTTTTCACTGACTTAATGTCCCCGATATTTTTTATAACAAAATGAACTGGCTAATTTAAGTGCTATTTTATTGAAACCACACTTTTCACTCTCAGATTTTCTGGAGCACTGTTGATTGTTCTGCCATTCAGTGAGAGTCACAGGGGAAATTTATATATTGGCAAAAGAAAATGCTGTAATTTTGATTCTGTTATTGATTAGACAATTGAACAATACGAGAGTTAGGAGAAAACACAAAGTCTTCAGAGAACTGTAAGTCATCTGGTTTGTCTGAATTGATTGTTAACTTCAGAAAACCAGTTTATTTTGATCCAGCCTGAGTGTACTTTCTAAATTTAGAAGTAGCTTCAAGCATTATTACTGCAAATACAACATAGTAAGCTAATTACCCTCTGTTGAATATTTTAATATGTTCCTTCTATAATACAATTTTTAATGATAAAGGATAAATTAAACATATTACAAGATTCTTTCTTTATAGGAGAATCTATAAAGCCATGCTTTTTAATGGCTGCCAAAGGAGAAGTAATAACAGCCCGTGGACTCAGCGGGAGTATTAATAATTCAATCAACAGATGGCTAAGTGTACCTCTGAAAAATGCAGGCAAATTAATTTTCATTTTCTCTCATCTATTGGGAGATAAACATAGAATTATTATTTTATCCATTAACACATTTACATGACTTATATGCCAAGATATTTCAGTGAAATAATATGTTGTAAATAATTAAAGGGAATAAAGGGTTATTCTGTAATTTCAACATCGTGTAATATCCTCATTTCAATTCAGATCTTCAAAGATTTTTGATTATTTGAATTTCAAGCTCACCGCTATACAAATCATTGTTTCATGTCCTCCTCTGTTTCAGTCCGTTTTCACTAGGCTTTGCTATAGTAACAAATATCCCCAATATCTCTACAGCTTTATAACAAAAAAGGTTAATTTTTCACATATATTAATGTCTATTTCAGCTTTACTACATATCATCTTCATTCTAACATCCAGGTAGAAAGGCAGCATTTCTCTGGTGTAAGATAGCCTAATAACTAATTTCTAAGGAGAGAGAAGAATGATGGTGGATGTAAAAGATGCTCTTAAAACATTTCTCCAAAATTCCACACAGTGCTTCAAGCCAAATTTAATTGGCCAAAGGAACTCACTGCCTGATACCAGTTATACAAGTATAATGCTCCTGCAAGGGCAGTCCCTGTGAAGACACAGGACAAACTTTGATAATAATATAACCCATCCCATAATTATTCTCTAAAATCAATATATTAAAAAAATTGAGCCCAGTCCTTCAACTAAGTTCTTAAGACATTCAGAAATACTTCCATCCCATAGACATGATAGAAAATTAGAAAATATGGCAACTGATTATAAAAAGTTCTTCCAAATATCTCCATGACTTTTAGACTGGCAATAAGTTAGAAAAGCCTGATAATATCAATAAAAGTTTACATAAAACTTAAGGATATATATTTTATTAGACTATTATTCTGCTTGCAAGTCTGGTCTAAGTCTTAGATAGCTATAGCCAAAGATTGTGATGAGAAACAGTTCATTTTCTGAAGGAGCAGCCTGGTAATCACTATAACCCCTAGGCAGAGGGATCCTGGACCAACCAACAGGATAAGAGATTTTTCAATCAATAGAATCCATAAAAATAAAAACAAAATAGAATCCATAACCTTAATTAATAAACAATCAGCACCTCCCAGTTAGGATACCCTGTTTACATATTATGCTAATTTAGTCTTCAAACCCTAACCAATGCCCTCACTCGGAACCAGGAACCAGTGATTGACCAGAGTATCACAACTTGGGGCTCCATCCCCAGGGGCGGCAACACAGTAAACCTATATCAAGAGTAGCACTGAAGCCCTGAGCGTGCATTCTATCTTCATCCATGGCCAGAGGAACATTGAGCTGTGATGCCAAGCCTAGATACAACACCTAGCCAAGCTGTGATGCTGAGCCAAGCTGTGTGACACCAAGCCAAGCCATGCACCTCCATCTTCACCCTGGGGATGCTTCTACGGGTACCTCAAGCCATGCTTGTGTCTTGGCCCAGGCTTGAGCCATAACACTGAAGGTGCTTCTACTGGCACCTCAGACCAGCTTGTGACTTGGCCAGGTTTGAGCTGCTACACCAGGGGGCGTTTCCATCACTGCCTCGACCAGGTTCGAGCTGTAACACTGAGCTGTAATTAAATAAATGTTTGACTGTACTGAGGTCGCATTTTATCATTCTGAAGTCCATCTGAATCAAAGAATAAAAGTGGCAACAACATTTGGTGCCAAAACCCGGGATCTAAAATTGGTGACAACATTTGGTGCTGTGACTCAGATCTATTTGACTGAGACCGATTCCTAAGCAAACCCAGGAGCTACATGACCAAGATCAGCACACTCAATTGCTGCATCACTGCAACAATCTGGTTGGATGAGTCCACTCCTTGTCCCCACATTCCAGGTGCCATCCCCTGTCCCTTCTGCTCAGAAGCGGCAGGTCAGCAGGGTAAAGAAGTGTGCACCTCTCTATGTTGTGCTTTCTACTTGGCCTCCTAGGATTTTGGCCACTTGGCCTCCTAGATCATTGGCCTCTAAGGTCATTGGAGGGATGGAACAAGGAGAATCCAGCCCCCTGGAATTCCCCTCTCGGTTGTGTTTTCACACACTGGAAAGATTTTGGCTTGTCTGACTAAAAACACAATGAATGGTATTTTTCTGTAATGTAGAATGGCCTCAATACAAACTAGAATTTGAAGAGCAATGGCTGGTTAATGGGACTTTGAATTATAACACCATTTCACAGCTCTATCATTTTTGCAAAAGAGAGGGGAAGTGGTCAGAGATCCCCTACGTCCTGACTTTTATGCTACTCTCTCAGGACCCCAAGAGGATAAAATTACTACAAACCACTTCATAAAAAAACAAACAAAAAATTGTTTTTGCCTAAATTGAAATGAATAGTTTATTTTTTCTTATAGAACAGAATGAGGGATATGAGAATTAAATGGATATAGAAAGAAGTGAAAGGTTTGTTGGAGTGCAGACTAAAATTTGATAAGTTTGTTTAAAGGAATGTATTTTATCCCAAGATAACTGGTTTTCATAAAATCAGAATGGAAGTATATAGGACAAAACTTGAATGCATATGGCAAGTTGTAGAAGGTATTGTAGAAGGTAGCATGAAGTAAGGGAATGTGTTTTGTGAAGGTGAAATTTGTCTTGAGATGAAGTAACTATGCTCTATGTGGTTATGGATAATTATAAGAAGTTTATAGAAGCTTTGTTTAAACTGAAATATAAATGGCTAGTTCTAGGAAGTCATTATTAAACAGAAACTGAATTGATGCTACTAACAAAAAGTAACTTCACAAGGAAAAACTGTCAGAGGCCACCTCAATCTGCGTATTAAAGTAGTGGTAAAAGAAGATAATCTTAATTCCATTGAGAATCTTAGATTTTCATAAAATAATTGAGAAAATAGTTTTTCCTATACTGCTAAAGACCTATTAATTAATATCTTCATGGTAAAGGTGTAGAAGTAAAAAGCAAAGTACTAAAAAGTTAAGTTCATTTGATATATTGCACATTGCATTTGAAGTACTTTTAAAAATGTGCAAAAATCCAAAGAGATAGACTTTAGCATTGTCAAACTCTCTCGTACATTCCAATCAGGCCTTCAATACACTGCAGGTTGCCTCTCCTTTTGAGTTATTGGCTAAGTTGGTTACTGACCTCTAAAATAACAAAGGTATCTACTACATCTCTGGTTGTGCTCCTGATGTCGATAGAGACTGCATTACAGTTTCGGACTCTTACAGCAGCCAGTGATGGCTCAAAATGGCCAGATGTACAGCAGATATTGCCTCCAGACTGACACTGTTTCATGGTGCTGAAGGGTACTATGCACCAGGTTGGTGAAATACTGGAGCCTATCTTTCTAGCTTCTCTCTAGGCTCAATGGTGCTGCAGCATACTGGCTGTGTGAAGGACATCCCAAGTGAAGTGGTGATTACCAGAGTGATGTAAGTAGAGCTTAAACACAATTGGCATTATGCCTGCTCCAATTGAAAGACAACATGTATGGTATTGCAAACCTGGAGATTAGATTTATTAACTGCAGCTCAAAAAGAAATGTATGCATTAGTTAGTGCATTGATTAGTATTAAGTACTATACCTATATCTCTCCTATTCTAGATATATGCCTGATGATTATGTGATATCTTTTCTAGATCATGTGCAGAGGGATATTGAACATGTTAAAAGTCTTGGTAAACTCCATATTCTAAGAAGTTAATGAACATGCTTAATCTGGGTCTTCCTCCTAGCCCTTATTCTAAAACCTGTCCCACTCATATCCTGGGGAGGACTGGCAAACCCATATGCCATCCTACCAGGGCTAAGCATTTTCCCACCAGAAAGGAAACAGCAAATGAGGTGGCTAGGACCCATTTCAGCTTAACCCCTTCAATATAGTCTATGGGTAACCTTTCCTCACCCAGGACCAGGAATCAGGTTCTGATCAAAACCTGGTGAAAAAACAAGCCTCACTCTCAATTAGAGCCAAAATAGAAGGAACCTCACTCTGTATTTCTGATTACTACCACAGCTATTAAAGTTAAATGCTCCCAGCTGGCAATTCCTTTGACTTTGATAGCTGTGTGGATGTACTTATCTCAAGTGAAGCCAGCTAGCTCACCAGAAGCACCTGACGGGTTGTACAAGTGCCAGTCATTGGACGGCCTGAAATACCTCTTCAAGAAACAAAGTTAAGTAGTGTCTGTGTCAAAGGCAGCTGTTCTCTCTAACTCTAACTCAAACACCTATTGCTAGGGGGAGAGAAAACCAGACACCCCTTAAGAAACCTTGTCTGTTTTCATTTCCTATAGTTTCTCCCTATGTAAATCACTCTGAAATAGTCCTAAATAGCATTCAAAACCTGCAAAATAAAACCCACCAACTTTGGGAAGATGCAGTCTTTATAGGCACCTGGCCTTTTCTACTTCCGTGGTCCAGTATCCTTAAAAGGATCCTCAAAATTCTAATTAAGTTTATTTCTTCCAGAATCAATGCCTTGTTAGCCATACAGGGATTTCATCCAGCTTCACCCAGGGTGCCAGATTTGTCTTCCTCCAGCCATGATAGAATAGCAAGAGGGTTTTACACCTTGTCAGGTAGGGCCTACTGCCCCTAATCAGCATGAAGCAGTTACAGAAGAATGACTATCGTCCTTCAGCACCCCTTTAAGAATAAGATGTAACCTCTCTGAGGGGGAGTTGAGGCAGGCTAGATTAGGAATCAACAGATGGACCTGGAACCTGGAAGGAAAAACACGGCCATTAAACATGTGGCCATGGACACCCCACAAGATGGCTGCCGGAGGGACCTTGAAAGAATCCCTATCCAACAAATTGTGCACAACAGGAAAACTTCAGGGCAAACAACACTGGCTTCTGTTAAGTATTCATAAAGAATTTGTTGGTCAAATTCATCCGTGGTATATTTTACCAGGGTAGCTAGAACAGTAAGAAGAAGGGCTTGGATTTTTGGATCCGTAAGTACTTCATCTGAAAGAACATTTGATTCAGGGACTTTACATAAATTCAGGTGCTATTGTGATAAAGAAATCCTTTGAGTTCCCATTTCATAATCAGTGTCTGCTACTTTCCTCATTTTGGAGGAGGTGTTATGATCCCCTATTCCATGTCTTGCCTTTTAGGAGCTTTTGTACCTGATATCAAGTGATCAAAACTTTTCCTTGTTCCAATAAACCTAGTGTTAGCCTGGGAAGGCCATCCCATGTGCAAGCTAGTGGAGTTCCTTGCTCAGGGACTGGTTTAACCTAGAGTTAGCTAGGTGGTTGCAAGGTACCCTTCAGAACCTTTGGGAGAGGATTACTGCTGATTCTCCTTGAGTGTCTTATAGCTTGGGTCACCATGATGAATGGGATATGTATCCATAGGAAACTTTTCCAATGAAATATCAGTAAGAAGCAGAGACTTTCTATGTTTTAGGTTGCAGTGACTTTGAACCTCTTCTCATGCTGTAAAAGCAACTAAATAAGCCACACTCTGAGTATTCACCTCAAATTTGTCACAATTTCTGTTTGTTAACCAGAGTTAGCAATGTATGAAAAATTCTGACTGTTCTTGCAACAACAGCAGGTGAAGGATGCCTGTACCCTTTTAAGAGGTGTCTAACCAGGCAAAGTTAAAGTTAGGGTTGAAATTGAGTCCAACAAAGTGATCAATTTACTTGCAATGCCATTCCAGAGGATTCTGTATTGCCATAAAGACTTTCTCAAGACTCTTGTCATTGAATATCCGGAGACTGTCCAAGGTGTGCATGTTTTGTTCAAGAAGTGCAGTGTCTGCTGAATACAAGTTGACCCCATCAAGCTCCAACATAGCCACGGCTACCCAAAAATGGGCTCTGTGTAGAGGAGAGTCCTTATTAAGTGGCTGTAATTTGGTTAATGCCATTACTGCAGCTTGTATCAGAACTTGACTGTTGTAAGTATCAGGTCTGTTTAAATAACTCTCAAGTGCCTTGCTTGAATAAACGGGTACATCTGTTTCTCATTTATGGTCATTGTTTTCAGTTATCAAGAATTGCAGTAATTCTTTGTCATTTGGCATCATCATTGTGCTTAAAAAAACACACTAGATTTGACAGCCTTGGAGTTATATATTCCAAAGATGCTTCAACTCAATACTAGATTTGCTAAATCCAGAAATACACTCTTCCAAAAATTCTAAGTGAGGTGTGGCTCATTGGCTGCCAGCGTGTCACTAACTGAGACAATAAAGAGGGTGTTGTTGGCAGGGATACATAAACCTGATGTCTCTAGTAATTGGCCCTCAATTCTTAAATTAAAGGTACAAGTTAAGGCACACAGATTATAGGCAGCTGACCATAAACTAGGGTCTGAACTGCCTAAATTAAGTAATGCAATGTCAAGCAGTGTTCCAGGATGTCTTTTGGCCAAGTCTTGGTGTGCTGGGGATGGAGTCAGGCTGCAATAGCTCCCAGCAGGTCCAGATGTGAATGATGGACTGGACAATGGCTTCACACTCCTAGTGCATGAAGGTCTTCTCCACGCAGCAGGCGATTCAGAACTATGTGACCTCTTCCCTTCCAAACCCAGGACAGCTAAAGAATAGCAACAGGGTGATCTTGTCTACCTGAAATCTTTCACAAAAGGGGTGGAAGACATCCTTCAACCAGTTTGGAAGGACTCTCACATGGTCCCTCTCTGTACTCCAACTGCTGTAAAACTGGATTCCCTCCCTTCCTGAGTTCACATCACTCATGTCAAACCCTTTATCATTACAGGTCCTGCTGCTGAAACTCCAGAGGCCCCCCACCTATTCCTGCAAGCCCATAGAACATTTCAAGTTTTTGTTCCAGAAAAAGTCCGCTTGATGTTGGAGATCCCCGACCCCCTGCTTCCTGGACCTTTCTGTGAAGTATTTTTTTTAGTGTTCCTCTTGTATACCTTTATTTTTCTTTAAGTGCAATTATGTTTTGCCTCTCTTGCTCCTACCTATTCTTGCTATGAGTGGCTTTTAGAACCACTCTACACTCTCACTTATTCTCCCCAGTGACTGAAGAGGCCATTACCCTCTACAACTTATCTTCCTGCTGGCCAGAAGCAAAACCTCATTCCCTACCCCTCGCCCCCGTCTCTGTGGGTCAACCAGCTAATGGATGTAACAGGGGTCCTGCTAGTTAAAAGGAGGGGTGAGTACATACCACAGGAAAAGGAATTGACTGCTTTAAACCAGAGACCTCTTCCCTTCTGGGGCTGAAAGAAGGTTGGCAAACCATATGCTCCTCCCAACCTGCAGACATATAGTCAGAGCTAGAAAAAGCCAACAACCAATAGAGAACAGGAAACCTTAGCTACTATACACTGAACTAAACATCTCTGGGACCATATTCCCCATTTGCTTCACCTATAATGGGACAGGCCCCCAGGTAGGCTCCCTGAACACCTGCATACACACCATCCAAATTTCTAAGAAACCGCTTAGGCCTATATTGGGGGATGGCTTGCGAACCCATCAGGTGGCCCTAGCCACCTCCCAGTGGGATAACTTACCCCTATAGGATAATACCTATTGGGCACTTTGCCAGTGAAGGCCTGGTAGGCAACATTCAAACAAATACCACCTCATCAACCCACTTACACCTAGAATACTTGCCACAAGATCCATGTTAAAAACACAGCTTTAGCCTGGTACCACATGAGGGGCACCTTTGGGTTACCTTTGGCCTGAAATGGGGAAATAATACCACTGTCTCTAACCCTAGTATGGGATTCCTCCTTTGCCAATCTGAAATTCAGGTAAACATATCCACCACCATTAGTGGTAAGACTGGTGGTAATAGGGGTAGACTAGAACTTGAGGCAACTTCTTCTTTCTTCCTGTCCTTCCCTATTAATTCTGGGTTCTTCTTTATTTGTGCTGGGTCTGCTTACCACACCCTCCCTCCATCATGGTCAGGCACCTGTGCTCCCAGCCTCCTCATCCCTGCAATGAGGATCATGAATGACACTATCCCAGTCCAGCTTCCACTCTGGATTGTGAAGGCTATAAGAGCAAAATGAGCCTTGCCCCTTGTCCTTCTGTTAGCCATAGCAGGAATACTAGTGAGGATAGGCATGGGAACCGCTGGATTAGAGGCATTGCCTCTGATTTTCTCACAAAGCTCACAGTCAGAATCCAACATATTAAAGGCCGCCTAATTCAGGGGCTGGAGGAGCTGGAGGCCCAACACCAATCTCTGGCGCTTGTGGTCCTCTATATCAGAAGGGCCCTAGATGTCCTCTTGGCAGCCCAGGAAGGTACTTGTGCATTCCTTGGAGAAGAATGTTGTTTTTATATAAGAGGTCAGGAAAAATCCAGAACATAATCCAAGAAGTGAAGCAAGATGCTGAAAAATGGAAGCGAGAGGACTATTCCAACTCTTTTCTCCAGCGATGGAGTCTACCTCTTCCCTTCCCACTTGTAACTCCCCTAATAATCATCTTGCTCCTTCTCGTCTTTGCCTCACCCCTTCTCAATGCTCTCACCAAATTCATCTCTTCCCTATTGCAGGCCCTTAGATCTCAGCTTGTACTCCAATCTGCCCTGGGGAAACTGGATCAGGTCACCTGACCCTTTGCTTGACCCTTTCCTCCAAACCCTCCCATTTTTTAACTACAACCCCATACAGCAGGAAGTAGCGGGATTTAGAAACTGCACCCCATCTCCCATAAGAGAAAAAGAGGAAAATGAAGGAGCAGGCTGGTAACTACTGCAACCCTAGGCAGAGGGATCCTGAACCAACCAATAGGATAAGAGATTTTTCAAACAATAGAATCCATAATTAATAAACAGCCATTCAGCATCTCCCAGTTAGGATACCCTATTTACATAATATGCTAATCTAGTCTTCAAACCCTAACCAATGCCCTTGCGCAGAACCAGTGATTAACCAATCAAAGCATCTCAACTTGGTGCTCCACCCCCAGGGACGGTGACACAGCAAAACTATATCAAGAGCAGCCTTGAGCGTGCATTCCACCTTCACCCTGACCAGAGAAACATCGAGCTGCAACACCAAGCTGAGCTGTGATGCCGAGCCAAGCTGCGCTACGCCAAGCCAAGCTGTGGTACTAAGGCTTGCACCTCCATCTTCATCCTCATCTTTCATCAGCACCTCAAGCCAGGCTTGTGTCCTGGCCTAGGCTCGAGCTGTAACACTGAGGGTGCTTCCACTGGCTCCTCAGCCAGGCTTTTGCCTTGGCCAGGCTTGAGCTGCAACACCAGGGGGCATTTCCATCATTGCCCCACCAGGTTTGAGCTGCAACATTGAGCTGTAATTAAATAAACGTTTGTTCTGAGGTCACGTTCCTTCATTCTGAAGTCCTTCCCAACCGAAGAATAAAAGTGGTGACACATTTGGTCCTGAAACCCGGGATCTAAAATTGGCAACAACATATTCTATTCTTTCAATGAGTAACATCGATAAATGCATGGATAAATATATAAATTAGTTTACGTATCGTATATAAATGGGGTAAACATTTTTAGAAATGGGGACAATGATCTCGTTCTACATTATTGCAAACAAAGAGGTAGTGATAAGAAATCTCTGCATTAAACGCATCTTTTAATTCTAGAATTGGGTGTCTTTAGAATCATTGGCAAATTTTTAAGAACAACTCACTGTTTATGAAACAACAGAGCAAAGTCAGAACAGAGAAATACAGCTCCAACTATGAAATCATCCACAGAGCCTGAAAATTCATCACCCAGAGCAATCAAGACTATAGAATAAAGCACAGAGCACAAGAAGTGGGGCTGATAACTGGCTATTGCTGAAGGCAAACATGGCCCCAGGAGCTCATTCCCAACTTTCTGAGAGAGATGTTTTCTAAGACTTTAAACTCATATGAAGAAGAGTAAAATTTATTGTGTTTTAATCAACATCATATGATCTAGTACAAAGTTATTTTAATACCACAGGAAATCTTGGTCTCCAACAATATCTCATCTAATCTGCTTTATTTCCTGTCATTGGAGATACTAGATTCTAATTATCTATACTCCTTAGTCATGAACAGAGGCCAAAATTAAAAATACAGTAAGGAAAAATAATGCCCTTATGTACTATGGGACCACATATTATGCCACTTGAAAGGTATAATTCAATAAGAATGGTATCATACCTTTTTTTCTTTAAGTTGCAATATCAGTTTATTTAAGGTTGCATGAACCAAAATACCCCATTATACAAATCATGTTTTATTATGTTCTACTCTGAAATGACTCAATACACAAAAATACCTTAGCTTTTAGAGTAGCTGTAATTGTCCATATGCAAACAGCTGTTTTGCCATGTTTTGCTTTTTCTTCTTGTTCTACCTGACTAAAACGTACTATCCCGTCAGCTCCTTAGAGCTCAAATTGGCAATTTGGGATGGGATTTAAAATACCACCTAGGTAAGTTAAGTCTGGATCTGGAATAAATGAATATTTTGCTTGAAATCCCAGTTCTGCTAGCCCCTCATCAGAACTAAACTTAATCCATATGAATCTCCCTGTTGAACTAACTAATGGACGGCTTTTCACAATACAGTAAGGAGCTATAAGTGAAGAGAAACCAAAAGGTCCATCTCGAACTTCCAAGCGATCAAACCAACATCCAAATGATGGTTCTATATAATAATGTTCATCAAAGGTCAACTCTATTCTTTGATGTGGAGCAGCTTCCGAAATGTTAATGCACTTCTTGTTTGGTGGATATGAATCAGGATAATTTGTTGAACAAAAATTGCCTCCATTGCTAATCTTAACCCAAATACCACACTGGGTTGCAGAAATGCATTTGATTCCTCCGGCAGGTCGCTGCATCCAATCCGCAGCCCCGAAACCGCGGGCTGTGGAGGGGAGGGAACCGGAGGACGCAGGCTGCCCCTGGACACCGCCAGAGCTGCCCCGCCTGCAGCCCAGCTCGCACTCCGATGAAGTTCATATCTTTTCTGTGTTAGCCTCTTTTCTTTACCCACACACAAATACAAAACAAGAAAATATCATTTATTTCTTGAAGCCAGTTCAAATGAGGTATTTTAAATTATTCTCTTTTCAGCTAAGAAATAATTTATCTAGTCTTTAGAAAGATTTAGAAGAGAGAATCCACACATACAAGAATGGAAGGCTGAAAATAAGACCTCATGAGACAAATATATTTATATTTTGTGTTATACTCTACATATATGTTTTCATATATTCTATTTAATGAAGTCTCTTGATCATTCAGAGGATCAAACAACTTTCTGTAGCTGCAATGAGGTTTTTAAAGAAAAATGTGAGATGAGGCCAAACTTCAAGCAGAGTATTTACTCCACAACTCCAGTCCCTAAAGAATTGTGTTGGGAACCGAAGGAGTTTAATAAGCAGTGTCAAGAGGGCACAACTCCAGCCCGCCACACCTCTCTCTCTCTCTCTCTTTCTCTCTCTTTCTTTCTCTCTCTCTCACACACACACACACGTATGCACAGAGAAGCTACAGCAGGAGAAGCTCTGATCTTTTTTTGTTGATGATGTATTTTTTGTGTTTTACTTCAAATATCATTTGAACCAAGGATTCTGCTTCTTTCTTCCCCATCAGTGGGTCTTTCAGGTGTAGTTGTAATTTATGGTGAAGCATCAAATAACTAAACTATGCTCAGGAGGAAATAAAAACAAAAGAAATAAACAAAATGATTACACATGTAATCAAATATGGGGGAGAGAAGTGAGAATTCCAGTACTACGTTCTAATAGCATTGTAAGACTTCATAATAAGATAAATGCTGCTTTGTATTCAGAAACCCCAGCTTCCACTGAAGCTAGGATAAGATAACACTTTCTTATTCTAGTTTCATAAGCTAAATTTGCAGACATTAGGAAAACACAACAAAACAAAGCAAACCAGCATAGTATAAAAATAACTTCCCAATTAAGTTATGCTCTATAATTGGTGAACTTCTTTTAAAAACTGTATCATTCACAATAAAATTGAGAATACTATATATGCATGGTTCACCTTTACAAGACAATGGTTGTGCCACAGATCATGATGATTTATAAACCTGGGACTTGAGTAAGATACTAAGTTGAATATTATAGAAAGCATTGTGCTAACTGAACTGGATTTCCATTTCTGGCAAGAGCACAAGATTTATGGCTGCAAAACACAAAGGACAACAATCTCACTTCAATTTAATAGAAATCTTAGCTTTATAAAGTCAAAACAATGCACACGCACTGGATTTCTGAAAAGAATTTACTCAACAAACTATTTGAAAATTTAATGAGGAGTATTAATTTAAAGGTATGTATAATTCTCTTATACTATTCTAGATGCAAATTCCTAAGCCTGTCCATGCAAAATCTGATATGTGAACTACCTTGGAGGCTCATAACAATGATATCAGAAAGGTTTTTCAAATCCATTTTGTCTAATCTATGGAGTTAAGATTTATTTATTTTTACCAGAGATAATACGGGATTAGGTTGGGATTCTTCCTACTCATTTGACTAGAGGTCAGATCAGATTCTAGTTTCTTTTCTTTTTTTTTTTTTCAGTTAGGCAAGTAAAAAGAATTTATTGGGAAATGGGGAAAAGGACAGAGATTGCTGAGAAATGGGAGAGAAGGACGGAAATACACATCAAGATTCAGTGCGGGCTCCTCTAGGCAGAGAGTGGTCTTTCGCTTTTGTGATCACCTTTTAAACTATTAATTATTCCTCCCCTTGCTAATCCTAAGGGGAGGGAGATTCTAGTTTCTTGATGACAGAAACTATAACTTCAGGATTTGAATCAGAATAGGTACTCACTGGCTGTTTGGAGAATAATGATCCCCATCATCCTTGTCATCACTTGTGGAATTCTAATTATGTATCAAGAACTGTTCTAAGCAATTTATATAAATTGGCCCATTTAATCTTCACTCCACTGTAGGAGGTAGAGGTTTTTACTACCCTCCTTATGCCCACAGAGGGTGATAGGTAGGAGTAGCAACGAGGAAGAATGGAAGAAGCACATTGGATCAGGATCAGCATCTTTAAAAGACAAACAGGGGAGAAAAGCCAGGTGATTAAGCCATGATGTGGGAAAAGATGCCCTACTGTTAAGAACTGTAGGCAAGAGTTAGGGACTCAGTAACCAGAAGAGAGCCTTAACTAATTTTCAACACATTGGTATACTTATTAGTTAAGTTGACCTTGAACTCCGAAAGACCTGGGTTTCAGTTCTAGTTCTGCTCTTCATTGGTGATACAACTTTGAACAAGGGCCTTTATTTCCTTATCTGAAAACCAGGGACTAAAAATGACTACTTATTATGATTATTATTGAAAGTTAAATTAATTATTAAAATTAAATAGAATAATGTACAGAAGATGGTCGTATGATCTTTATTATATATTGCTCTCTATTTTTGGATCTTTGATGTCATCTTTTCTCTATAAGTTCTTTAACAGTGGTCCCTAATTTCCAATAACATGCACTATTGTCAGATTAATACTGTAACACTATTATTCACAATTATTTTTAGCATGGCAATTCTCACCTAAATGTTCCTCACATTCCTGCAGTTTAATGCCAAAAGACATTTCTTTGGCATTTTATACTTTCCATATTTTATCATGATATAGTAGGGAAAACACTGTATATGGGGCTAAAAATCTCTTTAGAGGGAAGACATAACTCCACCAATTATTAACTGTTATTTTTTGCAAGTCTCTTTAAGTCTATGTCTTCCTCTTTGTAAAATGGTGGATAATAATACTTGCCTGATAAACTTCAAATAGTTAACAAAATCATCAAATTAGATAACTCATTGGAAATTCTTTGAAAGTTTAAAAAAGATATGCAATTGTTATTCTTAAAAAGGACGAAGCTAGGAAAACCAGCAAGGTGGCAGAAGAGTAAGGAACTGCTAGAGTCAGCTCGTCCTACAGGGCAGTTAGTAATCACCCAGAGGAGCTATCTAAAGCACCTGTTTGGGGGCTCCAGGAGACCAGAAGAGCATCCTGCAACATCCTTGAAAGAATGAAAGAAGGAGCCTGCCCATCTGCAGAGAAGGTTCCTAAGTAGAGCACTCCATGCCATGGAGGCCAGTGCCCATCCTCCACTGGCAGCATAAGCCACCTCGGGAGCTATTTCGCGGCCGGAATTGGAAGCGTCATTTCCCAAAAATGGGCGAGGAAGAGACAGTTGGGCACCAACTTCAGCTACTGATTAGTAAATTCAGCGGGCTAAAGTATAATACTAAGAACAGCTAAAGTTTGAAGCCGTCCAAGTTAGAAAGAGGCCAGTAGCTGCCATTTTAACTCCTCCCCTGGCACAAGGGAAACGAGGAGGACTGAAAATCACAGTGCTGGTAGGGACCGGCTTCTTTCCATCCAAATAGGATTGCAGATCTAGCTTAAGCCTCAGCCCCACCTCTGGCAGGGAGGAAGCTGGGGGGACCTGCACCAGCCTCTCCAGGAAGGTACAGGCCACACAGAAGAGACCAGTGATCATCCTACTCTGGTGGTGCAAGCTGCCTCAGGAGCTATTCTGTGGCTGGAACTGGAAGCTCCATTTCCCAAAAACAGGAGAGGAGGAGATGGTTGACCACTGACTTCAGCTACTGATTAGTAAATTCTGCTGGCTAAAGTATAACCCTAAGAACAGCTAAAGTTTGAACCTGTCCAAATCGGAAAGAGGCCAGTAGTGGTAATTTTGACTCTGTCCCTGGTATGAGGGGAAGCCGGGATGACTGAAAACACAGTGAAGGTCAGGACCAGCTTCTTTTACTCAGATCGGCCTGCAGCCCTAGCCTAGGCTTCAGCCTCACCGCTAGCAAGGAGGAAGCTGGTGAGCCCTGCACCAGCCTCTCTGGGTAACTGCAGGTATGTTCAGCTGGTATAGAATGAATAGTCAGAAGTCTACTGGGGCAACTGCAGTCATTTTGGACCAGCACGGCATAGATTGCTGCCCATACCTGCAGCTCAATCGTTACCCCTGGCAAGGGAGAAAGGGACATGAAGCTTCATCAGTCTCTCTGGACAACTACAGTCTAGGCCTGCACAACTTGGATTATTACTCATGGCTGTGGCTTTGTCCCTACCCCTGGCAAAGGAGAAAGTTTGGAGTAGATTCATTGGTCCCTGGGGCAATGAGGGCAGCTTGAGCCTCCACAGCTTACAGCACCAACTACATCCTTGACTCCTACTACACAGCCAGCAAGGAAGAAAGGGCAAGAAAGCCCTAAACTAAAGAGAGAAACTGCCCCTAGAATAAACACACCTAGTAAGCCAGATGCCAAGACACTAACAAAAAATTACAATCCACACCAAGAAACAGGAAAATATGGTCCAGTTGAAGGAACTATCTTATAAGCCTTCAGATGACATAAAGGAGTTGAGACAACTAATCATAGATGTTCAAACAAATCTCCTCAATAATTTCAATGAGATGGCTAAAAAGATTAATGATATTAAGAAGACATTGGATGAGCACAAAGAAGAATTTGAAAGCATACATAGAAAAATAGATTTGTGGGAATAAAAGGTGCAATAAATAAAATATAAAAATACACTGGAATCATATTAGAGCAGATTTGAGGAGGTAGAAGAAAGGATTGGTGAGTTTAAAGAAATGGCCTCTGAAAGCAAAATACAAAAGGACAGATGAAGAAAAGAATGGAGAAAATTGAACAAGGTCCCAGGGAACTAAAGACAAATGTGCAAAGTTATATGTCATGGGTGTCTCAGAAGGAGAATAGAAGGAAAAAGCGGTAGAAGGAATATTTGAAGAAATAATGGTAGAAAATTTCCCAACCCCAATCAAGGACATAGATATCCATGCCCAAGAAGGATGTTCTCCCATCCAAATAAATCTGAATAGACCAACTGCGAGACACATACTAATCAAAATTTCAAATGCCAAAGACAAAGAGAGAATTCTGAGAGCAGCAAGAGGAAAACAATGCATAACATATAAGGGACACCCAATAAGATTACATGCTGATTTCTCACCAGAAACCATGGAGGCAAGAAGACAGTGGTATAATATATTTAAGATACTGCAAGAGAAAAATTTCCAGCCAAAAGTCTTATATCTGGCAAGATTATCTTTCAAAAATAAGGGCAAGTTTAGAATATTCACAGAAAAGCAGAAATTGAGAGTTTGTAACTGTATTAGTTATCCCAAAGGTAGCTTATGTGAAATACCAAAAATGGGTTGGTCTTTATAAAGGGTATTTATTTGGGGTGGAAGTCCACAGTTACCAGGCCATAAAGCATTAAGTTTCTTCTCTCACCACAGTCCATTGCCACGTGTTAGAGCAAGACAGCTGCCGGCGTTTGCCAGGGTTCAGAATTCTGGGGTTCCTCTCTTCCCGGGGCTGCGTTTTTCTCCGGGCTTAGCTCCTGTTTCCTCCACAAGTTCAGCTGTAGACGGTCAGTCGAACGGCTTGCTTCTCTTCTCCTGGGGTCTTCTTTCCAACATCAAAACGGCTTTTCAAAAGACTGCTTCAATTTTCCTTTGCCTTGCCTTTTATATTCAATTCCCACCCACCAAGGGGTGGGGCTCAATGCCCTAATCCTAACCTAATCATGCCCAGATTAACAGATCAGTTTACAAGCATGATTCAATTATATTCTTGGAATTCACAATTACATCAAACTGCCACAGTAACCAAGTGACTGGCTTTGCAGGAAATACTAAAGGGCATGCTACGGGCATGAAAAGACAGGAGAGAGGCTTAGAAGAGAGTCTAGAGATGATGATTGTACTAGTAAATGTAACTGAAAGTGTCAAAAGGGTGGTGAAAATAAAATATGACAGATAAAACTCAAAGTTCAAAATGGATGAAATAAGAACTGCCTTTACAGTAATAACATTGAATGTTAATGGATTAAATACCCCAATCAAAAGACACAGACTGGCAGAATGGATAAGAAATTATGAGCCACCTATATGCTGCCTGCAAGAGACTCACTTTAGACCCAAGGGTACCAGTAGATTGAATGTAAAAGACTGGAAAAAGATATGCCATGTATGAAGTAACAACAACAACAAAAAAGGCCAGAGTAGCTATACTCCAGTATATGGTGCATTCTTAAAGGCGATAAGAGGAGGACTGAGATGGACTACTGGTATTTAGTATATGTAGAAGTTTAATTAACTTTACTGTAAAAAGTGTGGAAATGTATAGAGTTGATAGTAATACATTACAGTGAGTAACAGCTGGTTTATAAATGCGAATGTGGCTGAAAGGGGGTAGTCTAGGCATGTAAATGCCAATTGAAAGAATACTGGAGAATAATCTAGGGACTGAAACCCAAAGGTGGATGAGAATTGTGCTTGATGGTACAGATGCAAGAGTGTCCTTTGTGAGCTAGAGCACATGTACATCACTATTGTTGGGTGGTGGGAATGTGGAAAAGCATGGGAAAGATACAACTGGAGTGACCTATGGACTGTGGTTAACAGTAATAATATAATATCCATGCATCTATGCCAAAGATGTACTGTATTGATAATGGGGAAGTATGGAAAAAGTATGCCAGATATATGCTATGGACCTGGTAATAGTCTGATGATATTATCTCATAATCTGTAACAAATGTTCCACCACAGTGTGGTGTGTTGATAGGTGGGTGTTGTATGGGAATTCTGCACGTGTGCATGATTGTTTTGTAAGTTTACAATTTCTGTCATAAAAATATATTTAACAAGTAATAGTAGGGTGGGTTGGGGGCAAAATACACCAAAAGTAAGATAAGGACCATAGTTAGTAGTAAGATTTTGATGATATTCTTTCATAATTTGTAACCCATGTCTCACAACAATGCAAGGTGTTGGTGGTAGGTTGACGTATAGGGCCCTTGTATGATGTTATGCATGTTTGCTTTGTAAGTTCACAACTTTTACAATACACTTATTGTTTATGTATGTTTATGTATAAATGATATAAAAAATAATAATAATAGGCTGGACTGGGGGACTATACACCAAATGTAATGTACTGTGGTTAGTAGTAATATTTTGAGGATGCTTTTTAATCATTAGTTAAAAATGTTTCACAAAATGCAAGGTATTGATGGTAGAGTAAGGTATGAGAGCCCCATATGATGTTATGTATGTTTGTTTTGTATGTTCATAACTATTACTATACACTTATTGTTTATGTATGTTTATGTATGAATGATATACTTCAATAAATTAAAAAAAAAAAAAAGAAGCCATGAAATCAAGTTCAAACCCAGTTTAAATCCTGATCTAGCCCTTACCAGCCCTTACCAATTTGGTGATTAAAAGTCACTTACTCTCTCTGATCCTCATTATTTATGACTTTCAAGGGACTAAATTTTATTGCCATATATTATTATTTTAAATTTTTGACAGAAGTGTGTCTTATCTATAAATTAATTTGAGCCGGATCATATTTTATACTATTTTTATCCACTCAACTGTGACCAGTACAGGCAGGCCAACATATAGCAAATGACAAAAATATGCTTGTAGACTAAAAATTGTAATCACTATGCTCTTAACTTTTAGTCAGCATCGACTCTGATTTTAATAATTTCCTGATTCTAAAGGAACCAAATTCATTGTTGACATAAAATAAAAATGAAATGGAGATATATTTTAGTCCATGACAATTTAATTATGTAGCACAACTATGGTGACTGACAATTTGTTTATCATGACATGATTTCATTGCATTTGATGTGTATAGGGAATGTATGACAGCAAGGCCTAGACAGCTGTCATAAGATGGGATGAAATGGTTTGGCTGCTAGTAATGAGGGCAAGCATCAAAAACGTTGGCTTAGCAATGACTTCAGAGAAATAAAGAGCTGACAAGCCAAACTGGGTTTGAGGAAGGAAGATATTAGTTCACCATTCTAAAGCAAAGAATCCACAATGACACTGGATGCAAAGGGCAGGGTTGCAAATAATGATAATAATGACAGTAATGTGACAGGCTTTAAGAATAATAGCTTAGGGGTTGGATGTGGCTCAACTGGTTGGGCGTACGTCTCCCATATGTAGGGACCCGGGTTCGATCCCCGGGACCTCCCGGTAAAAAAAAAAAAAAAAAAAAAAATAATAATAATAGCAGCTTATAATTGCATACCAAAGAAACATCTTAAAGTGAATTGTGGAAGAAATCAGTTTATTTTTTTAGCTACCATACGGGTACATCTATTGCATTTATTTAGGAGAGATTTATTTCTATTATTAAAAATCTAAATTATAAGCAAATAAAAAATTAAATATAAATTCAAAGTTGTGTTTTAATTTCATACATCTTAGGAATTTTGTGACAGAAGCAAAATATTGTGTAATAATTTCCTATTTAGACCATGCCATTTGATAGTGCTGTAGCTCTCATAAATTAAACACTCATCAGTATTCAGTGAATGTGTGAAAGCAACATGCTTGTTATGTATGATCCTCGTGCTTATTCTTCAAAAGAGATATACATAATGCTGAATTATGAATTGCAAACTTGTCACTTTTTTGAAAGCAGAATGCTATAAGTTTCTGTTACTAAAATCTTTTATGTATCTGACAAGATTTAAAAAATAGTACTTTGAGCAATTAGAGATATAGTTGATATTTAATGTTCTGTTTTTAAATAGTTTAGAATAAGACCCAAAAGCCTTACTGCAAGGCCTTAGGTGGTCTGAATGCTGCTCTCCCTCATTCCTTATTTTGAGCCTCATTCCTGCTCTCTCTTCCTGTTGCAGACACCCTGTTCTTCTCAGTTCCTAGAGCACAGTGACTCTTACAGCTGTTGTGGAGGCTTTTTTCAATCTCCTCCTTCTATGTTTCCCAACTCTTCTAAACCTACTCTTTTAAACAAGAGGTAGGTAGGCTTCCTCTTTTTTATTATTCTTCTTTTATTATTCTTGTTAGTGAAGTGGTGGGGGTAGACAGAACTATCATGCATAAAATGCAGTGTTCTCATATACCACCCCACCATCACCTTGCATTGGCATGGGACGTTTGTTACAATTGATGATAGCACTTTTTAAAATTGTGCTATTTTTTAACAGTAATTACTTTTGTTACAATTCATGAAATATTATTAAAATAGTACTATTAACTATTGCCCATAGTTTACATTGAGTGTAATTTTCCCATATACCACCCTATGATTACCACCTTGTTTTAAAATCATACATTTGTTATTCTTGAAATAACATTCTTATATTTGTGCTATTGAAACCCGTTGGATTCTTTTCTCCTGATGCATCTTTAAAGGCAATTCCTGAGATACCAGTGTTTCAAAGAAAGAAAGAGTTGTATTGGTTGCACAAGCAATGGAGCACAGTGGCCTTCTGGCCCAAAACTGCCACCCTGAGCTGCAAAAATTCTAACATTTTATAACATCAGGGTGTTAATGAATAATTGAAGTGGAGCTGGACACAGGATCCTTCATTAATAAACATTAAGAGGTTGAACAAGCTGGGGGTGGACCCCAAACTATAGGAAGTTACAAGTTACAATCATTTTCAGAGATCAAGATTCTGAGATAGCAAAGTACAGGGTAGAGGTCAGTCACAAGGTTTTCCACATGGATATTAAGCAGAGGAGGGTGGAATGGTTACCATCCCAAAAGTAAGCACACACAAGGGCAAACTCAATCTAGAATTACCATCACAATAGTAAGCATAAATAAAGGTGAGGTTAAATCTAGAGTGAGCTGGCTAAAGTAGTGGGATGACTCAGCTTCAGTAATTTCAAGTATTATCCTTTTGCTATTTTATAATGTAAAGGCATCTATATAATGATTTGGCAATCATAATTATTTGTTAATTCTTAACCCTCAGTTACAATATTAACTAAAGTTCATCATCTATCTATATTAGGGTTCACTGTGTTATACAGTGACTTATAGTAACATATAAGACTAAAGTTTCTGCTTTTAGCCACATTCTCCTATATAACTCAGTGCTGTTAATAACAACAATGTGCTACCATCATTACCATCCATTTCCAAACCTTTTCAATCAGCCTAAATAGAAATTCTGTACAAATTAAGCATCAGCCCCCCATTCTCTGTCCCCAAACTATCCCCTGGCAACCTATATTCTAGATTTCTAACCTATGAGTTTGCTTTTTATATTTAGTGCATATCAGTGAGCTTATACAATATTTGTCCTTTTGTGTCTGGCTTATTTCACTCAGCATAATGTCCTCAAGGTTCATACATGTTGTCGCATGCATCAAGACTTAATTCTTTTTACAGCTGAATAATATTCCATCATATGTATGCACAACATTTTGTTTATCCACTCATTGATTGATGGACACTTGAGTTGCTTCCATCTTTTGGCAATTATGAATAATGCTGCTATGAACATCAGTGTGCAAATATCTGTTCAAGTTCATGGTTTCAATTCTTCTGGGTATATATCTAGTAACAGGGATGACAGGTCATATGGTAATTCTGTATTTAGCCTCCTGAGGAAGTGTCAAACTGTCTTCCACAATGACTGCACCATTTTACATTGCCACCAGCAACGAATGAATGCTCCTATTTTTCCACATTCTCTCCAACATTTATAAAAAATGGTAGCCATTGTAGTGGATGTGAAATGATATCTTAATGTGGTTTTCATTTGCATTTCCCTAATATCTAATGATATTGAGCATCTTTTCAGGTACATTTTAGCCATTTGTGTATCCTCTTTGGAGAAATGTCTTTTCAAATGTTTTGTCAATTTTTAATTGGATTGTTTATCTTTTATTCTTGAGTTGTAGGATTTTCTTATATATTCTGGATATTAAACCCTTATCAGTGCTTGAAGGTCTTGCCACAAATGGCACAGATGTAGGGCCAGGGCTCTGAGAGGGAGATGGTGTGGTTCCTCAGGTTCAGGACGCTCTTGAAAACTGGCGCCAACTCGGGGACAGTGGACTCTTGGGTCGGAGTTCGGTGGGAACAAGCTCTAGGGGTGGCCCTGGGTTCCTGGCTGCTTGGTGTGAATTAGCCAGGAGATCTGGATCATATAACAATTCTATGAGTGAGTTGATTGCATAGATGGCTGATTATATCTACAATCAACTGAGAAGATTGCAATGAGTGACACCTCATCCAATCAGTTGAAGGCCTTAAAGGAGAAGTGAATTCAGCATTCAGAGAGAGAATTTCTCTGTCTACTTCAGACAGCCCACTCATTAAGGACCTTCATCGGATTCCCTGGCTTGTAGTACAGAATTTGAATTTGTGCATCCCCATAGTCATATGAGAAAATTTTATAAATCTCATACTATTTATAGATATCTCATGTTGGTTCTGTTTCCTTAGAGAACCATGACTGATACAATCATGATATAATAATTTAGGATTAATGGACATAGCAAGATAAAGATTTTGAGAGGAAAAGTCTAAAGGACCATTAGGCATAAAATGTCCTTTGATTTTTCTCATTGAAGAAGAGATGATTCTTTCAGGAAGTACCTGGAATAAACAATAAAGTTATATTTTGCAATTAAAAAAAAAACCCTTATCAGACATGTGCTTTCCAATATATTTTCTCTCATTGAGTATGTTGTCATTTCACTTTCATGAAAATGTCCTTTAAAGCACAAAATTTTTAAATTTTGAGGTATAAAGACTGAGAAACCATTGCCTAACACAAGATCCTGAAGCTGCTTCCCTACATTTTCTTCCAGGAGTTTTACAGTTTGGATTTTTATATTTAGGTCTTTGATCCATTTTGAGTTAATTTTTTATAAGGTGAGAGATATGGGTCCTCTTCCATTCTTTAGCGTATGGATATCCAATTCTTCCAGCACCGTTTGTTGAGGAGAACATTCTTTCTCCATTGGGTGGACTTGACTCTCTTGTCAAAAATCAATTGACTATAGATATGAAGTTCTATTTCTGAACTCTCAATTCAATTTCATTTGTCAATATATCTATACTTGTGCCAGTACCATGCTATTTTGACAACTGTTTCTTTATAATATGCTTAAATGTCAGGAAATATGAGTCCTCTGATTTCATTCTTTTTTTTCCAAGATGTTTTTGGCTAGTCATGATTTCTTACGCTTCCAAATAAATTTGCTAATTGGTTGTTCCATTTCGGTAGAGTGTTGGAATTTTAATTGGGATTGCATTAAATCTGTAAATCATTTTGGGTAGAATTGAGGTCTTAATAATATTTAGTCCTCCAATCCATGAACATGGAAGGTCTTTCCACTTATTTAGGTCTTCTTTGATATCTTTTAACAAAGTTTTGCAATTTTCTGTATACAAGTCCTTTACATCCTTGGATAAATTTATTGTGAGATATCAGATTATTTTAGTTGCTATTGTAAATGGAATTTTTTCTTGATTTCTTCCTCAGGTTTCTCATTACTAGTGTATGGAAACACTGCTAATTTTTCAATGTTGATCTTGTACCTCACCACTTTGGTGAATTCATTTATTAGCTCTAGTAGATTTGTTGTGTATTTTTCAGGACTTTCTATATCATGTCATCTTCAAATAGTGACTGTTTACTTCTACCTTTCCAATTTGGATACCTTTTATTTCTTTTTCTTGCCTAACTGCACTGGCTAGAACTTCCAATACAATGCTGAATAACAGTAGTGACATTAGTCATCCTTGTCTTGTTCAAGGTCTTAGAGGGAAAGCTTTCAGTCTTTCACCGTAGAGTATGATTTTAGCGGTGGGTATACATAGTTGCTCTTTATCATATTGAGGTGGTTTCCTTCTATTCCCAGTTTTCTAAGTGTTTTGAGCAAGAAAGTGTGCTGGATTTTGTCAAATGCCTTTTCTGTGTCATTGATGATGATAATGCTGATTTTTTCCATTGTTTTATTAATGTAGTGTATTACATTAATTGATTTTCTTATGCTGAAGCACCCTTGCATACCTGGTACAAAACCCAGTTGATCATGGTGTATAATTTTTTAATGTGCTGTTGGATTGGATTTGCAAATATTTTGCTAAGGATTTTTGCATGTATATTCATAAAAGAAATTGGCCTATAATTTTCTTTTCTTGCAGTATCTTTATCTGGCTTTGGTAGTAGGGTGTTGTATGCCACATAGAATAAGTTAGGTAGTGTTTCCTCCTGTTCAATTATTTGGAAGCACTTGAGAAGGATTGGCATTAATTCTTCTTGGAATGATTTGTAGAATTCAGTGAAGCTGTCTGGTCATGGGCTTTCATCTTTGGGAGGTTTTTGATGACTGTTGCAATGTTTTTGAAGACTGATTCAATCTCTTTAATTTTAATTGGTCAGTTGAGGTCTTCTATTTCTTCTAGGGTCAATATAGGTTGTTTGTGTGTTTCTGGGAATTTGTCCATTTCATCTAGGTTGTGTAATTGGTTGGCATACAGTTGTTCATAATATCCTCTTATGATCATTTTTATTTCTGTGAGGTCAGTATTCAACCCTCTCTCATTTTTTAATTTATTTGTGTCTTCTCTGTTTTTGTCAGTCTATCTAAGGGTTTGTTAATTTTATTGATCTTTCCAAAGAACCAACTTTTGGTTTTTGTTAATTGACTCCATTTTTTAATTCTCAATTTCACTATTTCTGCTCTAGTCTTTGTTATTTCTTTCCTCCTGCTTGCTTTGAGATTAGTTTGCTCTTCTTTTTCTATTTCCTCCAAGTGTGCCATTAGGTCTTTGATTTTAGCTCTTTGTTCTTTTTTAATGTAAATATCTTGGGCTATAAATCTGCCCTCCCAGGACTGTATTCACTGCATCCTATTTTTTTTTTCTTTTTAGGAAGTACCAGGGATTTAACCCAGGATATCATACATGGAAAGCAGGTGCTCAACCACTGAGCTACACACACTCCTCATGCATCCCATTAATTTCAATAGAGTTCTCACTTTCATTGATCTCAAGATATTTCCTGATTTCCCTTGCAATTTCTTCTTTGGGACCATATTTTTTTAATGTAAAATTTCTGTAGTATAAAGCTTATTTAAAAATTGTTAAAAACAGATTAAAAATTAAAAATAAAATTTTAAAAAGTGTGTTATTTAACTTCTAAATATTTGTGGATTTTTCAGGTGTATGCCTGTTATTGATGTCCAGCTTCATTCTACTATGGCTGGAGAAAATGCTTTGTATAATTTCAATCTTTTAAAATTAATTGATACTTATTTTGTAACCTAATACATGGTCTACCTTGGAGAATGATCCACGTGTACTTGAGAAGATTTATACCCTACTTCTTTTGGGTGAAATGTTCTATATATGTCTGTTAGGTCTAATTCATTTATTGCATTATTCAAGTTCTCTGTTTCTTTATGATATCTGTCTAAATATTCTTTATATTGATGAATGTGTTGTATTCAAGTCTCCAAGTATTGTTGTAGGGGTTTCTATTTATCCCTTCAGTTTTGTCAATGTTTGCCTTATATATCTTGGGGCACCATGCTTAGGTGCATAAAAAAATATCATTGTTATTTCTTCTTAATGGATTGCCCGTTTTATTAATATGTAGTATCTTTCTTTGATTTTTATAACAGCTTTCACTTAAAGTCATTTTTCTGATATTAGCATATGATTTAGTCAGCCAAAGAGGTGGTGATGTAAAGTGCCAGAAATCTAATGGCTTTTATAAAGGGTGTTTATTTGGGGTAGAAGCTTACAGTCACAAGGCCCTAAAGAGTCCAACTCAAGGTACCATAAGAGGTACTTTCTCACCCAAAATCATTTGCCATGTGTTGACATAAGATGGCGAGTTATGTTTGCGAGGGTTTAGCATTCCTTCTTCCTCTTAAGGATCTGAGATCCCAGCTTCTTCTGATCTCAGCTGTAGGTTGGCCCTTAGGCTCAGCTCTCTCCCTGGGGCTCATTTCTTTCTGGGTTCAGCTGCTCTGTTCTCTTCACAAAGTCAGCTGTAGACTACCAGGCTCCATCTCTCTTACTGAGGCCTCTGCCATATCTAATGAGCAGTCTCTCTTCCTCTGCTGTCTCTTTTTCTGTTTGAGTGTCTGTCCACCAAGGGAGTGGGGACTCAATGCCCTACTGTTGTGGCCAAATTAAAGCCTAATCTTAGTTTAATCAAGCAAATGAAACCTTTGAATTTAATAAAAGCAAAGGGTATCACACCCAGAGGAACCAATCAGTTTACAAACATAATCAATATCTGCTTTTGGAATTCATAAATAATATCAAACTGCCACAGTATAGCAACCCAGCTCTTCTTTTGGTTACTATTTGCATGGAATGCCTTTTTTCCACCCTTTCACTTTCAACCTGTGTGTGTCTTTGGGTCTAAGGTAAACCACTTGTAAGCAATATATACTTAGATCATGCTTTTTTAAATATCCATTCCATCAAACTGTGCTTTTTGATTGGGTATTATACTCCATTACCATTCAGTGTTATTACTGTAAACGTAGTACTTACTTCAGCCATTTATCCTTTGCATTTTATATGTCATATCATTTTTTGTCTCTCTTTTATTTATTGCAACCTCCTTTTCTGTGTATTTGGTATTTTGTGATGTACCTGAATGATCTCTGTCATTTTTGTTTCTGTACATTTTAAAAATGCATTCTTTGTTATTACCCTGGGGTTTATATTGCACAACCTACACCTATAACCTACTAATTTGAAAAGATACCACCTTAGCTTCAATAGCATACCTATTCTCTGAATTTCCATTTCTTCACACTACTCCAAGTCAATCCTCCCAGTCTTTTCCTTTCAAGCTGCAAAATACCCTTTAGAAATTCTTGTAGGGTGTGATGGTTAGGCTAATTTGTGAACTGGGCCAAGTAATTGTGTCCAGGTCTTTGGTCCAGCAAGCACTGGGTTAATTGTAATACAAGATCATTTATGGACTTTGGTCACCAGTGTGTTTACTGCATGGATGGCTGATTACATCTGTATCAAACAGGGAGATTGTCATCAGCAATGGGTGATGCTTTTATCCAATCAGTTTAACACCATGAAAGAGAAAATGATTTCAACATTCAGAGAGAATCTCCCAGCTGGTCTTTGGACAGCCAACTTCTCCCAGAAACTCATCAATGACCTTCATGGGATTTTAATCGGACCCCCTGGTTTGCAGCCTGCCTGTGGAACCTGGACTTGTGTATCCCCACAGTCACATAAAGACTCTTATAAAATCTCTTATTATTGACAGATATCTCCTGTTGATTCTGTTTCCCTAGAGAACCCTGACTATTACAACTTGGTACTGGGAGTGATTCTTGAGGAAGAGAGTCTTAAGTATGGGATGTCTGAGGTGGTTCTGGGAGTTTTATAATTGGCTCTCTACTCTAATTGGACTCAAGGGTACTAATGACTCTCTTTCCAATAATGAAGAGGTGACTAACAGTCCATGGCATGAGCTGGCAATAGAGATACACAAAACAGCATCACTGGAGTCCTCTACTTCCATGTTTATAAGAAGCAAGGATCTGGGTGAGAGTGTTTTCAACACCTTAACATAATTTTGATGAGTCAAAAGGTATAATGATGTTGGCTGGTTCTTCCTAGATATTCTGGATACAATTACAAAAGAAAAAGATGAGCTAAAGCCATCAAATTTGAAACTTAAATGGCACGTGAATGATGTGAAAGTTTCTCTGAAAGAAAATCTTGTCTCCTGTAGCTACAGACTTGAGATATCTGAGAATCAAACCCAGACTCTCATTGTACAAGTAGTAGAATTACAGAGGAAACTAAAATTTCAACAACGGAGAGTTTCTGCAATTAAAGTGAAGGCATTGATTGGAAAGGAGTGGAACCCTAAGGATTGGGATGGAGACATATGAGATGACTATAATATGGGTAGGGACATTGAAACCCTAAATTCTGCTGAGACTTTACCAGATAAACCTGCAATGGCCTGCCCTGTGGAGACCACACTTTGTCAACCTTGTGTCATCCAGCCCCCAGCTTGCCCCAGGGAGTCCAGACTTCCTCCCAGCTCTGAGGCAGGTACCAGCCAAACTCCAGCATGCACTGCCCAACCTCCAGTCAGCCATGAGGAATCTACCTTCCAACCCCTGCTTGAAGAGATTAATCCTGTCTCACCAGAAGAAAATGCAAAGGAATGCCCTGAGGTCAGTAGCTTGCAAGACATTTATATTCCTTACCCACCCCCAACACCCCTCTTGTCTTCGAGACCTATTACTAGACTAAAATCACAACAAGCCCCCAAAGATGAAATACAAAGTGTGACCCATGAGGAACTAAACTATACTCTGAAAGAACTGCATGAGTTTTCCAAATTATATAGACAGAAATCAGGGGAATATGTGTGGGAATGGATACTAAGGGTATGGGATAATGGTGGAAGGAATATAAAGTTGGATCAGGCTGAATTTATTGATATAGGCCCACTAAGCAGAAATTCTGGATTAAACATTGTAGCTCAAGGGGTTAGAAAGGGTTCTAACAGTTTGTTCGGGTGGCTGACTGAAACATGGACCAAAAGATGGCTTAACATGCCTGAGGTTGAGATGCCCTATTTGCCCTGGTATATAGTAGAAGAGGTAATTCAAAGGCTTAGAGAGATTGGAATGCTAGAATGGATTAACCATTTGAGACTTGCCCACCCACACCTTTAACCAGGACTGTGAGGAATAAATTTGTAAGACTAACCCCATCTTCTTTGAAGAACTCTGTGGTTGCTCTTCTCTGTAGTCCAGGTATTACTGTAGGGAGGGCTGTAATGGAATTATAATCCTTAATCATTATGGGGTTGATCCAATCTAGGTCTGGTAAAAGTCAAGTATTTGGCAGTTAATCACCACAGGCAAGGTGGGCGTGGCTACTGCAATGAAAGGCAGATTCAAAACAGCACTCCAAATAGTCTGAGTCGCATGGAGTTATGGCGTTGGCTAATAGATCATGGGGTACCTAGAAGTGAAATGCATGGGCAGTCTACGAAATTCCTTCTGGATCTGTATAAGCAGAAGAGTCCTAGGTCTAGTCAACAAAACCCTAACTCAAATTACAGACGAAGAGAATCACAGCCCCTTAGTCAATTCCCAGACTTGAGACACTTTACAGACCTAGAGCCCCTTGAATGACGAGAAGGCCAGGTCCCCTTGGGGAAGGATCCTGTTAAACTGCCAAAAATTTTTACTGTTAATATTCCTCCCGCCTTTCCCCAAGAAGACCTATGGCCTTTTACCAGAGTAACTGCTCATTGAGGAAAAGGAAATGATCAGACATTTGGGGGATTATTAGACACTGGCTCAGAAGTGACATTAATTCCAGGAGACCCAAAACATCACTGTGGTCCACCAGTCAGAGTAGGAGCTTATGGAGGTCAGGTGATTGATGGAGTTTTAGCTCATGTCCGTCTCACAGTGGGTCCAGTGGGTCACCGGACCCATTCTGTGGTTATTTCCCCAGTTCCAGAATGCATAATTAGAATAGATATACTCAGTAAATGGCAGAATCCCCACATTGGATCTCTGACTTGTGGAATAAGGGCTATTATGGTTGGAAAAGCCAAGTGGAAGCCACTAGAACTGCCCCTACCTAGCAAAATAGTAAATCAAAGGCAATACCGGATTCCTGGAGGGACTGCAGAGATTAGTGCCACAATCAAGGATTTGATGGATGCAAGGGTGGTGATTCCTACCACATCTGCATTCAACTCTCCTGTTTGGCCTGTACAGAAAACAGGATCTTGGAGGATGACAGTAGATGATCGTAAACTGAACCAGGTGGTGACTCCAATTGCAGCTGCTGTCCCAGATGTGATATCATTGCTTCAGCAAACCAACACTTCCCCTGGTACCTGGTATGCAGCTGTTGATCTGGCAAATGCTTTTTTTCTCAATTGCCATTAGCAAGGACCACCAGAAACAGTTTGCTTTCAGCAGGCACGGCCAGCAGTATACTTTCACAGTCCTGCCTCAGGGGTATATCAACTCTCCAGCCCTATGTCATATTATTGTCTGAAGGGACCTTGATTGTCTTTCCCTCCCATGAGACATCACACTCATCCGCCGTTATATTGATGATATCATGTTGATAGGACCTAGTGAGCAAGAAGTAGCAAAGACTCTAGATTTACTGGTAAGGCATTTGCATGAGAGAGGATGGGAGATAAACCCAACAAAAATACAGGCTCCCTCCACCTTAGTGAAATTTCTAGGTGTCCAGTGATGTGGGGCATGTTCACATATCCCTTCTAAAGTAAAGGATAAGCTGTTGTATCTGACCCCTCCTATGACCAAAAAAGAGGTACGATGCTTAGTTGGCCTCTTTGGATTTTGGAGACAACACATTCCTCATTTGGGTGTGCTGCTCTGGTCCATTTACAGAGTGACCAGAAAAGCTGCTAGTTTTGATTGGGGACCTGAACAAGAGGAGGCTCTGCGACAGGTCCAGGCTGCTGTGCAAGCTGCACTACCACTTGGACCATGTGATCCAGCAGAACCAATAGCACTGGAACTTTCAGTGGCAAATAGAGTTGCTGTCTGGAGCCTTTGGCAGGCCCCTATAGGGGAATCACAATGCAGACCTTTAGGATTTTGGATCAAAGCCCTGCCATCCTCTGCAGATAACTACTCCCCTTTTGAGAAGCAGCTTTTGGCTTGCTACTGGGCCTTAGTAGAGACTGAACACTTAACCATGGCCATGAGACCTGAGTTGTCTATCATGAGCTGGGTATTGTCTGACCCACAAAAACATGAAGTTGGGTGTGCACAGAGTACTCCATGAAAAAGTGGAAGTGGTATATGTGAGATAGGGCTCAAGTAGGTCCTGAAGGCACAAGTAAGTTACATGAAGAAGTAGCCCAAATGCCCATGGTCACCACCTCTGCCATGTTACCTTCTCTTTCCCAGCCCACAGCTTTGGCTTCTTGGGGAGTTCCTTACAATTAGTTGAATAAGGATAAGAAAACTCGGGCCTGGTTTACAGATGATTTTGCATGATATGCAGGTACAACCCAGAAGTAGACAGCTGCGGCATTGCAGCCCTTTTCTGGAACATCTTTGAAGGATAGCAGTGAGAGTAAATCTTCCCAGTGGGCAGAAGTTTGAGCAGGGCACCTGGTTGTTCATTTTTCTTGGAAGAAGAAATGGCCAGAAGTGTGTTTGTACACTGATTCATAGGCTGTTGCCAATGGTTTGGTTGGATGGTCAGGGACTTGGAAGGAAAATTATTGGAATATTTGTGACAAGGAGTCTGGGGAAGAGGTATGTGGATAGACCTTTCTGAGTAGGCAAAATGCATGAACATATTTGTGTCCCACATGAATGCTCACCAGAGGTAGACTTCAGCACAGGAAGATTTTAATAATCAAGTGGATAAGATGACCTGCTCTGTGGCAAATGCTCAGCCTCTTTCCCCAGCCACTCTTGTCATTTCCCAATGGGCTCATGAACAAAGTGGCCATGGAGGTAAGGATGGAGGTTATGCATGGGCTCAGCAACATGGACTTCCCCTCACCAAGGCTGACTTGGCTACAGCCACTGCTGAATGCCCAATAGAAGAGCCAGCAGCAGTGACCTACACTCAGCCCCTGATATGGCACCATTTTCGAGGTGACCAGCCTGCTACCTGGTGGCAGGTTGACTACATTGGGCCACTTCCACTGTGGAAGGGACAGTGAATTGTTTTAACTGAAATAGACACATACTCTGGATATGGGTTTTCATTTCCTGCATGCAACACTTCTTCCAATACTACCATCCATGGACTTACCGAATGTCTTATCTCTGCCATGGCATTCCACACAGCATTGCTTCTGATCAAGAAACCCATTTCACAGCAAATGATGTTTGGGAATGGGCACATGCCCATGGAATTCACTGGTCTTACAGTGTTCCCTATGACTCTGAAGCAGCTGGATTAATAGAACTGTGGAATGGCCTTTTGAAGATGCAATTACGGTGCCATCTAGTTGGCAATACCTTACAGGGCTGGGGCAATGTTCTCCAGGATGTTCTGTATGCTCTAAATCAGCTTCCACTCTATGGTGCTCCCATAACTAGGTTACTTGGGTCCTGGAATGAAAGGGTGGAAATGGGAATAGCACCACTCACTATTACCCCTAGTGACCCACTAGGAAAATGTTTGCTTCCTATCCCTGCAACCTTAAGCTCTGCTGATCTACAGGTTTTAGTCCCAAAAGGAGGAGTGCTGCCACCAGGGAACACAATGATTCCATTGAACTGGAAATTAAGACTGCCACCTGGCCACTTTGGGCTCCTCTTACATGTGAATCAACAGGCAAAGAAGGAATTATATTATACTGGCTGGGGTGATTGATCCTGACTATCAAGGGGAAATAGGACTGCATCTACATAATGAAGCTAAAGAAGAATTTGCCTGGAATACAGGAGCTCCTCTAGGGAGTCTCCTAGTACTGTGATGCCCTGTGATTAAAGTCAATGAAAAATTGCAACAAACCAATCCAATCAGGACTAACAATGGCCCAGAATCTTCAGGAATGAAGGTTTGGGTTGCCCCACCAGGCCAGCTGAAGTGCTTGCTCAGGGTAATGGGAACATGGAATGGGTAGTGGAAGAAGGTAGTGATAAATATGAACTTTGACCATGTGACCAGTTATAGAAATGAGGGCTTTAATAGTCATGAACCTTTCTTCCTTGTTTTGTTATGAGTATGATTGTATATGTATACAAAACGAATTTCTTTTTTTTATTCCCCAACTTTACCCCTATCATATGAAATGTTGTATTAATTTCATGTCATAATATTTAAGGATGTCAAGTTTAAGCGTGAATATTACCCAAGGATTTGCATCCTATTCTGTAGGGAATTAATGCGATTCCAGTTGTACGCAGGCAAGTTGAAAATTGTTAGGCGGAAATATATATGTATGCTTGTCTGTTATTGTTTTTACTTAGAGACTAAGTATGGTTTAAGGTAGTGTGTACAGTTGCCAAGTTGACAAGTGGTGAACTGTGATGGTTAGACTAATGTGTCAACTCAGCTAGGTAATTGTGTCCAGGTGTTTGGTCCAGCAAGCACTGGGCTAATTGTAATACAAGAGCATTTATGAACTTTGGTCACCAGTGTGTTTACTGCGTGGATGGCTGATTTACATCTGCATCAATCAGGGAGATTGCCATCAGCAGTGGGTGATGCTTTTATCCAATCAGTTGAATACCTTGAAAGAGGAAGTGAATTCAACATTTAGAGAGAATTTCCCAACTCGTCTTTGGACAGCCAACTTCTCCCAGAAACTCATCAAGGACCTTCATTGGACTTTCTTCAGCCCCTGGTTTGCAGCCTGCCTGTGGAACCTGGACTTGTGCATCCCCATGGTCACATGAAAGACTCTTATAAAATCTCATATTATTGACAGATATCTCCTGTTCATTTTGTTTCCCTAGAGGACCCTTACTAATACATAGGGCAAACCATTTTTGATGAACTCTCTCAGTTTCTGTTTTTCTGTGAATATTTTAAACTTTGCCTCATTTTCGAGGGCATTTTTACTGGATAAAGAACTTTTGGTTAGCAAAATTTCTTTTTCAGTAACTTAAATATATTAGACCACTTCCTTCATGCCTCCATAGTTTCTGTTGAGAAATCAGCATATGGTCTTCTTGAATATTCTTTGTATGTGATGAATCACTTTTCTCTTGCTGCTCTCAGAATTCTGTCTTTGGTATTTGACATTCTGATTAGTATTTGTCTCAGAGAAGGTCTATTAGCATTTATCTGTTTGGAGTACATTGTGCTTCTTGGACATGTATATTTATGTCTTTCATTAGAGTTGGGATACTTTGGCCATATTTCCTCAAATATTCTTTTTGCCCCTTTTCCCTTCTCTTTTTGTGATTTTCCTGACACATATATGTATGTGCTTTATGCTGTCACTCAAATCTATGAGATACTGCTCATTTTTTTCCATTCTTTCTCTTACTGACTGTATGACTGTCTTTTTCTTCACTGGTTCTTTCTTCTGCCTGTTCAAGTCTTCTTTGTATGTCTCCAGTGTATTTTCAATCTCTATTATTGTGCCTTTCATCCTCATACTTTCAAAGATATCTCTTTTTATACTTTCAAAATTCTTCATTTTGCTTACATTTTGTCTTCTTAATATTCTTTATCTCTATATCCATATGTTCCTTTATCTCCTTGAATTGAATTAGGATATTTGTTTGAACTTCTTTTATTAGTTGTTCCATATTCTGTGTCTCATAATTTTTAATTTTTTTCCTTTGACTTGGCTATATCTTCTGTTTCTTACCAGGGGTTCTAATTTTTTGCTAATGTCTAGACATCTGAATATCTTGATGATTTAATTCTGAAGGTCAATTTCTCACTCTTGTCTATGGTTTCATTGTTGATTAGCTTTGTGTTAAGGTACTTCTTTGATATTTGGTCCAATTTATTCTTCACGTTTACAATAGCCCATGCTTAACTGATCGTATTTTCTCTGCTCTTCTTCATCTGATTCTTGCCATGGATTTGCAGTATAATTTTTAAGATCTCACTTTTTGTGTAATTATTTCACCTCCAGGAGAAAGCTTCCTTTCCTTTGTTCTTTCTCCAGCAATCTTGAGTTATTCTGTTTGTTTTTGTTCAGAATTTTCTCCCCAGCTACTATGATTTGTTTAAATTCTCTCCTTCACTCAGTTCCTCATTTTCCTTACATTTTCAGTTCTGGAACCCTACAGTATTACAGCAGTTCAATTTAACTCCCTATTTTTTCTCTGCAACACTTCTCAGTGTTTTGTATGCAAAATTCCTAGTGGCTTGTGCTCCTCCCTGGGATTCTGCAAACTTGGCTTTCTGGGGTTCTAATTCACTTTTCTGAGTTCCTCTGTAGCCTGTATCTCTGGTGGAAGGGAGCAACCCTACTTCCTCGGTAGAACTCCCAAGCATTGTGTGGGTCTGATTGAGGGGAGGGGAAGAAGACTGGCCGGTCTAGGACAGAAGTTTCCTACCTGATATTTTCTCTTTCTTTGACTTAGCATTTGTAGAGCTTTTCTGCAGTCTGTACTGTGCTTCAGAGTTCTTAACAAGTGGAATTTTTCCTCATAGTCACTGAATCTCTTGGGAGGCATTTTCAGAGTATGTCTTACATCATCATGTTGATGATGTCACTCATGCCCCTTCTCTTCTAAATCTCAATTTAAATATTTGCTGCTCTTAAAGAACTTTCCTAACCACATATTATTAATAAACCCCTCTTTTTCCTTCTGTGGTATCAAATCCTAGAATTACATTACAGTATTTTAGAACTGAGAACACTTATTTTATCAACTTCAAATTCATTATCTTTACCCATTGTTTTGAGAAGATTAGAATATTTTACTAAGTCTCTATATTGTAAAATTCTCAAATATACTTCAGAAGGTTCCATTTTAAAAATAATTTTATGACGTGCTTCATTTATGTATTTGTGATTGTGTCAGTATATATCAAAGGGTTGCAGTCAGAGTATATCATATTTAAAATGTGTTTGCTACTGCCTTTGACTTCCTTTATTAGTTAATCTTGTCTATATACTTACGTTTTAAAAATAATTTTAATATTAAGGTAAATATTAATGTAATCCCCTTAGCTTAATTAACTCTAAATTTAACTAACTTTTCAAAAAATTGTGCTTGTTACCTCTAAAATTTCCCAGAAATCTCAAATATCCTTGATAACCACTAACGTTATAAGATTGTGCTAGGACACATTGTGAGAGCCAATATTTAAACACTTCAAAAAACTTCTCAATATTTGATACTTCATGCTATCCTGAGGCACACCATTCAATGTTATGGGTTGTCTTTTTTACAGTGTGTTATTAATAAAAACGTTATACTATTTTGCTATGTGATTGTCATTTGCTACTTATATAAAATATTATCAAGATTGGTACAGCCATAAAATGAAGTTCTTTGTTTAATACTATCACAAATGTGAGAATGACTTGTTATTCTAAAATGCATCAATATGGGAATTCCAGCACATAAAGATATATTTCATTTGTTTTGTGATATTAATGATGACAGTAGCATGTATATGATGATAATATCAGATTCTATTTATCTCATGATGATTATTTAGTAGACCAAAATATATATCTCCATTTGCTCAATTTCTTAGAAGATGTGTAATTTAAAGTCTTAAAATGTAATATAAAATTACATTGAATGTTCCAGAGGAAATTTACAGCAAAAACAGAACTCATATAGTTATTTTATTCCATTTTGCTAGAGTAATTAGAAAAATATATGGTTGGAAAATCAAAACTTTAAGAAAAATCATGAGTCATTTGATTATTTTCTTTGCAGTTTTGAATATTTCCTTCCCCATAATATAGCCACAAATGTATCAATTAACAATTTGAATGGGGCCTAGAGAAATTAAAATGGAAAATTTGCAACAATTTAAATCAGAAGGCAAATGGAACTTCAAGATAGACAACTTGTCATACGTAATTATTCTGTTATTTTACCCAAATTAAACTTCAGCCCTATTTACCATGAACTCAGCAAAACATGATGAATCTGGATAAACTCAGAAACTGTCTACTGGGGATGATACCAAATCCTATTAAAAAGTATATTCCTAAAACCAAATGAAAAAGCTTCAAAATATTTAGCATGTAACAGACCAACACTAACTGATGATTGTTAGCTCATGGAAATTGCTTTCAGATACTAGCAGTTTTAAGCCAAGTCTTACACAAATCACCAATTCAGGAACTGCTGAAGAATATTAGTAAATTACCTAAAATATCTTTTAAATCTTACCAAATTTCTTGTTTTGTTACTTTTGAATTGCCAAATCTTGGGAAGTAATAGATTAAACTGATTGTCCAAGTTACTGCATGTTGAGTACACATTAGAACGAATGGAAATTTCCTTGGAAATATTGAAATAATTATCTGAAAACAGAGAAATGCAAATTTGGAAATATTTTCCAAAAGGAACATTCCAGTAACCCCAAATTGCAAGCTTCTTGAAGACCAAGGCAGATTTTTATTTATTTAGGTATTACTGTGTTTGGCACACAGTAATCCTTAATGTTGAGCAAATTTAAAAATGAATGTATGGCCAATACTCACAGGCTAATTGATAGGAAATTGAAATGTTTCTAATTTTATGTCCTACAAATATCTACTTAGAAATGGTCACTGAATGCAAAGTGGCCAGGAATTATACTTAAATTTGAATAGAAAACTGCCTATAAGGTATAGATAATAGCATTTGCCACTTTAAATCTGTTGAGCATTTCCTGAGCTCATATTTCTGTTTCTCACCTGTATCTGAATAAAGACAATTACAAAAGAAAATGTAGTTTTTCTATTATATAATATTGACACCCTGAACCATCCTTTTTCTGGGAAGAGCACCCAAGACTCACTGTCTGTAAAGCTTACAAGAAAATAAATATATTGGTTTAGCTATCACTCCCTAGATGTATGAATCAGTCTGTGCAGTGTGTGTTACTGGCTACCGTAAGCTTTTGGCCTGGATTAGATGAAACATTTTTAAGACATGAAATGGTTTCCTGTTAAATAGAAGATGATCGTCAATTTAAGTTTCTTGATGACATTTCTGCCAAAGTCTCTGGCAGTCCTCTTTTCATTTTATATTTATCTAAAGCGTTCTTCAAATTTATAAGTTTCCCATACGGAGTACCTCTCATCACACAAGTTTCTGAATAACATTACCCAGATCCATTACATGACATCTGTGTCTACTCTCAGACTTTTAGCCGTAAGAGAAGATATTTTTGGAGTAGGTTTTGCTTCACTCATTGTCTTAATCACACTGTTTTTCTAAAGAGATATTTCCCTAGAATGTTTTACTTTTAGACCTCAAAGTCAAATATCTACTATTCTGTTTTCAGCAGCATTCTGGCCTAAGACTCTGCATATGGGGTAAGAAAAGGACGAGGAGAGTGAGAAGACTGCTCTGGCAAAGAGGAACCTTATTTTGATCAGCATCTATACCACATGCAATATAGTTTCAATTTGAACGGGGAACTCAATGACATTGCCAAAGACCCTTGCACTTTGTTTTTGTTGTTGTTGTTTCATTTAGGTTAGATGGGTATACAGATTCATATCCCAATCTTCTGTCAAAATACCATGATGACTGAGCTTTGTGCTTTGCATCCTGATTTGGGAGTTTGGCAAACTTATTCATAAACTAATAAAGCTGGAAGTATACAGTGAGTCACCTGAAAATTATCTGTCTTTGGGAAGCATGTTTTTAAACATTCTGTGATATGGGTGCTTCTATTTTAATTATATATCTTCAGATATAAAGACCCATATATACTAATATGTCTTCAGTATATCTACTTTGAGTATATTACACTCTATGAGGATTTGATGAGCCTGTTATGATGGTTAATTTTATACATGAACTTGGTCCAGTTGTTTGGTCAAACACTGGCTTAGTTGTTGCAGTTGAAGTATTTCACAGATGAGATTAGCATCTACAATCAACTGATTTTAAGTAAAGGAGATTATCAGTTGGAGGTTGTAAGACCTAGAATTGAGGGTTCCAAGAATCAGAAGCATTTCTGACATGTCTTCAATATCAACTCTTATCTGAATTTCTATCTTGATAGCTTCCTCTAATGAATTTAGACTCAAAACTTCTTCAGCATCACCTTTACCCAGTTTCTAGGCAATCCAGCTTGCCCTTCAATTTTGTGAATCAATTCTGTGTGAACCAATTCTATAAAATAGATCTCTTTTTACATATAACCTATTGAATCTGTTTCCCTGGAGAACTCTGACTAATATACATACATTCATTCAACATATTCCTTTCCTGAATACAAATAGTCCTCCTTAGGTTACCTATCTAAGGTTCCCTATATAATGCCAATTATAACTTCGTCAGAATTGCCCTTTGTGAATCCTAATATAATTATGGGTCTGACACACACATTGCACAGTACATAAAGTGACTTTCCCATGAGTTCTCATGGCAAACATCAAAAGTATGTCTTCATATCTAAAACCACACTCCACCTGTATCCTTATTAAAACAATTAGTGTACTTTGAAAAAAGTTTATTAATAATGTACAAATAGAGCTAACTACACTCATTACAAACAAAACAGTGTCATTAGAAAGTATTTGGGCAACTCTTAGCTGACGTGAATTCAGGCATAGATTTATCATGGTTTCCTAGAGCTATCTTATTTGTCATAATTACCCCTCCCCCATAAAATCTATCTCATAGAGTCTGAAAAGTTTTCTTTAATGCTCCACTTCTTAAAAATAGAAGTCAATTTTTTAATATGAAGATTTCTGTAACCCCCTTGTCAGTAGAAATCTTATACTTTGGATACATACAAGCCTCAGCTATAATGAAATAGACTGTATTGCTCTTGTTTATCTTACTAATATACTTTATTTCAGAAAACTTACAGGTTTGGATTGGTCATAAATGATAGAATGAATCAATCCATGTTAGCAAACATTCACCTCTCCTTTTGTCTTCTGGGTTTTTGAGTCAGTGCAGAATGCATGCATATCCTTATTCTCAGTATTTAGTTTGCATTTGAATGTGCTGTCATTATGCAAGGCAATGTCCATAAATAAAGCTTTATGTCAACAAAAGTTCTATTCCTAAGCTTGTTCTGAACTCTCTTTTTATTCTTTATCCTCACATCCATTCAGCCCTAAGGTCTTTGTGGTTCTGTCCTTGTTGTTGTGTTGACAATGAACTGTTCCTCATTGGCCATCTTGCTGTCCTTCTAACATATGGATGGCTCTCCTATTTTGGGCTTCCCCACGCCATTGCCTCTGCCTGCAACAGTGCCCCCCACTCCCACATACCTCCATAGGTCACTCACCCACCTCATTCAGCATCTTTTCAAATGTTGCCTCCACAAAAAGACTTTCCCTGACCCATTCATCTAAAATAAAGTACACACTCCCAAGTCAGTCTCTAGTCCCTTACCCTTTTTAGTTTGTTAGCACATGTCTCCCTGGATATTACACTGCATGTTTATCTCTGTATTTATTTATTGTCTATTCTCCTCCAATAGAAGGTAAGTACTATCAAGGCAGGTGCTTTGTTTTCTTCACTCTTTTATTTATGCTATCTAAACCAGTACCTGGGCATGTAATGGGCACTCAATATCAATTGTTTGTCATTAAAAGGATTTAACTCAGGGCAATGAACCTCTTTTGTATTTCAGTTGATTTGTTTGTTAAAGGAGAAGATTGTACTTTGTAGTCTTCAGTCCAGAATATGCCTGTTTCCTATGATTATCACAGATGCATCAGTGATATTAGGTCTGCATCACTGATATTTCTGTGCTTGAAACAAAATTAAACTTTATAAGACCCTATGACTTTTTCTTTCAATACCAATAAAGAAAAATGTTGAATTCATGTATAACACTGGTCTATAACTTTTGACCTGATAAACCATTCAAGCTACTGGCTGTCTCAGTAGTATTAACCATATAAATTATTAATTATGTAGTATTTCATTCAATATATCTTTAAGGAAAATATTCTAGATGTGGCAGTTTTATATTTTTATGAATTCCAAAAATAGATATTGGATTGTGTTTGTAAACTGGTCTGTTTCTCTGGGCGTATTGATTGTTTTAGACTCAGAGGTTTCACTTTTACTTTATTAAATCAAGATTAGGGCATTTATTTGACCACATCAATAGAGTGACTCAGTTTGAGTCCCCACCTACCTCAGGCCTACAGCTATAGGATATATAAACGGATGTTCAATCAAAAACAGGGAAGTAAATACATGGAGAAGGAGAACACAGAGGCAGATATGCAGGAAGAGAGAGTGCTCCATAGACACGGCCCCAGGAAGAGAGATGAGCCTGATAGTCTACACCTGACCTTGTGGAGAGACCAGAGCAGCTGAGCCCAGAAAGAAACGAGCCCCAGGGAGAGTGACAAGCCTTATGCCAGCCTACAGCTGAGATGGAAAGAGGCTTGGGCCACAGATCCTTAAGAGGAGGAAAAAGGCTAAACCCTCGTAGACATCACCCACCATCTTGTATCAACACGTGGAAACAGACTGTGGGTGAGAAAGTACCTCTTATGGTACCTTGGGTTGGACTCTTTAGGGCCTGGTAACTGTAAATTCTACCCCAAATAAATACCTTTTATAAAAGCCAACAGGGTTCTAGTACTTTGCATCAGCACTCCTTTTGGCTAATATACTAAATTAATCATAGACCTGAATATTTTACTTCACACTGAAAGCTTGAATAAATATGTTCTAAATGTATTTTATTTCTTTTTTTTTCATTCATTTCATTTCATTTCTGTGTATATTTTTCCTTGGGGTAGAGAAATTAAGTCATCTTTTAAAATGGAATCTATGACATAAAATAAAATAGGAAAAGAAAAATTACATTGCTGAATTATTCATTCTCACCTTTCACAGATTCATTTTACCACAATGTTGAATTCAAGTAAAATATAATGCATTAACAGATAAGTAGTCATTTATTTTTTGCTGGAATGTTTAAAAGCAATAAGTTGCTTGGAGATGTATTTTAATTTTCCTTACCAATACAATATTTATAAAGGTGAAACTTTCAATAGTATAAGGCATTTATATCTCCAGCAGCCTTGGTGTTGGTAAGCATTTTGATAGCAATATATAATTGGAAGTTGTACTTTGTGACTTTCTGATGCTTTGTTTACTTAAAATAATTTTAATTTATCTGAACAAGCTGTCAATAAATTTAGCTAACTTAGAGAATTCCAGAAACAACCTTGAAAATAACAACTATGTGTTCTTTAAGACCTGAGTAAGCAGAGTCCTGAGTTTGCTACCACCCCAAGCCCACAGATATGTTGGTTGAGAGCTCATGTGCTTCTTTTCCTTCCAGGATGCCCGCTGGGATAATTTCAGTATGCAACTGGAAGAAAATAATTTTTTCTCTACAACAGATGAGAGGAGAGCCCCAAACAGTGACTGTATTCTTAGCAATCTAATAAACCCTTCCAGAGGCTGGATTAGAATTCTGAGGCCACGGTTGCATGTGTGAACATGCAGTTATCACTAACCATTTATTTGTAGGGAGTTTTACCTCAACAATTTGCCTGTAACCACTCCTGCTTCAAAATTAGTGCATGCTATATCATTTTACTACATCAGTAGGTCCGGTATTACTCTCTGTTTTATTTTACTATTTTTTCAGGAGGTACCAGCGATTGAACCCAGGCCTCTGAGCTACATCTGGCTCCCCAATGAGAGGTGGATTTTTCATTTGTTTTTTGTATTTTTTTAGGAGAATCCGGGTATCGAACCCAGGACCTTGCACATGGAAAGCAGGAGCTCAACCACTTGAGCTACATCTGCTCCCCTTACACTCCATTTTAAATGAGACCTGCATTTCATAAATTTCTGGTTTGTTTTGCCACAAATTTTGTTCTTGCTTTAGTGGAAAAGTTTTCCAAGAACCAAAGACTAGAGATTTTCCTATAAGAGCATTCCTAAACTGGGATCGATTAATCAATGGAATAGTAATTCTCTATCTCACAAAGAATTCTTAGACACTATGAATACAGAATATTGGCATCAGGTTTTTTCCCCTTAAACCTTGGCTGTAATCAAGTTTATCATTTTACTTTTGGCTCTGCTCTCAATTATAGAGTTTATATCCTTGAGGACACTGATATGTTTCAGAATTTCTTGAGAAAAATGTATTCTGTCTTGAGCTATGCAAAGCAGTCAACACATTCCCATATTTGGAGCATAAATTTATAATACTAAAATTCATATGGAAATCTGAAACATATTAGCTCATCACAGGCGATTTAAACAAAGAAGAAAATTCGATTAGTGTCTTACACTCAGTCTCTAAATCACACATTAAAGAAATGTAATGATTTATATTAAATCCATATTTTACTTCCTATTTTGAGACAAAGAAAATAATGGTAACATTATTAGTGGCAAAATAGTTATGACTTATATATCAATCTGTTGATGTTATTTTTTAAATATTTTACTTACTAAAATTTTTACATAACGTTAAAATTCCTCTTGTATATAGTAAGTCAGTGTTAGAGGATAATAGTCTCAGTAACTAATAGGTTTGGGAGCAGATAATTAATTACAAAAAGTTATGAGATTGTGAGGCAATTTGTAGAAGCCTTGTCATTTTAGATGTAACTATTTATACACAAATAGTTCTTATTCTAAGCCTTTCTCTTTTCCTGAGTTGTTTCACTCTTGAGTGACTACTTAGAAATGGAGGTTTGTCTTGGCTAAGAGAATGTATAAATTTTTTGGGAGGGAGGGAATTTAAGCAGCAGAATGATAAATAAATTAATGACAAGTAGGTACAGGAGAGTTTTCACTTTCTACCCACTATTGGACTTAGAAAATTTGGGGCTGGATCATTGCAGAAAACCAGACCCAGACATTTTTCCATAGTTAGCTTTAATTCATCACTGTTTCTATAACTATGCTTTGTCCAAAGCTACCCTTCAGTGAATACACTCTACAGGGAACTTCCGAACACTTATTGCTTAAACCAGCCTCATTACAAAGTCAGCCCCCTAAGATCAACCTAGTCTAGACTTATCATGTTCCAGGGAAGTCCAAGAAACCTGATGGTAGGAAGGCACTAAAGTGAACTTAAAATACCTGTTCTGACAATTATCCATACTCATGATTTTTAAAAAGGAGATGATGGTGCCCATTTATACTTCAACCTCCTATACTCTATATACAAATAGAGACTGTTCTCATTTGTACATACAAAGAGTAGAGAGAGATGAAAAATTAATATTACACTTATGAACACAAAATATTTTAAATAAATATTTTAATTCTATTATTGGCATTTACAAGTAGAAAGCATACAGTATGTTACAAATATCAAAATGTGAAAAATATGAATGTTACATAAGTAACAAATGTAAAAAAATGTATTTTCTTACCTTCCCTGAAAGTAAGAAAACAATTCAGCATAGGAAAATATCAGTATCAAAAACACAGCTTAGGTGTAAAAAAAGATTTTGCACAGTATTAAAAGAAGGTTTTATAAAATGACAGAAAGTAATGAAGTGTGGAAATTTGACTTTATATAAATTATAGAAACTGGGTACTTAGGGCAAATGTTAAACGGTTGAAAAATAACTCCAATCATATGCTTTCTTTAGGTCAATTCTTTAAAATGTTAAAACCACAGAACATTTATTCAATAAATAGCTTTCAAAAGTGTCTCTGAAGTGCTGCTGAGAACATCATTCCACAGTTAGGAGGTGGCAGTGTTCTGGGGACAACATCTAATCATTTTGTTCTTCGCAGAAAGTCTGATGAAAGTTGAAGGCCATAACCATATACAAAAAGACCCAGGAGTTATAACACAATTTTGTACGATGGTTCTAAAGTGCTGAACAAAATGATTTAATTTTAGTACCCACTGTCATGTACAACTTAGTCAAATACACAAACGTTTCTGAGCAATACCAAATACAGAAGCTATAATTCTGGAAAGGGTTAATACTGCCTAGTCTTTCATTCAAAGAGAAGAGGGCTCTTTTCTACATTTACAAGGATTGGTTAAACCTTAAAGATCTTGCAATGCAAAATAACAGTAACAATAATAATAATAATACAATGGAAACAATACACATACCCCACTGTAAAAACACAAGTCCATTTCTGCAATGGTAATGGTATTAATTTTAAAAATCACAAATCAAACATTGGCAAATAAGAAAAACTTTTCAAATGCTGCATGCCACATAACTAGGTACAAAATACAATGCATGCAGGAAAATAAGTTCAACCAAGCATACATAAATTAAAGAGTTGTTTTCAGTCTGTTTCAGCAGCATTGTGGTTATTATTTTTTAAAAGTATTCCTTTTCTACCAGTCTATACTGGCCTGTTTTTCAAATGTGACCCAACCTAGTCGGCAACCATAGAATGGTTTGAGTGTTTACTGGTTTTACCTTTTTCTAATGCCAGTACCTAAAGTTCACACATACTGTTCTGCTTCCCCATCTTTGGGGCCTGGCTTTGTTGTCCCACCTTTGCCTTCTTCATTTGCTGCTGCTTTTTCTGGGAGAGAAGCCAAATCTTTAAAAACATCCACATAATGACCAAAACCAGGACCCCAGTTCAAAAGGTTGTCCCAGTTGAAATTCCCTGCTTGTTGCCCAAGCTTCAAGGGCAGTGTGTTGTCAGCAACCCCTGTTGCCTGCAGACCCACAGGTGCCCCCTCTGCCCTGCGGCCATGGCACCTTCTAGGTTTCAGTCTGGCCCCATAATTATCTTCATCATCTGCATCAGACTCATTGACTTGGGATAATTTGGGCATCCTGGAAGTATATACCATTGGCTTTTCCCTGTCATATTCCATTTCTGAGCAAGTGAAGGACTCATGAGAGTCACTGTCAGAAGAAGACTCTGGGGCTGGAATGCCATCCGCTGGGTTCCTTGTTCTGGACAGTGGTCTTCTGCAGTCCTCCTCTGAAGAAGACCTCCCATGGTCTGCACTGCAGATACTTGGGTTTCTAGGGCGAGGGGTGTTTAGTCTCTCCACTTCTTCAATGGAGAGTCCTACTGGAGGAGAAGATTCCAGAGGGATCTGCCCAATTGGCTGCTTTAGGCGACTCCCTGGTCTAGAACCATGCGATGCCATGGCCTGAGGACTCTTACTTCTCCTTCCCAGCCTCGTGGCATAGTTGAAAATGCCAGGCTGGCAGGCATCACCATGCATTTCCAAAGTATTCCCATCCCTTATGGGAAGATGCAATTCCCTTGCTGGGCTGTTCCTATAGAAAGTAGAGGACTTGGAGAAAGGAGCTGGACTGTGCCGAGAGAGAGGGTTGGGAGTAGGGCAAGCTGAGTGGCTTAGGGAACTGGTTCTCAAACCTTGACTGTATGAAGGCTGGTAAGTTAAACTGCTTGCTCCTAAGGGCATGGGGGATTGCCTTGCAAAGCCTAGGGGACTATGCCTCTGGATGGAAAATTTAGGTGTGTGGCTGCGGAACTGCTTATAGTGTTGGATGATGTCCGCATCTGAAGGGGCGATGCTGCTGGCATTGTCGATGTCATAGTGCTCGATCTCTTGCTCCGGTGATGCCAAAGGGGCACTGGGTATAGTTTCTGAGTTGTGGGGAATATCGGTCTCATCGTAGATGAGGTAAGGATTTTCCCTTTCAATGATATCCGGTTTGGGGTTTCCTTCAGGCTGCTTTCTCACAGTCATGTCATCCCCATAGGGCGGGATATTGTCTGGATCATCAAAAGCAACATTCTCACTTCCCTTTTTCTTCTTCTCCTTTGGTTTCTTCTCCTCTTTGGGACTTTTGGTCTTCTTCCCCCTGCACTGGTTGCACAGAATCAGGCTCAGGACCAGGAGGGCTAGGACTGTGGCACAGCTGCCCACGATGGCAGGTACAGCCCACAAAGGCAAGGAGATCTCTTCAGGGGCCTGGCCCAGAACACAGACATGCCCTCCAGGACTCCCACCTTTGCACACCTTCCCCTGGGGGCAGAGGACACCAAGACAGGCCACCACCGTCTCACAGGTCCTTCCCGTGTGCGACTCAGGGCAACTACATGTGAAGCCAGAGTGCAGGCCAGGTTCACAACTGCCACCGTTCTGGCACGGGTTGGAAGCACAGTCCCCAGGAGGCACGCACTTATAGGCATACCACTGATTGATGCACAACAAATCGCCCCAGCACGGGTTGCTGGCACAAATGTTTGGGCCGCGACAGCCAATCTTCACCGATGGATCCGTTTTCGAGATGGAGGCCAAGCTATGTTTTCCACTGAACGGAAGACTTTCTCCACCATACAGCACAGAAGCAATGCAGCCATCAAAACCTGCAGTGGGGGAAGTATCAGTAAGGCATGTTAGAGAAAAGCAAAGCCTTAAAACATTGCACTGCTGGAAAGTGGTAAAGAGATGCTTCACAGTTGCACCATGAGAATTAAGAAACCACAATCTCAGTGCTCTCTAAAGCAATAAGCTATTCACTTTACAACACAATTTAGCAAAATGTGCAAGATTTCCATGACAAAAAGTGGAAAGATTGCTCAGATGCCACTTTCCTGAAGATTTGTGCATGACTTGGACAAGCTGAATATTTTTTATCTCCCTCTTTTTATTTCATTTGTTTTATTTTTCTCAGTTCATACACCAAAACTTAAATGTATAGAAATAAACTTTATTTTTTAAAAAAGCAATAGGACAATAGTTTCAACCACTGGATTATTCTCAATGAGGGCGATATCATCCCAAAAGGGGGTGAATTTTGTTTTTTGGGCGGATGAAAAAGTCTTAGCTGTATGATGGTTTGTGGACCTCTGAAGGGTCACAGTACATATACAGATGTACAGTATAACTGTGGCATTAACATTTCATGTGGCAGGGTTGCAAGGTTTAGAAAATAATACCTAAATAAGCTCCTTAGGGAATGATAATGACAAAAAAGTAAAAAGTTGAAAAACACTTCACTTGATTTAAGTGTGTATTAATATCACGAATGCTCCCATGTCAGGCCAGGGTCCAAGAATTTATTTTGGTAGTAGCAAAAGAGCATGATTTACACTGGCTTGTTTTTTATGACACCCAGAATCAACAAAACATCCCCTGAAAGTGTAAGTGACTTTTTTTTTTTTTAAGGAGGTACTAGGGATTGAACCCAGGACCTCATATATGGGAAGCAGGTGCTCAAACACTGAGCTACACCTGCCCCCTGAATGTGAATGACTCTTAAAACAGAGATATTTTGGAGTTTATGAGTCATCTATGTCATGTTTACCTTTCATAATTACATATATAGAGAGAGATTGATATTTATGGATATAGCCATTTATAAATAGGCATATACATCCTCATAAATAGACATATATATAGCTATATAAATAAAATATATATAAAATATGATTTCAGGCCTATCAAATCCTATTTTAACCACTCTTCCAAAATGAATAATAGATTATGAGAGAGAAGATATATGAACATGTGTAGGTTAACATTAAGAGGATAAAGGAAAATTGACAGAATTAACTTAAAATTGTTATTTTTTTCAGAAGTTGTGGTATTTACAATTAAACTTTATAACTTTCTTTACATATAATTATTTCCATCAAGCCATAAATGAACTATTATAAACTATATATTTTAAATCATAATTTATGTCTTTGATATTGCTACAATTACTTAAGTAATAGACTACTTAAATTGATAAGTGTGGTGGTTTTGAGCTATATTCCCCAAAAAAACATGTTTTTAAACTTAATCCATTCCTGTAGGTGTGAAGCCATTGTAGGTAGGAACTTTTGATGAGGTTACTTCAGTTAAGGTGTGCAGGCTCAACTCAGTCAGGATGGGTCCTAATCCTATTACTAGAGTAAAAAAATCAGATAGAGAGAAAGCCACAGGAAGCAAAAAGCTGGAGGTCATCAGAATGCAGAAGAGAAGGGAGAGGCCAGAGTAGGTTACCACCTGCATTGCCATGTGAGAGAGGAGCCCATGACTAAGAACCACCAGCATCCAGCCTCAGCAGGCCAGTTTTTCAGAAAGAAAGCATCGCCTCTATGATGCCTTGATATGGACTTTGTTCTAGCTTCAAAACTGTGACCTAATAAATGCCTATTGTTTAAGCCAACCAATTGCTTGGTATTTGCTTGAGCAGCCAAAGAAACTAAAACAATATGTACTTAAAATAATAACTTCTATTACAGAAAAATTTCTAATAGTGATGTTAAAGATATCTTTTGGGGGCAATTTATCATATTTTGTTCAACCTTATCACAATTTTCATAATAAAGACCTTGCATACTGTTCTTTTAACCAAACAGCATTGGTTAAAGAAGATAAATATCACAACTCCCTAATGTTTTTCTTTTATTTTCTCTACAAAAATAAATTAAAAAGTGTTATGAAATTTGACCTTTAGGTTCAGAATTCCACTCTCAAATTTCTTAAACTATTTGAACTTAAGTCATAATTAAGGCTCTACTTTAAAAATACTTTTTGTAATTTTATTACTTTGCACTTTTATTAAGAACTCTGAAAAGTCTATTCAATATATTTTCTAAATATATTATGGTTATTTTTAAAAAGTAGTGTATTTTCTTAAAATAGCTTTTAATTTCTTTTCAAGGATTTCAAGTGGCATAAATAGTATTGTGATTATTCTGGAAGACTAATTTTTTCCCCAATTTCCACCTAGTTTATTTTTAAAAGTGTTTTATGACTAAGTTATTTAAATATTTGGTCTAAACACTTAAAATTGAGAATTCTAGCTTTTATTTCTAATAAAACCTATGTAAAATTTTCATTTATATTTAGTAATATTTAATATTAACAGATGAGTATATAATGCAATATTTTTCCTTCTTTTATGTAAATATGAATTCTATTATTTTTGTATTTTTCACTAATAGAATTTTCATGTACAAACCTTACAGTTTGAAAATTTGAAATTGGGTACAATTAGTTTCATATTTTTTTGAAAGTCTTGATAACATTAAATAATAATGTTAATACTGATAACTAAAACATTAACTGGTGACTTAGTGGAAGTCGCTATGGAATTTACGTGTACTTTTTAAAGTTAATCTTTACAGTGACTCTGTAATGTAGCCATTACCCATTTCATAGTTGAAGTAATGGAACTCAGAGGTTATGTAACTTACTAAAGATAAATTGGTAAAAAGTGGCAGAGTTGGAATGTGAAGCTGGAGGGGAGAAAAGCAGAGTCATTAATCATACTACAAGACATTTTAATAAGAACCATGTGACCATATAGCTTGACTTTTTCAAAATATGACATTTATCCATTTTAAGTGTACGTGTCCCTACATAACATATTTTATAACATACTATCATCTGTATTCTAAAATAAGCCAAACATATAAGGAGGACTTATGACCTGGGCTTTAAATTTTATGCCTAACTCCTTTACGCTCCCATACATCTTTCGATTTTTCTTCTTATTTTACACATCATTCTACCCTAGTGACCCTTCTGTCCAAGCTACAGTTTTTTACATTAGCTTCTATAACAACTCCTGGTTTTCCTCCTACTACTTAGTCTCATTTTCTGATACATTCCTTTCTAAAAAAAGCCATTTACTCTTGGAGTTACTTAAGGCAAGTTCCTAGGCTTTCTTTTCACTCATTAGGCTATCACATCTATGCCCAGTACTTGAATTACCTGTTTGACACTGATAACTCCTAAATATTTATCACCATCTGAAGCCAACTCCTGAGCTCTACCCCATCCATCCAAAGGCCTTTCTCAAAGGAACTCCAAACCCAAAATGCCCAAAACCAAAATTTTGATACAACTCATTGATGTGTTCCTTTTGCAGTGTTAGTTTTCTGTCTCAGTAGCACTACCCTTATTCTAGCTGAAAAATCAGTACCTTCTCTGTATTTCACCAAAGACATCATCCAGTCTGATGAGTTTACCTCCTAAAGTATGTTTTGCCTTTCTACATGACTCTAACTTCTCTGTCACCACACTAATTGAAACTTTCGCAATGCCTTGTCAAGATCACTATATCCTTCCAACTAGTTCCTGCAAATCTAATCTTATCCTCTTCCAATTCATTCTCCGCAATGTAGATAGACTGAAACATCTTTGATAACTGCATATCTGCTCTTGCCACTCCTGTGATTAAATACTTTAATGACTTCTCATTGTTCTTAGGATAAAAAATCTGCAACATGGTCTAAAAGGTGCTACTTCATTCTCCGGCTTCAACTTTACCTGTGACATCAGCCCCAACAAATTGTGTTCTATGATTCTCAATTAATATCCTTCTTTAATTATTTACCAAAAATTTAAAATAATCGTTCAGATTCCTCCATCTTCAAAGTTCAGATTTAAGTATAAATATCAGCGTCTCAGGGAATTGCCTTTACTCCTTCCTCCCTTTTTTCCTCTCTTCCTCCCTCCCTCCCTCTCTTCCTTCCTTCCTTCCTTCCTTCCTTCCTTCCTTCCTTCCTTCCTTCCTTCCTTCCTTCCTTCCTTCCTTCCTTCCTTCCTTCCTTCCTTCCTTCCTTCCTTCTTTCTTTCTTTCTTTCTTTCTTTCTTTCTTTCTTTCTTTCTTTCTTTCTTTCTTCTTTCTTCTTTCTTTCTCTTAGAACTCTATAGTCATCCTTCACATTACTTATCATAGTTTAAGTAATGTATTTATTGGTGTAATTATTTGATCCATGTTTGTCTCCCTTACTGGACTATGTATATCATGAGGATATTAGCTATTTATTTAGTTTAGCATTATACTTCCAGTGTCAGGCAAAGGGCTCAGTAAATATCTGTCATATAAATGAACAAATGAATGACAAAGAAAGCATCAAAGCACTGTATTTTGAAGTATGAATTTGAGAAGACACATGCAAGTGGATAAAGGAAATAATGGCTGACAATTTCTTACAAACTTTCTAAAGATAGTTCTAACAGTCTTAGGATTTCCATAATTGACATTATCAGAAATCCAACTATTTACTAACAACAATTCTACCTTTCTTTTGTGACTTTTCAACACAAGCATTTACCTGTTGGAGTATCTCGATGAGCTTGATTGGGCGGAATTCCTCCAAGAGATATAGTAAGCACATCAAGACCACCAAAATCCTGAGTAGGATGGATGATATCTCTGTTATATATTCTGTCAATGGACAATACTGTGGCTGTTCCATTTTTTCCAATTAGAAAATTATGCCAATGGCCATCAGCAACATACACATCAGGAATATTTCTCTCCACTTTCCCAACGATGCCTGCATCTGATATAAAATGCACTTTGCCATTTTTTATCTGTAAAACAAATTTAAAATAATGTAAAACTAAATATGATATGCTTGAATAAAATCATAAATAGAACTAAAACTGAAATATTGGTCAATCTAAAACAAATAGAATAGCCTAAGTTTTCTGGTTATATTTGGATATATTTACAAATATTACCTCTATAAGTTTACATAACATAAATCTTCACATTTAAGAGCTTCAATAGTTCCCTATAGTAAGATCTATTTTTTCAAGTTGCATTTAATTATTTCCCAAAACACAATTGCGATAATGTAGTGTTTACCCATTTTAACATAAGTGAATTGCACATTTTTGTGATTATATTTTGGTAATTGGTAATGGTGTGTGTATTATATAGGTCAGTTTATTTATGGTCCACAGTGATAAAAGGTGTTAAAACCATGTGCAAAAGGAAGAATAAATTGCTAAGCTAAAAGTTAAGTACAGGTGAAATCCTAAAGACATCTATTATATAATGGAATTTTAGTAAAATATCATACCTATTAGTTATATCATTCAATGAGTTGAAAAACTATGACGAATAAATACTGAGCTCTTAATAATGAAGTTTCTGGGCAAGTTTTCATTCTGGCTGACTTTTAAAATTTATCTAAGGGATATTTGGTTTCTTTTACTTCACCCAGTAGAATACTGGGTAATAGAATGCTCCTACTCCACTTTTCAGCTACCAAGTTTCCAGTACTGTGAGCAGGCCACTTTAGAAAGTGAATTTATTTATGAGGCAGGATGAACATTTGGTTCAGAAAGTATAATGCCATCAGTACTGCCAGATAGAGCTGGTGCCTTGGCAAGGGGATGAAGTGGCTCTGATTCGAATGACAGGAATGAAAGATGAATCAGTTTATTTTGTCACTCAGATTAAATGCTATTTCTACATGCAACAAACAGTTCTACATCTGGTAAAATTAAAAATCAGTTCATTTGTACTTTGTGGAAAATTTGCCTAATACATTTACGTACGTTACTCATATAGTGAACTTTTTAAAAAAGCAGTCTCCTAGACAGTAATATATTTCTTTTTTTTTTTTTTTTTTTTTTTTTTTTTTTCTTTCCAAGATTTCATTTATTCATTCATCCATCCGCCCCCCGCTGCCCGTGCTCGCTGGGTCAGCCAACCACGCCGCGCGGGCAGACCCGCCCCCACCAGGAGGCCCCGGGAACCGAACCCAGGGCCCCCCATATGGTAAACGGGAGCCCCACTGACTGAGCCACAGCCGCTTCCCACAGTAATATATTTCAATACCAAACTCAGAAAAAAAAAAAAAAAGAAATTTCTAGTTAAATGACAATGACATTGCATCAAACACACTGTAAAAACAGCAACTCCTCTGATTATAGCAGAGACCTTTCCAAAATGAAGAACTTGGGAAGAGTCTCCTCCTGGCTTTTGGATTCACTTCTAATTGATTTCATGATGTCATCCTTTCAGTGGATGGATTTCTAAACAGTGAACACTTGGAATATATCATATGGGGAATGAATAAGAATATGTTCTCACTTCAATATTCCTAACTATTTTCCCTCCTCAATATTCCTCTGCTTAACACTTATATTGTTCTTAGCTTTTAAAACATAATGTTAGTTTTTGCATGGTTTTTTTATTCATAGATTTATTTGTTTTTTACTTCTTAGAGCTTTAAATCCTCTATGCTATTTATGCAAACTTACTTGAAAATTAAAAACAAACCCAAACAAAAAACAATTAAAAAATAGCACACACCCAAACATAACATTGATATGAAGTAAAGTGCATCATCTGACTATTAATACAGAACTCCAGATTAGGAATGACATGATTGCCATGAATGGAAATTTGAGAAATAATTTAATTCCGACATCAACATAGTCATGTACAAATATGCTTTATTTTTGCCTTTCTTTCTGAAATTTTCTCTTCTTAATTTCTTCATCCAAACAGACCCTATCTGCTCTATGCAGTCACCCTCTCACTTCTTTGATGATTTCACAAAATATCTTCTGGCTGCCTTAGTATGGGGGTGGGGGGGTATGTATGAGTGAAAAAGAGAGAGAGAGAGAGAAGAGAGACCGGGAGGGAGTGATACTGATTCAGAGCATGCAGAAAATAAGAAAGGGAGAAAGAAACTGTCAGAAAGTGAGCCAAAAGAAAGAAGAAAACCAGGGCCCTTGGTCACCGATAAGCTAACTGATAAGTAAGAGTCCATTCTAACTAGCTTCCTAGCCTGGATAAGCAGATCATATCCTTTCATCCAAATAACTTGCCTACTTAAAACAGCCGCTCTCTTCTTGTCTATTTAGTTTTATTCACTATTCTTATCTTGTCTATTCACTTTACCTGCCAAGCCCCTTATCTCTTTGAAAAGCAGCTGTTCAAAATTTCATACAAAATAAATGTGGCTTTTGGTCTGCATTAGTCATTATTTTTCTTCATTAGCATTTACTTTACACTGTGAACAAAATCTCTTTTCTAAGTACTTGCCACCAATGTAAAGAAATTTGGAGAAGTCACAAGCTGTTGTCCTGATGGAAATGCAAGGTTTTATGGTGACAAAAATGGATCCTGACATTCAGTTTCTTCTGAAGGAAGGAAAAATTCTGCCTCTGATTTCTTTAACCACATTGTATTTTGACTTGAATTCCTTGGCTTAAAAAGATAATATTTCATATGTCATTTAAATGGCACAAGAACTTGGAAGCAACTTAACAGATAATGAACAGACCTCAATGCCAAAGTTTCTCAAAACATATAAAAAAAAGTCTTATAGTCTATGAAAGCCTACTTCTTTCTTTACTTCTGTATTTACCTTATTCTAATACATTTTTTTGAATGAAAATTATAAAAACCAAACATTTTACAATGACTTATATGTTATGTTTTGCAGTTGCTTTATTAACTCTGGAACTGGGCCCTTTGTAGCAATAGTGGAGGTAGGTTATAAAATGGAAATGTTCTCTTACATGGGATTAAGGCAGGCTTTCTAACACTGGTGCAATTGACATTTTGGGCTGGATAAATCTTTGTTGTGGAGGGTCTGTGCTGTGCACTGCAGGATGTTTAGATCCATTCCTGCTCTTTACCCACCAGGTTCCAGTAGCACACTACCCCTACTTGTAATAATAAACTATGTCCCCAGACATTGCCAAAAGTCCCCTGGGAGGTAAAATCACTCCCTGTTTAGAACCACTAGCTTAGGAGGGTTATAATTTGAGACTTTAAAAATATGCATTATTAGAATAACTGAGAGCAGAGACACAAACAAACACCTGCACACCGATGTTCATTATTCAAGATCGCCAAAAGCTGGAAACAACCTAGGTGTCCATCCACTGATGAATGGATAAGCAAATTGTGGTGTATACACATGATGTAATATTATGCAACAGTAGGAAGAAATGAAGTTGTGAAGCATATTACAACATGGATGAACCTGGAGAATGTTATGTTGAGTGAAGCAAGCCAGACACAAAATAACAAATTCTGTATGTGCTATTATGAACTAAATATATTGTGTAAACTCATGAAGTTAATAATTAGAATATAGGTCACCAGAAAATAAGAGGAGGGCAGAGAATGGAAAGCGAAGGGTTAATCTGTGCAGAATTAGTAAAGAGTTTGTTTGGAATCTTTGGAAATCAATAGAAATGATGAAAGCACATCATGGTGTTTGTAACTAGCAGAGCTATTATATAGATATAACAGTGATTGAAAGGGAAAGCCTAAGGTCATGTATATTATTAAAAGGAAAGATAAAAACTGTAACATGCACTGTATAAGAAAGTAAAACCTTATGTAAAATACAAATATGTTTGATATTGCATATATAAGACTGTTTCTACAAAATATAAATACAAATATACCACAAGAAAGGAAAAAGAATAGCATCTATATACAGCTGGGGAAGCATAGAGAACTTGAGAGGTGATGAGTTTTGTTTGTTTGCTTTCTGTTTATTATTATTATTGGAATAATGAAAGCATTCTAAGAATGATTGAAGTGATGAATGCACAAATATGTGATTACACTGAATACCATTCATTGTACACTTTGTATGGGTTTATGCTTTATTAATATGTATCAATAAATTGATTTGTTAAAAAAGTATTGGTTATTGCAAAGAGACTGAAGTTTAGAAGTAAACATCTGTTTTGCTTTTACTATTCTAAGTGAACTAAACTCAATGATTTTATGTATGTTGCCTTTTTACTTTATGAAATAACTTCAACAATATTCAAAATACTGATTTATAGGTAAAAAGAATACAAGAAAGCTGGGTTTGTTTCATTAAGAATTTACCAAAATTGATATCACAAAAATTATCAGAAGAAATATAATATCTAAAATGGTATTAATGGAAAGTACTCAAAATAACTGAACCAAATAAACTGACGGTCTAAGAGACAATACTTTTTTTGAGAGAAAGAAATCAGAATAATAATATTAGAGATTAAGAAAGCTAAGAGCTGATAGGAAATGCATACATAATAATAATATGCACTAATTTATCAATTGTACTCATTTAGAGATAAGAAAAAAACCTAATTATATAAAAGCTTAGGGACAAATCAGTATTTTGTACTCATGAAATAAAATACTTATAAAAACTATTTATGCAGAAATTACTTGAAGAATTTAGCAGAAACTTTGCTTACAATAAAATCCAAAGATAACTAATATAAATTCTACCTAAATAGTCAACAGAATAAAGTCAGATAATTTCAAAACATTTTTCCTTATTCTCATCCTGTTAATTGATATATACACACATATTTATACACACCTATATGCATCAGTGTTTGTAATAATTCTTGGAGAAAAGTATTTTCTCCATTTCAAAGACAAATTATGTTTTGTTTTAATGTAGAAAAATAAAAGTAATGTAAATTTCAATCTGACAAAATAAATGGCAACAATTTTTTTCATGCCGACCTACCTAGCGGTCCACACTTTAAGCTAAGACAAAAGTGTTTAGAAACTAAAACATTCAGATCTTTGTTACTCTGGCCATTGCCTGGAGAATAGTTAAGATAGATGATATTGGAATAGTGCCCAGCATTAGTGGGAACTCTAATGGGTTGTAAAGAAAAAGCATAGAAATTATGGGAGAAGTGATTTAAACCGTGACACAGCAGGCGATCTGATCAAATGAAGTCACCCCTAGCTTTTATCTTACCTTCACAGTAGTGTAATTGCTGCTTTCTTGGATATGGATTAAAATGCCATTCTCGCTTCTTGTCCTGAATTTTACTTCCAGACTATTCACACCAAAAGGCTCCAACGTGGCACCTCTTATGCTCTGTCTTAACAAATATTCCCGCTTCTCATTCTGACTCATGTGGTAGTCCAAGCGCCCTTTGCCTTCTATTGATAAGGCAGTGTCAGGAGTAATAGCTAAAAGCCAACAGAGATAGGAAAAAATGAATTCATCTATTAGATTTTTCTTAGAGAATAATTTATAGTGACAAGATTATGAAAAAAGGCAATGAAAATACTTAGTTTTGGAATTAATGACCCCCATCCCTACTCTTGAAAAAAGAATTTCCATTTGTGGGTTGTTGTATAAATTAATTTCACTTGCTGAACTCTGTTTCAGAACCATAAAATGAAAAACACTTTATGACATTTATCATTTGTGGAATATTCATTAAAATAATTGATTTATGATATAAATCATGAATACCTGAAGAGATAGCCACCTGGTGAAAATAGGCACTTGACACATTTGCCTATTATCAATTTCTTTGTTTCCAAACTTCCCAAATGGACATATGTTTTTCATAGCTAAAATGATTTGTGACCTTCAGACTCTATCATGTTAGAAATATGGAATGTATAATCAAATATTTATATTTCTATCTCTAACTTTATTATCAGTAATCACCATGTAGCACATAATCTGATAAAATGTACAGATTCCAGAATTGTACAAGTTCAAGATATAGTAATAAATAATATAGCTGAAGAAAAGACATAAAGAAAAAGATCTCAAAAGGTCTCAACACTGAATGATACAATTTAAAATGATGAATTTTTTGTTATGTGTATTATATCTAAAATTAAGTAAAAAGGATCTCAGGCACACAAGCATAAATCATGTCACTAGTCATCTCATATTTCAGATACAACTGGGTTTCTATTTGCTAAATACACATTACTTTTGAAAAAATATTTGACAATGTAATTTTTCCATTTCAATTCTATCCAAAATGATTACACAATTATACTTTTTGTTACTAAGATATAGTATATTCCTGACTTCATTTAATCATCCTCATCATATAACCAATTCAATGACTCCTTAAAAACGGTTATCTATAATGATTTAAGCAATAATAATTTATTTGAAAATGAAACAAGTTTTATAATAGAGGCTCCTCTAGGGTCAGTTAAAGTGATGAAATGATTGAAATTATAGAACGTCATTTTCTAATGACAACTTGAACATCATTAATTTCTTATTAACAATAACATTAGGGTTTTAAAACAAAGAACTAATGAAATGATAAAAAAGAAACATTCAAAACCAATTCTGGTAATTGCAATTTAAATTTCAATACCACCCTTAATTTCAGTAGAATATATTGCCAGTGTATGATGTTTTGAGCTCAATATTCAGTGACTTAAAGTGCATACTTTTCTACAAAGAAATATCTCGCAAAAGACAGAATGTATCAAGCCAAAACCTTAACACCGCCCCTGGATTTTAAATTGCTCACTATTCCTACAAACAAAACAAAAATAACTAAATAAAATATATATAATATAGAGGCTAAAATTTTAGTGATTAAATAATCCTTCAAAAGGATATTAATCATCTTCAGGTAAAACAAACATGAATTTTAAAATATCACTATAAATTTACCAATTATTGTCCATTTAATATTTGCAATATCTTTTATGAAGAGCTAATTCTCTTAATTCAATTACATATTTTGGTGCACGCATTTATACTTTTCTGGCTTACTATAATTTCTAGTAGATGATGAAACATATTACTTACATTTTTCACAGTATTTCCCAGTCAGCCCTTCCTTGCAGTGACACTGCTGCCATGACCAGAAATCCATACACGTGCCACCATGTTGGCAGGGGCTGCGAGTGCAAGCACCCTCTAGTCTAGGGCATCTAAGATAAAAGTCACAACAAAGAGCATAAAACACAAAACAAGATGGGAAGAGTTTACTGAATGTAAGTATATTTTAGACATACATTTTATTAACCTGTTTGATAACTAGAATTATTTAAGCTCAGTTGTCCTGTATCACATAGTCTACTGCATACATAAAGGAGAAGGTTAAACAAAAACAACATCTCACAAATAAAGAAAAAAGGGGTAATAAGTTCTTTTAAAACTGTGTTCATATGTGAGCAAGCCATCTTGGTCAAATAAACATTTTTGGTTAATTTGATCCAGGGCTACATTTTTATTTAATTACACATCTCTTCCACCAGACTACGCATCCAAATAATGTTTTTTGAGTGCCTATTACGTGCCCAAAACTGTAGTAGACAAGAGGGTAAAGCAGAGAACAGAATATCTACGCTGCCATGGAGTATTGTTTGCCTTTTTTGGGATAGACATATATATATGAAAGAGGTAATCACTATGGGGAAAATAAATCAGAGAAAGGGTATAGGAAATTTGGGGTATTGCTGGATTTTCTGGATTGCACAGTGAAGGATGATCCCATTTTTGTAAAGACCTACAAGAAGTAAGGGAGCAGAATATGTCTGAGAGAAGGTCAATCCGGCCCAAGGAAAGAACAAGTGAAAAGTCCTGAGGTGAGAGGGTAACTGGCATGTTTGAGGAGCAGCAAGGTGGTCAGTAAGGGTGGAAAAGAGTGAACAAGATGGAGTATAGTAGGTAAATAAAGTCAGAAAATTAAGGGAACGCCAGATCATAAAGTCAGTGTAAGTCAGATTAAGACTTTGACTTTTGCTCAGTGAGACAAAAAACAATGGAAACATTTTGAGCAGAGAAGGTACAAAACAGACTTCTGTTTTTAAAATGCCACTCTGGTTGCTAGTGGATTGAATGGAAGGTATGATAGAAAAAAAGAGGAGTCAAAGTTAGGTCTGAGAGTTTTGGCTAAGCAGGTGATGGATTGAGTTATCATTTCCTAAGATAGGGAATATTGCCAAAGGAGCAGGTTTAGAAGGAATCAGGAGAGCAGAACGGGAGTTTAGTTCTAAACATCTTAAATTTCAGATGTTTGCTAGAAATCCGTGTGGGATGCTGCATAGAGACTAAAGTTCAGAGAAGAGTCTGAGCTAGAGATAAACAAGTAAGAGTCACTAGCTTTAGAGATAGTATTTCAAACCACGAGACTAGATAAAATGGTTTAAAGAATGAATACAGATAGAAAAGAGGACAGGTCAAAATATGAGAAGATGCAGCAGATAAGAAAACAGGTTGGGTTCCTTGGGCTGTTGAACTAATCCAGTACTTTAAGGAGGAGGGAGTGGTAAACTATTCCTAGTATTACTGAAGTTCAAATGAGATGAGAATTGACCATTGATTTCAGCAACACAGAGGTAATTGATGACTCTGACAAAGATAGCGCAATTTTTCAGAGAAAAGGGAGAGAATTGAGATGATAACAAGAAGAAAAATTTGGATTAATAAAGTTTTGTTTTGTTTATGGGAGACCTAGCATGAGATGAAATGAGAAAGGAAACACTGCTGAGAAAGTTGCAGTCATGGTTTTAGAAGGTGATGGGGGATGAGCTCTATTGCCCAAGAGAGAGGTTGGTCTTTGTTGGGGTTGGGAATAGTTCACCCAAAATAAAAGGGTAGAAGGTATACTATAGAATGCACAGGCAGATGTAGAGAGATGGGATTTTTTCTTCTGACTACTTTGGTTTTTCTGAGCAAATAAGGATGTAAGTTCATTAGCTAAGGAGGAGGATGCAGGAGGTCTGTGGAAGGAGGATGCATGATATAGGCATTGAAGGAAGTAGGAAAATAAATGAACTACAGGACTATAGGCTATTGCTGGGCAATATTATGGACCCACAATAGGCTAGTAATCATGAATTTCAAGAGATTATGAACAACTCAAGTGCAGGAATCCTGCTTTATCCGTTTATTTGCATCCTGGCAGAGTGCATAGCCCATGACAGCATTACTACTCTCTAGCAACTTGGTTAACAGCTGAATGACCAAGTTTCTTTACCTGTAAAATGAAAATAATAATAACTATTTCCTCAAATGTTTGTGTTAAATGGATTAGTACAGTAAAATACTAAGAATAGTGCCTGGCACATAGTAAGGAATCAATAAATGCTATTTCCAATAGACACAAGATAAACTCTAAATGAAAAAAAAAGTAGAATCCTCAAATTCGTGGATCTTGAAATATTTAGCTTTTTACATTTGTTATTAGATCAATGTATTCAGAGAAAATGGCATCCATCATATCAAAGCAAGGTATGTTTTTGAACAGAACCAAATTCTTCAAGCATAATAAGATGGAGTAAAAGTTTCCAGTGAGTTGCCAGTCTTTAATTTATAATCTTTTAAGAAAAAGAGTGTTAGAAACAGTCAAGTAAAAATTCTCATCTCAAGAGAATCCTATCACAAGTTTGAAATTTTCTGAAGAGTCATGAAATGTATGTTTCACAGCATGCATACTTTCAGCAAAAATTAATGTAAGAATATTCTTTACAAGATGATATAAGAGCAATAAAATATATACATGTGCAACTACTATAATCTGTAAATTCTGAAAAGGAATTCTGCAACATGCATAACTTAGATTTTATGTTTTGTTTTAAAAGGTTGTTCTCAACATATTTTAAATAGAAAAATTTTTCAATATTTGAAGAGAATCTGTGTGAAAATAGAGAAAGATGAAAAAGTATGCACACTAAATGATTAAAAATGGTTAGCAATGCTAAACATTAGGAGTGCTTATCTCTGGATGGTTAGATTATAGGTTACTTTTATTTTCTTCTTTATAATCTGGATTTTCCAAATTTTTCTTATGAACAGAATAATTTTTTAAATTAAATGTTACTCTAACAATCTCAAAATTATTTCTGGGAACCTAACTAAATAATAATCAAATCAGAAAAAAATGTCATACAGTTTACAATTTTAATCATGTTATTACCTGTGCTTAAAGGAGTATCAAATTTTGGGGGAATATATATGTCCTTTTGTAAAACTATTTCTTTTCAAATAAAGTTTTATATATGCATGATGGCTAACACTCATATATTACTAACTATATGTCAGTTTCTTTTCTAAGTGATTCACCTACTTAACTCATATAATCTTTATGGCATCTCTATAAGGTAATAAAGAACACACATATACATATATACTTTTTCTTAATCTCTGGGATACAAAAAATTATTTTCTAACTAAATATCAAACTTTATGCCAAGCAAATTTCACAACTATAAATAAATATTAAAAATCTGAAGCAATGTAAGACATTTGGTATTTTTAGTGCTTTTGGCACAATAACAAATTTCATCTTTTGATCCTCCACTATTTTACACACGATGCAATATTATTTAAAATAGTAAAAAGTAAAGCTGCCTTACTGATCTAGGATGCCTTGTGCTGCCAACGCCTGGCTGGGTTCCAGAGGCCTCCCATTGACCGCAAACTCCATTATGCACCCGACAAAATCATGGCTTTCTACATGTCCTCTCCTCTGAAGGATCGGTTCTAGGGATCGGATACCACCAACTGTGACTCGATTTGGCTGAACATCAAGAGTCCTGAATAAGAGAGAAAGATAAGCAACTTAGTATCGACATCATAGATTTTTCAGTAGAAAGTTTAATTTTAAAAAGTGTGACTATGCCTCTTTCTGACATGTATTTTAGCATGGTAAATTTGATACGTATTCTCTAAACAGATACCTACGGGATTGTTAGGTGTTGAAGGAATATAAAAAATAAACTTAAGGAAATAATATTTGAGTTAGAAAAATTAGATATGGATAACAATATTGGGTCAGCAATGAGGAACATAATACCAGAGAAAAGAGAAAACGCAGAAGTAATGTAATACTGATGTTAGTTTACATTTTTCCTTCACGATGTAGATGACAAGGGACACCACTAAGTTGATTAATACAATGGATGATGTGAAACTATTTCTTTTTCTCTATTTGATACTATTTTTATTCAAACCACTTATGCTTCAGATGGGCTAATGCTGTGTTTCAGCTATGGGTGTTATCAAATAGCATGGGTTGATAAATGTCACATACAACTTGCAGAGTATATGTTTAAAAGAGTCGGGACCTTACTTATCCTTCTTTCATGACCCAAGTACACGCAACTATTTCATGAAGCATTTCAAAGCATGCAGGCTATTTTGAACTTTCCTTTCTAGGGTTTTATCCTATCTCTACCACTTAATGTTACATGTTTTATACAATATTTTGTAACTTATTATTAGTTGTCACTTATTAGTTTTTATTTTCTAGTAGGAAAATCCCTTCGTTGTAATAAAATGTCTTAAAATTCTGCATAACTTGGTATAATATAATTATTTCTAATTATATTATTCATTTTAAATTTCAAGTAATAATAACAATCAGACTAATAATTTTACTCACCAGTCATCTGAAACTGCCATATTACTGACAGTGCAATATCCTGGTTCTTGGTTCTCGGTGCAAGAGTCCACAGTTAAGGAAGCTGCCTATAAAGCAAAATACAGAAACGTTCAGTTTGGTCCTCTTATCCCTATTATGCATTCAGCCAACACTTTCCTGGACTTGCTTTGTATGAACACTGTGTTGAAATTTTATTTAATGTATTATATATTATAATACATATCAAACACTGCAATTATAATACAATATCAAATTACAGGCACATATTTCTGAGATATGTCTGAAATTAATTTTTTAAAATCCCTACATATAAGAGGTGGGAGGGTGTTTTACAAAACCTTTTTCACCATCCTGGTTTTATAGATGAAAATATAAAAATGCCATTAACTTCCATTAGAATATCACACAGTAGATCTTAGATAGCTTTCTGGGGTTACAATCATAGGAAACATATTTATTTTATTATCTAGGTATTCTAAAACTTCTAAAAACAGATATTTTATTTTTAATCTCCCAATGTCTAATTCCAATAATATATATCATCTATATTTTAAAAAGATTATGAAAGCACTACGCAGATGCTATTATAGCAACCTATGAAAATTGTAATACTTGTACTAAAGATAAAGTTTGGGATAAAGCATACAAATAGATTAGGTGCTTTTTTCATTTCTGATAAGAATCATTATGCACAAATAATAAATTACAGCATATCTATGTATATCACAATGCATTATTATATATTGCTACACAGTAGAAATTCCCCAAATTATATTTAAACCACACTAACAGTGGTTATTTTTGCAGCCGAAGGAATACATATCCCTGACATAAAAGCCTTCTTTATTTTAGTATAATATACTCTGTTTGATCTATAAACGAAGCCATTAATTCATGGACAAGAGAACAAGGCATATGATAGAAGTCAGTGTATACATTGGATTATAGCCATTGAGGATGGTTGAGGTAAAGTTTAAGACCCAGATTGTTATTCTGTGTTCTGCAATGCTGTTTTGATGTCTCCTTTTATTCTTGACACTAAATGAAATTCTGAAAATAGCAAAATGTTGTATATTTTAGTTGATGAAATTGTAAGGATCATATTTAGAGTGTGGCATTTCAGAATACAGTGAATAAATTAAAATGAGAGGCAAAACCCTAAATCTAGAACCAGAGGAGGACTAAGGTTTCACCGAATGCATAAAATAAAGGGTTCTACCTAAATATATTGGAATGCAACAGAACAGATTTATGCCTACTTTGCTATAATTATTTAGTAAAAATGTAAGTATCTGGCAGGTATTCATTCATCAGAGTATCTATAATTTAAAGTTAATTTTAATAAGAGTAAAGCAAATGTGGGAAACATAGCACAAGGAGGTTAAGCATGTTGACTAACAGTTCAACTCAACTGAAAATATATTAGATTTTAGGTTTTCTGTCTTCTAGAATCTGGTCACCATCCTTATGGATGGAAATGGTTAATTTCCTTAAGGGAAGCAGCTGTGGCTCATCAGTAGGGCTCCCATTTACCATATGGGAGGCCCCGGGTTCGGTTCCCGGGGCCTCCTGGTGAAGGCAAGCCCGCCCGCATGGTGTGGTTAGCTGACCCAGCGAGCACAAGCAGTAAGGGGGGGATAAATGAATAAATAAATAAAATCTTAAAAAAAAAAAAATTTCCTTAATAACTCAGGTTTTATCAATATTGTAGATGATTTTTATGGATTGCCCATAAAATATATATTTAGATGGGAGATGTGTAAAAGCATATCTTAAATACTTGATGTTTCAGAAATAATGAATGGAGTCAAATTATAGTTATTGAGCATCAAATATTACTAGGTAAAATACTTAAAATATTTCTAAGTGAGGTCATATCTCCTACTCCCTGTTAGGGTCACCTGGCAGTGTTAGGACATCATAATTTAAACTTCAGTGACATTGAAATTGAGTAAAACATTCCAGTTTTTACTTAATCTGCATGTGGGTAGGGTATTGGTGGCAACTCAGGACAACCAATAATCATAAAGCATCTATTTTTTCTGCAAGAAATGAAAGTTTATATATGATTTATATTAATATTTATAATAATACTGAAATGTGAAGAAATTATCATCCTATTTATAGAACAGACTTTAATTTTCTGCCCAAACCTATTTCAACAGGAAAAAAAAAAAAACTAAAATTACTATAAAATCGGGGCTCTGATTTAGTAGTTTACAATATTTTCTTTTTAGAATATATGCTCTAATTTACAATTAGTGTTGCTTAATTTTATTCTTATATTTTGACCTCATTCTCTTAACGTCAATTATGACTTAAAAAGCTCTAAGGTAAAATCCAAATATATTTTAAGATACTTTTGTTAACATTTACTTATTAAAAAATCCTTGATAGCTGTTAAGGATAAAGAGATAGTTGGGAAGAGAAAATAAATAAATAACTAACTAACTAACTAACTAAATAAATAAATAAATAATAAAACAAGCAAGCCAGCCAGCCCTTCTATTCTATTATGGCTATGCCAAATCTTTTCAAACATTATCAGTGAGAAGATATGATTAAGTTCCTTTTAATCAAAATATTTTAATAAACATAAGTCCCAATAATATATACCATGCTTGTTATAGCATGAAAACCATATGATAAAATTGAAAATAATAAAATCGAATATTATGGAGTTGCAGTTCTGACAGTGCTGTGAAGATAGTCAAAAATCAAACCTTCATCCTAACACATTTTCATGTCATCAACCTCAGATAACAATATATTGAGTTCATAGATTAATAAGAATTACTAATAATAAGGATTACTAGGAATAGTTGTATATTGAAATATGTGTTAAGTACCATCTATTTGTTAGTAATTTATTTGTAGGAAAGTTTTCCCCCTTTATTCTGTGTTTTTTTTTCCAGTTTGGACAGGAGTACATAGGAAAGAAAAGTATCAATTTTAGTTACAACCCTCACATGGCCAAAGAATATACATGTATTATCAATGGGACTCTTACGCACTGGGATATTTTTTTTACTTTGTTATCTTTTATTGTTTTTGAGACAATAGCATAGTTGTCACAAACAAAAGAAAAATATTACCTAAAAACTTGCTTTTGTTTTCTGCAAAAGTGGTAAAATAATGAATACAAGTAATTTAACTCAATTTTCATCCAATTATGGCTTTATAGAAAGGCTCGACTGACTGCATACGCAACAAAAATAAAACATGGCTTACTATTGAATGAGGTTTCTTACCATTCCAGCTCTCCTGGCAATCACAGTGTGAAAATGCCCATCGGACACCTTCTTCATTGTGGTGAGTTTATATGTACCACTGCCTATATTATAAGAGAATCTTAGTCTTTCTTCGGCAATTTCAAGGGCCAAAAACTCAGCCCGGTCTCCCGTCTGGTTGTCATAGTTGTAAAGCAATAAAGCATGACTTTTAATGGTTGCAAATTTGACATAAATATAGTTGTTATTGGGATCCAAGCTGGGAAACTCCATGTATGATAACTCCTCAAATCCGTAACTATTCAACTCGCAGTGTTTTCCAAAGACACCTGTAGATGGGAATATTGAAAAATCAAATTCCAAGGAAGTTTTACTGAATGATTTGCATTAAAATATTGCTAATGTCACAATAATGGAACATGCTTTTAACACTTTTTAAAAAGCTCTTCCCCAAAAATATTGTCTAAACTAAAACTGGACTAGGGTGAAATTATTATCTTAAGAGTATATCACAGAGGTGGTAAATCACTGTAATAGTTTTCCTGTGGTCAGTAAGGAACATTTCTCAGAATGCCCCATTTCTAACATTTTCAAAGTAAATGGAATGGAGTAGGTCAGAAGAGATTTATTTCATGGAAAAAATTCCAAAACTAAATTTTCAATCTTTTTAAGTCTTCATATACTGTAATTATCAACAGAGAAACTTCCTTCACAATATATAATTCTTAAAAACAGAACTTTAATTGCAATTTAAGGAAATAAACTTTGCTGTGAATTTTTAAAAAATCAGCCCCTGCACTCATGACATTTTCAAGGGCATAAAATTAGGGAAGGAAATCACTGCTTTTAGGGAAGAAAATTACTGATTTTTGTTTTTAATCTCTTTCTTGTTTTATTCCCTCTTTGGGTATGATTTATTGCAGGCTACTTTAAAACAGCCTTCTGTTTTCTGAAATCCACCATTCCCATTTGTTTGTGCTGGTTCTTTTTCAAATTTGAAAAATGAGTTTTATTGACGTTCCGATCCTGTGCCAAAATTCTTTTCCCACAAATATTAGTAGATTGTGGCAAATGATTGGAAAATTATCACAGGCCAAGACATCATGATTCTTATTAATTTGCAAAAGTTTCATTCCTTAATTTTGGCTGTACATATCTTGTAAATTTAGAGTCAAAGAATCATTCCATTAAAGGAACCAATGCCATCATATTACAAAATATTTAAAACTTGCCTATGTCACAGAACCATGGGTAATAGATGACAAAGCCAAAATTTGAGCCTAAATCTACTAATTGTTTAATCATTTTGACTACATCACATTTTATATTCAAATGTTCTTTAAATTAAAGTGATCTAGACCTACTATAAAAGCTCATTCCATTTATATATATATGTAATTTACTATTTTTAAAATTACTGAAGTTAAAGTCAAGAACTATAGTCATTATAAGTATATATCACATATATATGATGCATATATTTATATTTAATACATAACTATATACCTTGAACATATAAAATGCATACATTACATATTTTATATACCTATATTTACATAAAAATTTTATTTATTTATATGTAGTATATTTATTGCATATGTATTATTTATTTTAAATCTTTAGCTGAGGTTTAAGCAAAGTAATGATAAAGGGTACAGATCAAATAGAAAAATTTTTGAAGAACAGTTTGCACTACATGTATTCTCAAGTCTTTTCTGACTAAATTATAATTATTCTATAAATATATACCTAAACTTAGAGTATATATTTATATAAAAATATATTATTATATTAAACATATATTTGTTTAAATTATATATTACTGGAAGGTTTTACATTTTTATTTACAATTGATAATGTATTTTCAAACATGAAAATTTTTATTTACAGGTATTTTTTTTCTTTAAGGATTTTTTATTTGTTTATTGAACAAGGTATTTTTTTTTTCTTTAAGATGTAAAAGTAACATTTATTGCGGATGTTAACACTACCATACAGATGGAATACCAGGAAATTAATCTACATAACATTCAAGAGAAATTATGAAAATTTCTTTAATAATGCATATTGCTGGCATCTGCACCTATTAACAACATTTGTTCAGTCACTTGAAAATCATTTTTCCACTTCCCATTTCAACCTCTGTTATCTTACTTTCCAAAACATAGATTAAACTATGAAAGCTACCTGTTGTTATTTGTAGAAAATAATACTATTTACGGTGATAGGGAATCACAGACAGAAAGAAGAATGATATGCATGATATGTAAATTTGTGGTAATTTGTGGTAATTTTTACCTTGATCTATCTTCACTGCTTTATGGGCATGCTGGTGAAAATCTCATTTTTTTTAAAAAAAGAAGGGTAATGTGAAAAGTATACTGAACTGAGAAAAAAATTTGTGTTCTAGGCACCACATCATCATGTGACTCAATTTTTGATCTTAGACAAATTACTCAATTTCTGTCCTCAGAGCCATTGATAAAATGCATGGCTCAAAATTAAATGCTTTTCTATTCTGTTGCCCTTTAACACTCTTTTGACATGCTTAATTAAAACAACAACAACTAGATATAGCTACGAAATTGTTTGAAAATGGGCAATTCCTAACATATTTTACTGTTAACAAAATCCTCAAATTAGTCTTAAGTTATATTCTCTAAATAAAATTCACTCTTGAGGTCCACACAGCACAGTAATATAATCAAAGAAAGACTGAAAAATATCCCTCTGCTTTCTTACTTCAGGGGAGAGATAAGGTTTCTAACTACTGCAGTACTTCTGTAGATGGTTATTATGTGGTGCAGTTAAACATTCTTTAAATAAATTGAATGCCCACACACTTACGAAACAAACAAAGTGAAAATAAGTTTTCCCCGAAACATGCCTGGCCCAATCCTTAGATTACGTTTGACTGAGAACTGCAAGAAATTCTTTAGCTCTTTCCACTAACGTGAATAAACAAATATATATTGGTATGAAAAAGTTTTCTTTAACAATTTTATCTTCAAAAGAACACATTAGTCTGAATTTTGATTAAATATGTTGCAATTTCTACAAAAAGTTTTTCATAAATACCACAATCACAAGTACCTAGATCTATTAAGTATAAAAAGCAAAATTTTAAAAAACACTACTTTCAACTGATATTCTTAAAGATGTAAAATACACAGTGATGTCAATGAGTTACTAAAAAGTTTTTATTTGATAGATTCTAGGCTAAAAAGAAAGCATGCATAAATACTTGATGAAGAAATGTCCTGGGGAGACAACATCAAATTCAATTATCTTGAGTTAATTATCTTCCATAATTAACTTTAAAAATGTTAAACTTATAAGATTTTATTCGACTGAAAGTTCCTCTGTAAAACAATTAAATCTTCTTAATCTCAAGGTCACAGGAAAACACAATTGTTAAACTGTTATCCATAATAGGTTGATATTTTATATCAAAACTAAGTTATACTCACCAAATGGACAATGGCAATAGTATGAATCCACACCACTCTGACAAGATCCACCATTAAAGCAGGGATTGCATTCACAGTAATTGACGGAAGACTCACACATTTTCCCTGAAATGTATCAAACTTGTTTTAAAAAATCTTAAATATCAATATATTAACATCATTACTGCCTAACCAAGATGTGACCACCTGAGTGATCACATCTTGGAGAAAATTAATATAAGAATATTTTACTTAGTATGAGGAAATTGGAATGATATCTCTGAGTCCAAAATCTTATTTTGTTTTCCTATTGTAAAAAGGTGCATTATAATATTTAGGAAACCATTTACATAGACCCTTCCAAATGAAAAACTGTTTACAGGGAAATGTAAATGGTGTATATTTAAATATTCTCACTGACTATATTTCCTCTTTTCTTGTCCCTTCATTTATCACATTTTGTAGCTAGAGAGTTGAAACATTTGCAGTATTCTTTTCATGGTTCAGATTTCTTTGACTCAGATTTTTCTTCAGTAAGAACCAATTTCATTTAGCCTATTTCTCAAATTAAAATCCTTTCCCTCTCAAATAAACTAAACGAGATTGATTCTTACCTATAGAAATCTGAGACAAGGAAATCTATACAGTGAAAAGAATGTTGAACATACATAACCCATTTCATCATAACAACCATGCTTAAAAAGCAAGGTTTTTGTTTAATTTAGTTCTGTTTTTGTGGCTTCATTTTGTTGCCACAAGTTTTCTGGTTGAAATTATAAGTGTGAGTCAGACCACATGACACTGCTAACTAAACACTTACATTTCTTTACTTCATAGAGTCATGAAAACAACAGCTTTTCCCTATAAATAAAATTGGGAACCTCCTTCCAAACTAAAATAACAAGATAATTTCAGAATATCTTTCAAATGTAAGGAAAGAAAATGAAAATACACAAGTTACCAATCTGGAGGCACAGGTATTTGATTTTAAATATTGTAGCAATTTGTTACATTCTTGTAACACATACTTTAATGTGTACAAAATATCACACGAGAGATGCTGTGTAAACACGATAATCTTTTCTTTTTTACTGTTATCCAACTGGATTTGTGACATCATTTTGGAGAAGTAGAAATGTAATGTTTTGTTTTGTTTTAAACACGTGTCCATTATTGTTCAATAGAGATGAATAAGACTTGTTGGTTATACTTTTGATCATTTCTTTGCCATTAGGAAAGCCACAGTCCACTCCTTCCATTTTTTTTTTTCCACTGAGAGAGCATACATAATTTTCACCTGTGTTATTGGAGGTAAATAGGATCTCATTCTTTTTTTTTTTTTTTCTTTGATTTTAGAAATTTTATTTGGCAGTTGTGTTAAAAATAACATGTATTAAATACATAGGTTTGTCAGTAGCACACTGAGTCCTTGCACCCTTGGGCAGGGACTCATAGATAACACTACACAGCAGAGCAGAGGAATGAGTTGGAGTTTTGGTGCTGGAGTTTTGAGCTGGAGCCCAGGAAGTAAGCATACAGAGGAACAGAGCAGCTGAGCCTAGAAAGAATCAAGCCCCAGGGAGAGAGACAGAGTTAGATGCCTGATAGTCTACAGCTGGCCTTGTGGAGAGAGCAAGGCAGCTGAGCCCAGAGATAAATAAGCCCCAGTAAGAGAGGAACCCAGGAAACCTGAACTCTTGGCAGATGTTGGCAGCCATCTTGCTCCAACACATGGCAACAGACTTTGGTGAGGGAAGTAACTTATGCTTTATGGCCTGGTAACTGTAAGCTTCTACCCCAAATAAATACCCTTTATAAAACCAATAGATTTCTGGTATTTTGCATCAGCACCCCTTTGGCTGACTAATATGGTGGGTTTCAAATTTTAAAATTCATTTCTTGAAGACTGGAAGTGGGGGAAAAAAGAATAATCATGGTACATTTACTGAAATAGTCTGATTTATGTGCTCTCCAACTAAAAGGTATATGAGTAAAAAAGCCAAAGTCACTGATCCTATAAAGCTCAGCTGTATTCTTTTCTCAATCCTCTTTGGAAAACCCTACCTATTTAATTCTTGGTCTAAACAATGAAAGTAACAACAGCAGCAGCAGCAACAACAAAAGAGATTTAAGTTGTCTTCTAATTTATATAAATCAGTTATTCATTTACTCAATGCAAAATAAGATTTTAGCAAAAGCATCTGAATTTAATTGAATTATAAACTATAAGCTATTGTAGTTAACCCAGTGATACCTAGAAATAAAATTAAAAGAAATAAGACTTATCTATGTAATTCAGATTCATAGGCACTGTGAAAATCTATGCTGCTATTTAAATTATTTTTAAAGGACTTTTTCTTTGGAGTAAGTGAAGGATTTCATAATTTTACTTGTAACCAAAAGAAAGTCTCAAAATGATATTGCTCAGGATTGGAAACTTAATGCTCTATTACCCAACAAGAAGTCAACAACAAGTTCTGCATTGCTCTGCCCGTCCACCTACTTAAACTCCAGCATTAATGACTAGAGAATGTAGCAATTAGAATTACTCTAACATGCTCCTGGTAAAATATTCTGATGTGCTGAAGCACCGTGAAAGAACATCTTGGATCATTAACTTAATTAATGCTGCAAGTCAGTTAACAATACCTGTCAGTGCCTTGCAGCTCTGAAATGTACTGATAGAGCATGCAAAAAAAAAGGCATCTTTTGCTTCTTTAACTCAAGGAGCCTTTTCCATCAACATATGTTAACTGTCATAGCTATTCTTTAGAAAAATAAGCTGATTTCATTGTTTTGACACTCATCAATTAACTGTTTTGACATATACATTTATCATAGTTAGGTAATGTGCTTCAAGAAGTGTAAGTTCTGAGCACATTGAGAATGTGAAGTGCTGAAGATGGGAAAAAAAAAAAAAAAAAAAAAAAAAACCAAGAAGCCAGGGTATCTATAGACTTTCCAAGGCTATACTTTAAATTTACAAGAGAAATTGAGAAATTTATCCTTTATCTTCATGTTCAGGGGCAGAAGTTACAATGAAAATTGCTGAGCTTAAATATGTTTTCATCACCTACTGTCTTTTCAACAAGAAGGTGTATCAGTGGACACCTAAAGTTTTAACCGTTTCAGTAGTACATTTTAAGGTTAAATCATGTGGAGCAGTTAAATTTGTTCTCACCTATTTAATTGGGGTACCCCATGAGGATATAAAGATTTCTGATAGCCCATGGTTCATTCAAATAAGTCTTAAATGTAACATTTTAATTAATATAACAAAGACCACCACAAGTATTATTATTTTTGGATGTCTTGTTTTTATTGAGAAGGGAGAATATATGCAACTATGAAAATCAATATTTATATATAAATTATTTTATTAGTAAAGATATAATTCTATATTACCTATATGCTATTCATTCTGAATAGTAAACTTTTCATTTAATTTTGGCAGAAAGCTGCTGTTTTCTCTGCACTATGTAAATGCTTCTCATCACTGTAAATGTATTATATAGTCCATCTAAATATTATGCTCAATAACATTATGTGTTTTTTTAATGTAAAACAAATGCAATAAATAAGGGTTATTTATTTAAATAACCCATTTAAAAATAGGGTTGCTGGAAACAAAAGGAAAAGGAAAGAAAAATGTTTTATTTCTATGTTTTATAACATGTCTAATTATAAACTCAATGAGACCAAAAATTATCATGCATAATTACATACATAATATCCATGGAAAGCTTAAAAATAATTCCTTGTTTTCTGTAGTGACAAAGAAGCATTTTAAGCTACTAGAAGACCAAGTTATTAATGCCTTAATAAGTTAATATATTATCCAAGGTAAACAGCCCAACTAGACTCTTATAAACAAAATCCAACAAGAATCCACCTCTTATCCTTTCTCACATGAGAGCCATGTTTTTGTATCTAATGGAAACTTTCACTTCATATTTATCTTCTAAATTTGGTTTATATTCTATGGTTTCCTGGTCACATGATCATCAGCCACATTAATATATGATTGGTGTGATTTAAAATGAACAGCTTTGAGCTATTCCTCCTATCTTTAAAAAAGCAAATGTTTGCCAAGTTTCTCAGTAAAATTGCTATTCAGATATAGCATATAACTTTATATATCTGGAAAAAATTTCTATTTACTGTCAAATGATGTAAAAGTGATGAATGAACAAATCTCATCCTTCCCTGAAATATTAGGACTTACTTGCATTTGCAAAAAAACTTCTCCATATGGTAATAAGCCCCTGGCCTGACCCCAAATACCACACCTAAAATACATCCAGATGTGTGAAACTAAATGGAAAAGGTGAAATAGGCTATGAACTAATTCTGTTATAAAAGAGCCATAGAATGAGCTCTAACTATATGCTACATTTTATAACACCATTTATTCCAATGGAGGACTTTATTGAAGGAATGTTTTATGAACAGTAAAAACCTGCATTCAGGGAAAAAAAAAAGAGCTAAGACAATTCCTGACTAGAATTTTGCTTTCTAATTAGTGTTTTTTCAAACAGAAGAAATTTTTTTTAGTATTGGGAAAGAAATGTTGGTTTTATAGTTATTGGACTGATGTTTTCCTCCCAAATCTCCTGGACTTCTAAGGGATGAAGAATTTGAAAGACAGTTTCTTTTGATTTACTGGGACATATTAACAACTGATGTGAATTCTGGTATTCTTATTAAATTTTAAGAAAATCAAGAATTTTTCACATCATGTAACCTAATGACTTTATTCATCCTTTTACTACCGCATATTATAGATGATCTAAAGCTCCATTTAGTGATATAAAAATTAAAGAAATGAATATTTTCTTAAACAAGAAATAAAATTATTTTAACTGACTCCAGACTTAATATTTTTAAATTTTTCTTTTGGTTCTTGTGATAGTATGAGACTGTAGATACCCCAGAAAAGATCATGGCCTTAGAGTTAGTCCATTCCTGTGGGTGTGAACCTATTGTAGGTGGGACCATTTGATTAAATTACTTCAGTTAAAGGTCTTTGATTAGATTACTTCAGTAAGGCTTGACCCAGGGTGGGTCTTAATACTGATACTGGAGCCCTTTATAAAGGGGTGGATATGGAGAGACAGAGCAGGGAGAAGAAAACCAGGAGCTCAGAGAAAAACCCACAGAAGCTGAGAGAGAAAGCCATAGAAAGAGCAGCCAGAAGCTGAAAGCAAGAGCCTGTAGGACAAGGCAGAGATCGGCAGATGCCACCACGTACCTAATTGCCCATAGCTGCAGCTCATATAGAAAGCATCTCCTGATGATGCCTTGATTTGGACACTTTCATGGTCTCAGAACTGTAAGCTTATAAATTAATAAATCCCCATTGTAAAAGCCAGCCCATTTCTGGTATATTGTCTTGGTACCTTTAGCAAAATAAAATAGTTCTTTTTCTAGTAATTCAGAAAATGAGGACAGAAAATAAGTTATATAAATTAATTACCTTTTAATGTCACTCATCATTGAAAATATCACTAAATATCATTTGTCATTGAAAAAAATTAACATGTACATGGTCTGATATGCACAAACTTGAAAAAAAATTGTTGTTTTCCTTAAAAAATATTACCGGAATAAGCTGGTACGATTATGACAATAAACATATACATTCCTGTCTTTTTTGTTGTTCTGTAACTTTTCAGTCTCATACTTGCATGCTTAAAAAATATTGTCCATATAAAATCTCCTGCTTGGCTAACACTTAATCACTACATGTGGAGTCTCTTGGTTTGCATCACTTTATAAGTCACACACTCTTAATCTTTAGTGCAATCTGTAACTCCAGTAAAATATGCAGTGATGTGTGTGTATGTGTGTGTGTAAATGCTGGGTGGGGGGAAGTGGCTGATGTTTATTTTAAGCAGAAAGTTCAGAAATTCTTGCAGCTTCATTTCATAATGCCACAGCAATTGAAAAACATTGATAAAGTGTAAGTCAAAGTAAACAAAAGTAGACTGATATACAAAAATAGATGATTTTTAAATGCTTTTGAAAGTCCAATATAAATACGTGAATATACACAGGCCTTAAAAAATAAGGATTTAGTAATGCTCTAATATTTAGTAAATGCTAACTGAAGTAAAATCTAACAAGTATTTGAGGTTTTGAATCATTCTATGAAACACACATGTGCATAAGAAAGAAGTTTCCATTTTGGCTTATTAGCTCTGTCTTCTTGAGTCTATCTATTCAGAAAAGACTAGCTAGGAAGAGTTAACTCAAATTATCCTTCAAAACATACCATTACAAAAAACACTGAGTAAATATTATAGACATTTAAGCAATGCATTCCTAAATAATTATATGAATTACAAGTTTGTCACTGTTTTTTTTGGTATACTGTTTACTGTACAAAGCAATAAAAGTATCAGATTTTAATTTTCTTCTTTTATTATAGGATTGAATATGCATATAAAACTTGAAAACAAGTAATTACATTAAATGATTTTTAAAAAAACATAAGATTTGTATTTGTCATTCAATTTCATGTCTGTTTACATTGTTCTTAATCAGTTGATTTATCCCCAACTATGCCAATGGAGAATGAGGTGAACTCTGAGAGTAGTATATAACATTATTAGCTTTCTTTACAGAAAGAGGTTATAATATAGGATTTGATGGCTGGATTCTGGCAAGAGTCACCAGAGTGGAGGTTCAATTTCTTACAAGGTCAAACAGAAATAATGATAGAACTTTTTAGGGCTAGATATTATCTGTTGACACTCAGAAATATTCTTGTCCTTCTGTATTACACGGGCTAGAAGCCTAAAAATTACATTTTCCAGCAAAGCTTTGGTTTACATTCTGCCAGTGAGAGTGTTGGGTAAGATTTGAAGGGCGAAAGAAAAGCAGGGTTCAGTACTGTTCCACTGACATTGGCAGGCAGATATTTGGACTTTGGCAGGCAGATATTTGGACTTTGGCAAATGGTGGCAGTTTCTGGGCATTTTTCTGTTAATCACTCATTGCAGTGCTGCTAGATAATCAGCAGTGGTTTCTTGCAATGCCTGCAATCTGCAATGTCTTTATTGCCGATATCATTGATAATTTCCCTGAGCTTCACTCTCTTAGTCCATTTGAAGATTTTTAAAGCTATTCCCTTATATTAAATACTTCCTTACCTGAAAGACCTAGAGTAGTTTCAGTTTCTGACCAATCTCAGAACAATACAATATCTCATATGCTCATTATGAGGATTAAGTGGAATAATTGACTTGAAATACTTATAAAATACTAAATACTTGATAACATTAGCTATAATACTCAATACAAGACCAAATCAAAGTGCCACATTCATATAAAGAACAGAGGCTCTGGGGTCAAGCCGAGAAGCTCAAAACACAGGTAGACTACTTTCTGTAGAAATTTATTTGATCTATTTTCATCTCTCTAATCTCCAACTTCCTTATCTTTAAAAATGGGAATAATAACAATATTCATTTTTAGAAGTTGTGAGAGCTACATGAAATAATGCTTATGATGCATGGATCTTGAATTAGTGCTGTAAATAAGTATTGAATATATTTCATGATGAATTGAAGAACGTTCTCAAAAGTTTCAGCAATCATATTAAGAAAACATGCAAAGTGCATTTAAATAAAATTAAACAAAGAAAGGAAAAAAAAAAAAAAAAAAAAACAAGCTGGAGAAGAGTAACATGAACAAAACCAGCCCCATGTCCACACATGAAGTAAGCAAGAATTATGCTAAAATCAGAAGATGGTACCTTTACTCACTCTGAGGTAATTTCCCCATTTTCTATCTACTACTAGATGTATATGCTTTGTTCATTCTAGGGTTAAGTGTAAACACATTGTAAGTCTAAGTGTGAATGTCTGTGTTATACTAAAGAGGAACAAAGAAATACATCTTTATTATTGAATTCCTAGCAGACGAAATTATTTTGGGGACATGGGAAAGAATGAGGAAGATTTTTTAGAAGTTCTGAACTCATTACATGTGATGGTTAAGTTAATGTGTCAACTTCGCTAGGTTACAGTGTCTAGATGTTTGGTCAAGTAAGCATTGGCCTGATTATTATTGTGATGACATTTCATCGTGCAGCTATAATCAGTTGATTGCATCTATGGCTGATTGCATCTCTAGCCAACAAAGAAAATTGCCCTCAGCAATGTGGGAAGTCTCCTCATCCATTTAGGTGGAAGCTTAAAAGCTAGAACTAAGGATTTCAGAAATCCAAGAATCTGTGCCTCTACGTCAGCCAGCCAGGTTCTCCTGGAGAATTCAACTTCACCTTCATCAGAGTTTCCAGCTTGAGGTCTGCTTTAGAGAATCCAGACCTGCCAATCTCCATGGTCACATGAGCCATTCCTATAACAAATTTCTTAATTATATAAATATCATATATATTTATATATATATATACTTATATATACGAATATATATACATATATTTCAGTTCTATTTCTCTGAAGAACCTTGACTAATTCAGTCATACCTCGTTTTATTGTGCTTTGCTTTACTGTGCTTCACTTGTGCTTTACAGATACTGTGTTTTTCAAAAATTGAAGGTTTGTGGCAAGTTTATCAGCAATTTTTTTTTTTCCAACAGCATTTTCTCACTTCTTGTCTCTCACACATTTTGGTATTTCTCACAATATTTCAAACTTTTTCATTATTATCATATCTGTTATGGTGATCTGTGATCAGTGATCTTTGATGTTATTACTGTAATTATTTTGGGGTGCCACAAACTCTGCCCACATAAGATGACAAATTTAATAAACGTTGTATTTTTTCACTACTCCACCAACCAGCTGTTCTTCCATCTCTCTACCTTGTGGGGCTTCCCTATTCCCTGAGATGTAGCAATATTGAAATTGGCCAATTAGTATCCCTACAATGGCTTCTAAGTGTTCAGGTGAAAGGAAGAATTGCACATCTCTCACTTTAAATAAAAAGCCAGAAATGATTACGCTTAGGGAAGAGGGCATGTCAAAAGCCAAGATAGGTTGAATGCCAGGCCTCTTGCACCATGCAGTTAGCCAAGTTGAGAATGAAATTCAAATATTGTACTCACTAATAATTGTGAAGGAAATTAATAGTGCTATTCCAGTGGACATGTGAATGGTAAGAAAGCAAAACAAGCCTTATTGTTGATATGGAGAAAGTTTTAGTGGTATGAATAGCAATCAAAACATCTACAACTTTCCCTTAAGTCAAAGCCTAATCCAGAGCAAGAACCTAACTTTCTTCAATTCTCTCAAGGCTAAGGCAGGTGAGGAAGCTGAAAAAGAAGATGGAATCTAGCAGTTTGCTTCATCAGGTTTAAGTAAAGACACCATCTCTAGAACATAAATATGCAAGGTAAAGCAGCAAGTGCTGATGCAGAAGCTGTAGCAAGTGATCCAGAAGATTTATCTAAGAGAAATGAAGAAGTCGGCTGCAGTAAACAACAGATTTTCAATGTAGATGAAACAGATTTATATTGGAGGAAGATGCCATTTAGGACTGTCGTAGCTAGAAAGAAGTCGATGCCTGGCTTCAAAGATTCAAATAACAGAGACTAATGTGGCTGGTGACTTTAAGTTGAAGCCAATCCTCATTTATAATTTTTAAAATCCTTGGACCCTTAAGAATTATGCCAAATCTACTCTATGTGCTGTATAAATAGAACAACAAAGCCTGGATGATAGCACATCTGTTTACAACATGGCTTACTGAATATTTTAAGCCTAATATTGAGACTTACTACTCAGAAAAAAATTCTGCTCATCGGCAATGCACCTGGTCACCCAAGAGCTCTATGGTGATTACAACTAGAATATTGTTTTCATGATGGATAACACAATATCCATTCTGCAGATCAAGGAGAAATTTTGACTTTCAAGTCTAACTATTAACGAAATATATTTTGTATTTAGCTGGCATAGATAGTGATTCCTCTCATGGATCTGGACAAAGTCAATTGAAAAGCTTCTGGAAAGGATTTACCATTCTAGATTTGTGATTCATGGAGGTCAAAATATCTATCAATATACACAGGAATTTGAAAGTTGATTCCAACCCTCATGGATGACTTTGAGGGGTTCAAGACTGCATTGGAGGAAGTAACTGATGATGTGGTAGGAAAAAAAAAAGAGAAGTAGAATTAGACGTGGAGTCTGACGATGTGACTGAATTGCTGCAATCTCATGATAAAACTTTAATGGGTGAGAAGTTGCTTTTTATGGAAAGTAATTTCTTGAGATGGAATTCACTCATGGTGAAAATGTTGTGAACATTTTTGAAATGATAATAAAGGATTTAGTATATAATATCAACTTAGTTTATAAAGGAGCAACAGGATTTACTCCAATTTGGGAAGCTATTCTACAGTGGGTAAAATGCTATCAAATAGCATCACAAGCTACAGGTAAATCTTTTGTGAAAGGAAGAGTAAAAAATGTGGCAAACTTCATTGTTACCTTATTTTAAGAAATTGCCACAGCCACCACAACCTTCCTCAACCACTGCCCTAATCAGTCAGCAGCCATAAACATCAAGGCAAGACCCTCCAACAGCTAAAACATTACAACTGACTGAAGTCACAGATGATGGCATTTTTAGCAATAAAGTAATTTTTAATTAAGGCATGAATATTGTTTTTATAGACATAATGCTATTGCGCACTTAATAGACTATAATATAGTATGAACATAACTTTTATATGCACTGGGAAACTAACAAATCTGTGTGATTCACATTATTGCATTATTTGCTTGATTGTGGTGGTCCAGAACCAAACCCACAGTATCTCTGAAGTATGCCTGTATGTAGCTTTATTATTAATGATCTTAAGACTAAAACTATGATAAGACTCAGTTATCCTGTGCTACTCAGGATTCCTGTTTGTTTTGTTTTGTTTTGTTTTTAGAAATTTCGTGATACACCTCTATTACTACCACTAAATTACTAATATTATTGATTACCATTGCCGCTTATTGAATGTTGGACACTGTGTTAAGTGCTTTACAAATGTTTTCTTCATTCATTGCAACAAAACTAAAAGATAAGTATGATTTCTTTCATTTTATGAATGGGGAAATTGATGATCAGCAAAGTTAGGTGACTTCCCAAAAATTATGGTTAAATCAGATTCTACCAAATCCCTTATTCTTTCCATTATAGCACATATGCTGCCCATTTTCTTCATTCACATTTCAAGGACATTATTTTGATAGAACGCAAAGTCTGTTTATTCTGCTTAGGTTTATTTACACTTGTTTTACGTCACCATCAAGCAGCAATTCAATTCTCCAATAGTATACACGTGATGAACATCATTTTAAATATAATAACCAAAAGCATTTGCTTCAAATGCCTTTTAAACAACAATTCCACAAAATATCTACAAAATTTTAAAACACATATCCTATTTCTTCCTATTTCACTAATATTTTGTTTCAAAGAACTATAGCATATCCCAATGTAATCAATATGTTCTAAAAATGTCTAGAGTGCAAAATACATGAGAATATTTTGCCTCAAACTTAACATTAGCATGCCATTTATTTACATTTGAGGAAGCACCAATCACTGATCAACTAACAGAGAGAGTGAGATTAGAGATAAATACATATGTATATAAATAAATCATGTGTTAAGATGCCAAATATTTGAGGAGCAAATTTACTGTTATATATTTGATGTTTTTTCTAAAATGTTACGGTAAGTTGTGGTTTAGTTTTGTTCAGCTTATCTGAGAAATCAGTCTATTATGCATTCTACTCCACAACTAGAAATAGCAAGCCATTTTAATCTCAATTGTAAAACACAAATCGCTGTATTCTCCTCAAAATATGGGCCAAGTTCCAAGAATAATCATGATGATTATTTTAAAAGAAAAAGATCATAAATATAATGATAATAAAGGAATCAACAATAATTCTTAACCGTTATTTAGGACATAAAATATCCTAAGTCTTATGCTTTATATATACAATGTCCTTTAAAGTTTCCAACACTCTTGTAAGAAGATATTATTCTCTTTTGTTCTTGGTAGAGACACTTAGCAGACTGGCTAAGAGCTTAGGCTCTGGAAATAATTGTGTGGGCTTGAATTCGGAATCCACAACAAATTACCTAGGTTATCTTAAAAAACTTACTTAAATTTCTCCACTTCTGCTTCCCTGTCTGTAAAATGGATAAAATAGTTCATCTTACATCACAGGGTTCTTGTAAGGAGGAAATAAAACAAGAACATGTAAAGTATATGAAACAGTGCCTGACTAATAGTAAATGCTTAAAAACTTTTGCTGTGATTATGGCTATTTTATGAAAAGTCATTTAAATGACAAACTTCATTATGATGTGGCTAAAGTCTTAGCAAAAAAAGTAAAACATCGTCCTACCTGTGTATCCAGTTTTGCAAACACAGTTGAAGCTTCCAGGGAAATTCTGGCAGATGGCACCATTCTTGCAAGGACTAGGCAGGCATTCGTTGATATCTCTCTCACAGGCTCTACCAGTAAAACCATTTAAGCAGCTGCATGAAAATCCTCCTACTAAATTGTGACAAGTCCCACCATTGTGGCAAGGGGATGGGAGGCATTCATCTATATCTATTTCACACCAGCTACCAGCATAACCTGGCAGACACCTGCATAAGAAAGGCTGCAGAGGTTCATTTGCCACGATGATGACTGGGAGACTCTCATGGCTCTTTAGTATGGGACTCACTGCCAGGCTTCTTAGACAGCTTCCTCCATTCTGACATGGGCCATGAATGCATGAGTCGTGATCCACGGATTCTACCTTTACTCCACTCTGTCGGAGAAGGATTTCTTTGATGCTCTCAAAGAAGGTGGCTACACCACTGGGATTCACATACTGGTTATTATTTCGCTTGACGGCTGCCAAAAGAAACGTTCTATTGTTCTCTTCATAGGCACCATAGAGTTGCACAGCAGTCCCTAGGCCTGTCAGCTGTGAACCAGCAATGCGCAAGAAATGGAGGTAGTGATTAGTCAAGAAGTCCTTTACTGTTGGTACACTGAGACGAAGTAGGATGCTGTTATCCACCGTAGCGTTGGAAAATCCAGCAAAGAAGACTCGGATATTGCTCGTGACAGTGCTGTGAACTCCATCATTGCTAAGGACAGTCAGATCGAATGTGCCATCTGTGGACCTCGGCTGGGAATTCAGATCACAAGTGCCCCCTGGAATAGTGAATAGGCTTGTAACTCCTGAAGTAAGGGAGCAGTGGAAAGTGTCCAATATGTCTGGATCCTGTGGCTTCACTGAGCCTAAAATCCCACCAGGAAACAAGTTGCCATAATAATTAACAAATATCTCTACTATACGAGACTGTGAAGGATTGTCATTTTGGTCTATGACCATGATATGCACAGTTCCTGTTGAAGACATCTGAGGAACTCCAGAATCTCTCGTAACCACAGACAGGTAGAAGTCTGCAATCTGCTCTCTGTCAATCTCTCTGGTCGTGCTCAGAACTCCAGCAGTGTTGAGACTAAAATAATTGGTGGCAGGACCAGTGCTCAGCAAGTAATATGTAAAGGGACCTTGATTTGGAGGGAGATCAGGGTCAGTGGACTGAAGGGTCATCACCAGAGTTCCTGGGCGTTTGTTTTCCATGACTTCTCCTTTGCTGATGGTCAATATGGGTCCATTATCATTTATATCTTCTAGGGTGACCAATAAGGAGGCACTTCCTGTAGCTGAGGGAGTCCCTGAATCAACAGCCAAAACCATTAGATCATAAATAGGTAGAGTTTCTCGATCTAATTCTGCAGTGACAGTGATCTGTCCTGTCTGTGGATTAACCGAAAAGGCACCATTTTCATTCCCTGATCCAATGAAGTAAGAAAACCTGCTCCAGCTGGGGACAGAGTCTGAGTCAAAGGCACTGACAAAGGTCACATGAGTTCCTATTGGAACCCCTTCACTGATCTGAACATTGTAGATGTTTAGACTAAAAACTGGTGGGTCATTGGCATCAAGTACAGTGACATTCACAGTGACCTCATCTACATCTGCACCTCTAATGCTGCCAAAATTTTTGGCTAACACCTTCAAAGAGATCCTTTCTTCTTTTTCCCTATCAAGAAGTCCAGAAACATAAATCTGCCCAGTCTTCTTGTTGATCTGGAAACCCTTCTTCCTACTAGGACCAAACATCAGATAGTGGACCTCCCCATCAGTGCCCAAATCACGGTCACTGGCAAACACTTCTCCAACAACAGTACCTTTAGGGGCTGCTTCTGAGATTTCAAAATAGTAAAGTTTGGAAACAAAACGAGGCACATATTCATTTGTCCCTTTCAATTGTATATTAACATAGGCAAAACTGCACTTTTCCTCATCAGGGACATTAAAGGCTTTCACAGTAAGATGGTAGCTCTGCTTGGTTTCAAAATCCAAGAAGCCTTGTGTAGTGATGATTCCTGTGTTGGGATCAATGACAAAGAGGTCACTGCCAGATGACTGTATGGTATATGCAATCACAGCATTCGTTCCAGAGTCGGCATCTGTTGCATTTAGGTGGATAACTGTTGTCCCACTTGGGGCATTTTCCAAAACAGTAGGAAAATATTCATCAAGGAGGAACACTGGAGAATTGTCATTCACATCAATCACGTTTACAGTCACATAGCAGTAACCAGTTCTTGCAACCCATCCTCCATCTGTAGCACTAATAGTCATTTCATGTTTCTGGCATAGTTCATAATCAAGAGCTTTGGCTAGAGTTAGTACACCTGTGGAGCTATTGATGGCAAAAATGCCTTTTTCATTTCCTGAAGAAATGTTGTACTGAATCAAGCCATTCATAGCTGCATCTCTATCTCTTGCAGAAACAGTTCTGACAATGGCCCCAATACTATGGCTTTCAGGAATTGTGGCCCTCATGTGGTTCTGAGAGAATTCAGGGGTATGGTAGTTTTCCTCAGTGACAATTATTTGAACCGTTGCTTGGGATGAAAGTGGAGGATTTCCTTTATCTATTGCAGTGACTATGATCAAAAAGTTTTGATTTAAATCAGCAATTAGGGACGATGCTACTGAGATCCATCCTGTATTATTGTCCAACTTAAATTTGCCCAAATGATTGTCATTAGCAATGAAATACTCCACTTCAGAATTTAGTCCAAAATCCTTATCATCTACTGCAGTAACTTTGATTAACTTTGTACCAACTTTAACATTTTTGGTGACTGGAGTAAAATATTTAATTTTAAGAAATTGAGGTGCATTGTCATTGCTGTCCACTGTGTTGATGGTAACTGTTGTCTCACTTAGTAAGGAAGGATGACCTCGATCTGAAGAAGTCACTACAAAACTATGCCTGTTGATGTGAGCATTGCTGAAGCCACTGACATTTTGATATTTTAAGACCTGTTTATTAAAAATCTCACCTGTGGTGGCATTAATCCGGAAATACTCTGACTGAGATTTTATAAAATAAAACACTTGTCCATTTGACCCCTCATCGGGATCTGTTGCAGATACCTGAGTCACTTTGGAGCCGATTTCAATAAGTTCAGGGCAATCTAAATAATAGGAAGTTCTGCTAAATCTTGGAGCATTATCATTCACATCTGTCACAAATATTGTGACATCTGTACTTACAGTCCATCCAGAATCATGTGCAGAAACTCTAATTCGGTAACGATCTGTATCTTCCCTATTTAAAGGTCTACTAATTACAATATCTCCTGTGCTGGGATTGATTGTAAATGGAAGGCTTTTGTCTATTATAGAATATCTACTAATCGCATTCACACCAATGTCTTCATCAGAAGTTGTGACACGTGTAACAGTATATCCTAAGGGGGAATTTTCGGGAACATGGGCACTAAATATTTGTGAAAACCTAGGGGCATTATCGTTTTCATCTAAAATGTTAATGATGACTTTAACTGAGGTACTCTGAGAAGGAGAGCCTTTGTCTGAAGACTTTATGGTGAGTACATACTGAGATACCTTTTCCCTATCCAAAGGTCTAATGCTTCTTATTTCACCAGTCGCATGATTAATATTGAAATTATTTTCTTTGTTGCCACTAATAATTTCATAATCTAGCTGTCCGTTTGGTCCACTGTCCTTGTCTATTGCAGAAACAGTAAGTATTTTTCGAGGAGAAAGGTTTTCCAATATTTCAGATACAAATGGATCTTCCTTAAAAATTGGGGAATTATCATTCACATCTAATACTATTATGTCTAGTTTCTCATAAGAAGAGAAAGGAGGAAAACCTCCATCTCTGGCTTCTATCCATACAATATATTTTTGTATCTTTTCAAAATCCAGAGGTTGACTGATTGACACCTGCCCTGTTAATTGGTCAATTTGGAATGTATTGCCAAGATTCCCACTTGCAATATAAAATGACAAAGGTTCTCCTCTCAAGGAAGATCCTGAAATCGTAGTGACAAGAGTGCCTACCGGCTGGTTTTCAGCAAACATAAAAGTTTGTTCCTTGGCTCTTATTTTAGGGAAATCTGCCTTGTTCGCAAATCTAACGGTTACTGTGGTAGAGTCTGCTTTTGGAAATGAGCCACCATCTTTTACATGTACAGAGAATGTTACTTCTGAAGCTCCGTTTAGTGGTCCAGCTGCCATAATAGCTCCTCTCAGTGGATCAATGTGAAATTTTTCAGAGTTTCTCCCCGAAAGAGAATAATGCAGTTCAGAATTGGATCCAATATCAGCATCTGTGACTGTAACCGCAAAGACAAAGGAACCTATAAAAGAGGGAGTTTGCAGTTATCATTACGTGGAATCCAAATAAAACTTTTAGTAGTTGGTTAATGCATATGAAATACTGTTATAATTTTATTTTCTCATGAGTACTGGGAAAATAGTATCTTCCATATTTTCTCTGAGGTTCCCAACTCAAATCAGCTTAACCACAGTCTTCAGGGACTGACCTAATAGTTTCTAACTGGAACCTATATAGAACCATAGAGTATGCTGTACTTAATCTTTTTCATTATACCTGTGAGAGATGTGCAGGAAGGAGCTATGGTTAATCATTTATAATATAAATTCTTAGGAGCAAAGTCTGTACAGACACAACTTCCAAGAAGTATGAGGGTAGATGAGCTCTGCAAAGAGCTATGTTTCTATCCAATGAAGAAAGATAATTGACCTATTATGACATTTTTAAAATCTGTGAACTAATGCATGGATATAAGTCACATGTATATATATATATAAATCTATTATAAAGTAATAAGAAATAAGGACAATGGATTGACTTTAGATTCCCGAAATTTAGTACTTGGGATGAGCGCCAATGTAACAGATTGTAGTACAAATAGGCAGAGAAGCTGCCATAAGGACATGTTTTCAATATATTCATTCAAAATCTTTTCCAAACCTACATTCCCACTCCTACAGAAGAGTTTGTGGCAAAAGCAAAAAGTCTTTTATAAAACTATAAAAAGCTGGTGATTCTGAATAATTCTAGTAAGTCTAAGGAGGCAAAGATACTGAAGCATAATAACTTGCTTTGCATTTGATATGCACTATAGCACATTGGATATAATGAGAATCATGCATTCCAACATCATTTCAACCAAAATCTTTTATTGGGGATTTATGTCTTTGATATTGACATTTCCTTTTTATTATAACTTGGCACATGAATTTATTGTTTTTATAGTTTAACTGGTATCAATTATACATTCTTAAATTATAGAAGATACAAGATCATTGATAGGAGACTTTTTTTTTTTTACTTTTTCTTCTAATTAAAATATTTTAAACAAGGAACCTTTTCCTGTTTGAAAATTCATAACAAAATTATAAATGTGAAGTGATTTGTGCAGTTTCTTAAGAGATTGTTATTCTTTGCAAACAAGAAAATTAAACTAAATTTTAAAAAGATGCAGGAAAGTAAGTACATATTGTCAATATGAAAATGATTCATAAATGGCTCCAAAATCTTACTGTTAGAAAATAAGCATTACTTAGATATTTATTCATTAAATATTTTGAGAACCTACCTAGTTTACCTATTAAAGTAAAATATTTGTTTTCCATCAGCAAAGTTGTTGAATGCCTATTAGCTGCCAGAAAACAGTTCAGGTGCTGGATAGCAAAAAATAGAGATGATGTGTCTCCTTTCAGGGAAATTACATACAACTTATACCTCAGAGAGAACCCTCCTCGACTATGCAGTGATATTTACTTTAATCATTAGCAAAATTCAAGTAATGCTAAGCAATAGTAACAAGAAAGATTTGGTAATTATCAAATCCTAAACATAGTTGGTATGGGAAGAAAGAGTTGGTTTATTAATTCCATTTAGTTAGGCCAAAGAAGCTGAAGTTTAGAGGATTTGTGAACGTACCCATCATCTTAAATATATGTGTAAAAATAAGATACAATTATTCATAGAAAATGTCCAATGTAAAATTTGTATTTTTTCCATGCTGTCTTTGTTGGTTTGATTACCTGGAGGAGTAGGAGACGGGATGTGTGTGACATATGGGTGATGCTGAAATCTTGGTGGATTGTCATTAACATCGGTCACAGTCACGTGCACACTGGTGGAACTGGAAAGAGGCTCTGGAGATCCAGCATCACTGGAGACCACTACTAATGTGTAATTCTCTTTTGTTTCTCTGTCTAACAATGCACTGGTAATGATTTGTCCCGTGGATGGATTGATAGTAAATTGAGAGTTTCCACCGATTATTCTATAACTAAAGGAGAGAGGAAAGACAGCCATATTTTTTATAGTTTTAATATTGTAAACATACATTTATGTAATTTAAAAGCTAAGGTAAAAATGTAAAGGGAAAACATTACAACTAAGATCACAAAATCATTAAGGAATATGGCTAAATGATAAATATATCTAATATTAGGTGAACATTACATTTAAAATCTTTCTTTTGGGATGTCCAATGATCTCAAGCATGTTCCTGCATGTTTTTTGGATCTCTCAAGTCAAGCAAAGCTCCATATTAAACCCAGAAGACTACTGTGTTTTAAATAAATAAACCTGAAAACATAAATCAAGAACCTGCTCTAAAAGTATAGGTTGTGGCCAGGATCACAAATGAACATCTGTTAAATGAGCATAAATTATTTTTCTGCTGTATATGCAAGAGAAGATCAGTTGGAGATCTTATTGTTTAAAAACACTATATTTGACATAAACTGACAAACAAGAACAATTGAAGAACTGATTATTTATACAGAGACATTCCTAGTTACTAATTCTCTCACTTGTCATTCCTCTTATGGGTATGTTGCTATCTTGTTTCAGGAGAGATATGACATATTCATGGATATTTTGATGTTAACCAGATTGGTTAACAGGCAGGAATTCCCACTGAAAATAGTTTCTTTCTTCTTTGTGAAGAGTAAAATTAATCAGCGGTATTTATTCCTGATTTTGTGACTGAGGTGGGGTCCCAGAATTCAGCTAGGAAAAAAGTAGCTAAGCTTGAAGGTTCAGAAATTGGCTGTGGTCCACATTTTTTAAAAGCAAGGAGGTGGCAAAAAAATAGATGCCTTTAAAATTCTGCCAGTTATGCCAACAAAAAGATACCTTGGAATTAACTGCAGATTTCTATAGTTTGGTTTGTATCCATAAAAACATAGCAACAGCCTGTGTCTAGTAGAAACAGCAGGAGAAAAATCTATGCTGCAGCCAGAAGAGTGTACTTTCCTTCTACTCTGCTCACAGTTTGAAATAAACATTTCAGCATTTTTACCCTATTTTAATGCAATAATGAAGTGTTGAGGAACTGATGCTTAAATAGAATAGAAGTCTTATAAAATGATAGCAAAGTATGGAAAAAGTATGGAAAGAATACAGATTGGTTTTGAAAAAAGATTTCAATATTGATAAAGTCCTTGGTATTGCTAAGGTATTTAGGACTTTTTTGGCACACCCATATATTAGGTTCTTGAACTAGAAGGGACACTTTTCTTAAAGTACAATTTGCACCTCTCTATAGTAAAAGGAATCAATTACTTTCACAAAAGTAAAACTATCAGTGGACTATAAATGAATTCTTAATGGTTAGAAATTCAGTACTCATGAGAAAGTTTGTAGGAACATGGATTATAAGAATTGTATAGTTTTATTTTGGAAAACCTTGTTGCTATGTAGAAATTACCAAATAACTTAATAGGAAAAAAGTAATTCTTACTGCTATAAACTTTCTTACAGATTTATGATAGCAAGGATCAAGGGTCAATCATATATTTGTTTCTTAAATAGTCACAAATAAGAATAAAATAAAAGTAATGAGAAAAATGCATGCAAATTTCTATATAGCAAGACCATGGCATATTTAACCAAAGGGTTAAAAGACAAATGATGTTGCTTATGGTACAGGTTCAACTCAAAAATCCATAAAGGAACCTTAGGCTGTAAATTCTTACTCTTTGATCCTATGCCATTTTACATGTAATAGCCCATATGATTATCTATTCTGTTTAAAAGTAGAATAATTTATTTACCATTTTTAAAAATGAGATAATAAATTATAATAATTATGAATGTTATTAATTTCTTTATAGACTTTACTCAATTTTTAAAATATCTCAAAAGTATATTTTACATATAGGAGATATCTTGTAATACCAATTTAATGCAAATTTATACTTCTAAGCTAAAAATGAAAGACATAGAAGAAATGTAGGAGGCTCTATAAATGGATAGACTGCCAAGACAATATGTCAAGGTTTTTGCCACATGTCTTCCTTGAAGCTCAGTTCAATTCTCATCTTCTGCATGGAGATCTCTTCTGCTTCTCTGGTTAATGAATTTCCCTTAAGATTAGTAACTTTATTAGATTGTGTCTTGTGCTATTTTATTAACATCTAAACATCTAGACTGTTCTTCAAAGATTTGTAGCTTCTAACAAGTTCTTAGTATGTACCAAGCACTCTACTATGTATTTTACATATGTTCTATTTTGACCCCACAGCAATCCTAACAGTTTGCTTTTAATTTTCTGGATTTTATTGATGATGAATATAAATCTAAGAGAAACTAATAATTTTATACAAAGTAACATGCAATCTATAAATGGCAGAGCTAGAGTTTGAACTTATGTCTTTGTAATTTCAACATCCACATTTTCCATTTACTACAGTATACAGAGGTAAATCAGCCTGAGAGAATGTAGTAAAGACAAACAATGTTGTATCTGGTTGTTAAAGCCAAAATGGACTCTTGCTTAAGGCATGTCAGTGTAAAATTTGTTGATACTGATTTAGTTCAATGCAAATCAACAATATGTTCATTTATTTATTGATTTGAGAATAAGAAAATATTGTTTCAAATTATAGGCATAAACTGAGGTGATTCTTATTTGAAAGTTGAATCAATCACTGCTGCATTTGTACAGTTAACATATCCTCATCTGATATTTTTAACCTGAATTGCCTCTCCCTGAGATCCACTAAGACCATAAGCCCTTGTACTGCATGCTGCTTAACTACTATTTTAGTAATAGTTAAGAGACTAGCACAATTGGAACATGACTGACCTGGATGTGAATTAACATCACTTACATTCAGAAAATGTATTAACCTAAATTTTATTACAGTCAGAAAATTAATTCAGCAAGCTTTACTTTCTTCATATCTGAAATGGTGATCATAACTGTTTTTCTTTCATTTGGTTTTGAATAATAAATATAAATCTGTATGAAGGCACTTCACATTGTGATTGGTACATGGTATACACTCAAAGTCTATATTTGCACATATAATATTTATACATACATAATTATAACATAAGCTATTATACATAATATATTATAATTCATTAAAAAATATAGATGGACTAATAGAGACATAGATAAGTAGGTAAATTTCTGCCCTCAAAACTCACATCCTAAAAGGTCAAAATATAGAGAATTCAGTATAAAATAATATGACGTGCTTAAGTGCTATGAGATTGTTATGAAGCATATTCTAGTATTCATAAGATAAAGAGACTACAACTGACTGGAATGATTAAAATAAAGCCTTCTTGGGAGAAAGCTGAATCTAAGCTAAGTTTTTAAGTGGCTGCTAGCCACCTTACACCAGTGTTGAAAAGGGAGAAAGCCCAGGGATTGGAAAAAATTTTTCTTCCAATAGCCAGAGAACACATAGTTTCAACTTTGTAGGCATAGAGTCTTTGTTACAGTGTTCACCTTGCTGTTGTAGTGAAAAGCATCCATAGGCAATACAAAAACTAACGGGATTGGTGCAAAAATATCACAGTATTGTTAACTACAGCCCATAGGTTACAAAATCTGTAACAAATGTTCCACAACAATGTAGTGTGTTGATGGAGGGGTGTTGTATGTGAATTCCACACATGTGCATGATTGTTTTGTAAGTTCACAAATTTCCTAATAAAAATATATTAAAACAAACAAACAAATAAAAATGAATGGGAGAAGGGGACAGATGTGGCTTAAATGGCTGGGTGTCCATCTCCCATATGGAGGGACCTGGGTTCGATCCCCGGGACATCCCGGGGGAAAAAAAAAAATGAATGGGCATGGCTGTGCTCCCATAGTACTTTATTTAAAGAAAGGGTAATGGGTTGACTTTGGCATTCAGGTCATGGTGTGTCCACCATAGTCTCGACTATAGATTAACAGGAACAGAGACATTAGGCTTGATAAAGCAAAGATCCTCTTCCCAGGAACAAAAAGTGATTCTAATAAGACAGAAATTCTGGTATATGTTGGGGGCTTGTGAAGAATACATTTGGAAAAATGCCCAGACCCATTTATGGAGTGTCGGGAATATAGAGAATGGATATTATGCCATAGGCTACTTGGAAGTTAAAAGCTGAGGAAGAGATATCATTGATAGAGCCAACCCACTGATTGATCAAGCTAATTCAGATTATTACAATTGCCCTTTCATTCACTGACTCAGGTTTTGTTAATTCCAAATTACTTCCTCCAACTTTGAGAGAGGAATGATCATAGATTTTAAATCCAGTCATGTTATTGGCATGTTTAAAATATTTCAGTTGTTTCTCCCATTAAATGACAAAGGAAATTTTGAATTTTTCATATGATATACAAAAATCATTTCCAAAGTCACACCGACCATACTGAATAGTTCTTCTTGGCTAATGCTATGCTTTTTGCAGAGCTCTTTGCCTTTGTATATGTTATTGGTTTTGCCTAGAAGTCTTTCTTCCCTTTATTTGTCTATAAACCATTCCTCAGTTTTACTAAAACTCAATTGTTTGAAACTTCTACTTGTCTCAGGTAGCATTGACTATACTGTTCTAACCTTTCTGTACTTAAAACTGTACTTGTTATAAGACATTATGATTACACAATTATAAAGTTACCTCCAATATTAAACTTGTTTTCCTTATGGTCTAGACTGCTTAACTCCTCAAAACTTAACAAAGTGCTTGGGACATAGTAAGTGCTCCATAACTCTACAGTGTTGTATAGTATGTGGACTGGAGGAATTATAAACCAGAGTCAGGGAAGCAAGTGAATTTTTATTAAAATAGTCCAGGCATGATGCAATTATGAACTCAACTAGGGTATTGGCAGCAGGGATGTACAGAAAGGGATGGATGCCGGAAGGATTAGAAAAGAAGAAACATGAGAATTTGTCATGGGTTGGGTATAGGGAGAGGGGATAACCTTGAGCCATCAAGCATGGATGGAGAAAGCAGGGCAACATCTTTTAAAGGAAGCAGAAAACCAAAAGGAGAAACAGGAAATATTAGTAATTCCTGATATGCTGTGCTTAAGATACTAACAAAACTTCCAGGTAGATGTATCCAGCAGAGAGTTAAAAGTAGGGGTGGGAAGCTCTGAAGAGGAGTCAAGGTTGATAATATAGATTTAAAGATTTTCTACATAGAATTGATGGTTAAGGCCATGGAAAACAATAAGACAGTCTCTCTTTCTCTCTCTCTCTTTCTTTGTAACACCCACACTCACACCCACACACTCACCCACCCACTTTCATACACACCAAGCTATAGAAAGAAAAATAAAGGACCTAGAAATAATAATGTGGGAAATGTTAAAATTACATCGTAGGGAGAGAAAGAGGAGATGCAGTTAACAATTAGAAGGTGTGGTCAAAAAGGCAGAGTGAAAAAACAGGAATAACAGTGACACAGGTATTGAGGAGAAAAAATATTTGCCAAAAGGAGAGGGTGACTTATAGTGCAAATGTTGCAAAAGTTAGTGGACAAAAAGGACTCAGGAAAGGCTGCTGGACTTGAAAAATTTCAATATAGTCTTCTGATAGAGCCATTTTTATAAAACAATGGGGGGAGAAAATCAGATTGAAAGAATTTCAGAAATCAAAGGTGGAAGGACACTTTGAAGTAGTGAATTGAAGCTATCCTTTGAAAAAGTTTGGTGGTAAAAGATAGTAAAAGCAGTAGTTCTGGAAAATATTAGAATCATTCATTCAATGCATGTGTTTAGGTGCCAGACACTAATACGTACCAGACTCTGCTCAAGGAAGAGTTCATTAGTAATAAAGTAGACATGGAAAGGATATAAAGGAAAGAAACTAACATTAATTCAGTGACTTTTATGTCTCAACAATTCTTCTAGAGATGCTTATGTATATTACATGTATATTAACTGATGACATAAATACTGTGGTCTACAAATACTCAATTCTTGCAAACCAGTAAAATAAGAATTCTTATCTCCACTTTTACTGAGTCACTAAAATGACTTTCCTAAATCATAGTAGGTAAAGAAATGAACCAGAATTCAATACCAGGCATTATGAGCACCTCTCTAGGGATAAAGAAAGAATCTGAGAGAAAGGGATAAATTGAAAATTCAGGAGAAGCATGCCATTTCTGTTGAACTAAAGACTTTGAAGAAATGGGATGAGATGGGATTAAGTGAACAGGTGAAGGAATCTGCCTTTGAAGGTTGACCCTGTCAATACAGTTTTGTGACTTCCTCAATGATGTGATAGAAAATAATTAGAAGTGAGGTTTAAAAGGTCTGTCAAGAGAAGCAGCTGTGGCTCAAGCAATTGAGTTCCCATTTACCATATAGAGGACCTGGTTCGATCCACGGGACCTCTTGGCAAAAAGAGAAAAAAAAAGGCATTCCAGACCGGCGCGGTGAGGCTCTGGTATTAAAGGAAAAGAAATTCCAATCAAATAACCAACATACACACTAATAAACCAGAAAACATCACATCAGACCTTCCAGTAAAACTTTGTAAAATATTCTGAAAATATAAATAAGACTTTCTAATATTTTGTAATAAATCATTGTCTGACATACATTAGATGAAAATGGCATATTATCATAGCATTTCTACTAGCATCTGGATGGCAAGATCTATTTGATAAGTATTCGGGTTTGCACTCAGAACTTTAAACATCAAAGATAAGGGCAATATCTTGATGATTGGCAATATTCAATGTGCTATCTTTATAAAAAGTCTCCTATGCATAGAAGATAAAGAATTATTGGACTATAATACTACAATGATGAGGGAGTGTATACTACACTACAAGTAGTATATTAGCTCAAATAAGTGACAAAGTGCTAAGTGCTTCACATGGATGAGAACAATATTTCTTGACAATAACATTGAGCAAGAGCCCTCCATTTGAGTAGTATCCTGTTTTATTTCCAAGACTCTCATCAGCATACGAAATAATCTTATTTATTTATATTTAATTGCTGATCTACCTCAAAAAGAATGCAAGTTAAAGAAAGTAGAAATCATGTCTTATTTACCACTAGCAACTAAATAAATGTTTAAGTGAAAAACGGCTTTAAGGCCCCAGCTTCCCTATAACTTAGTTACTTATGCCACAGGAAGAAAGTAATTAATCCCAGGTTTCCAGAAGAATTTTGCTAAAAGGCCATTTGCAACACACAACAAGAATTATTAAACAAATTATCACCATTGTCAATATATATGCCAACCTTGACACTAATAATCCTTCTGAACCCTTCAAATTCTCTCTTCTGATCCATTACTTTCAAAACTATCTAACTCACTCTAATTTACCTAACATTTGCTTAAAGTAGATGGGAGATAGTCAAAATCATTTATGTCTTTGAGCCTTTTCACTGGAAAATTTAAGTCTTTCTTAAACTTGAGAATGGGCATAGAAGGGGACACAATTAAATCAAATACTATAACTCAATTGCTTGTACATCCTTTCTCAACAAGCAACCATATTGCTGTTCTTCACCTTAAACAGCTAAGTAAAGTAAGTAAACTTTTCTAAACTTAGAAAGCACAAATATTCTTACTGTAGCTAGTGGCAGATTAAAAATAGACACATACCCTTCGGCACTCCTCCCAGTGAATCTGGATTAGCCTGTGACTGGTTTGAACAATAAAATAATGTGGAAGAGATGCTGTACCACTTCCAGTCCTGGTCTTGAAGTGCACTGGCAGCTTTTACCTTAGAGTCTTGGTCTCCTGTGCCACAAGCTAAGAAGCCCAACTACCCAGCTAAAGATTCCATGTGCAGAATCACTGAGATTAAATGATGAAAAAGAGTGGCCTAGCTGAGTCTAATTTTCCAGCCATTCCTGCCAAGGTACCAGACATGTGAGTGAAGCCATGTTGGATCCTCAGACCACCCCAATCATCAGCTGACCTCTAAATGACATCAGTCAACCACAAAAAGCTGAAGACTTGCCCACAAGAAATAAAATTGTTTTAAGCACACGTTTTGGAGGAGTTGGTTATCCAGCAATAGATTAGCAGAAAAGATGGATTGTTAATATTGTAGAACTTTCATTAAAATTAAGCAATATATTCATATAGTACAAAGATTAAATAATCAATGTTTACAATGGAAAATGTACTGACCTGACAACTGCATTTGTTGAAGCATCAGCATCTGAGGCATTTACCAGTAAAACATCTGTTCCAGTTGGTGCATCTTCAGGAATTGTTGTGAAATACATTTTACTGGCAAAAGTGGGGACATTGTCATTGACATCATCTACTATAACGTTGATCATTCCAGTTCCAGTTAGGACAGGGGATCCTAAAAAGAAAAGAAAATCAAGAATTAATGATTCTAAACACCCAAAAGTAATAATGAACTGTACAATTATTAGCTGTAGACAGCATTACTGAAGAGAATTCAGAATACATTTGATCGAAGTGAAATTTCTGAAGACAAGCAATTGAGCAATTTTTTAAAAGAAAATATGTGCAATTACGAACTAGAACTTAAACTCCTTTCTATCAATAATGCACAAAATAGGTTATGTTCTGCCTTCATTTTACTTTAAAGGTAGAATATTATTTCTATTAATTAATTTTAAGAATAAATATTTTTATTCTACTTTAAATTAAAAAATGTAAGAAACAATGATATCATTTAAATGCCACAAAAGAGGCACTGCTGGCTTCTCTGAAATTACATTAAAATAGCACAAGCAAGATTTGGAGAATTCTCACAGGCATGGACTAATAGCTAGCCAACTGACCAGGCATTGTTACAAACTTTATTCCTAGCTGGGACTATCAATATTAACATCAAAAACACCAAAAAGGGTTCTGAATTCTTTAAATCCCCCTTTCCATATTAATACTTGTTTGGGGGGGGGGGAAGCATCAAGATATATCTCAAAACTATAATCCTGGAATTGTAGGAAGATAGTCCAGTAGAAAGCTCCAGGAATGAGTTTCTACACTAGAACAACTATTCAACAAGCTGGGACTGTCTGAGTAAACTATTTCAAAACTTGAGTAGAGTGGAACACTGTGCAGTATCCAGGGAAGAGGGGAAGGAAAAGGCTGGTAAATCATGATAAATAAATACTAGTAGATTTCACTTTCCAGGCAGTGGTTATTGTCTCCAATTTCCACTTTCATGTCAGGTAATAGTGAGGTCTGGCCCCAGACATAGGTTGCTAATGTCAGAGAGAGACTCAGTTCTCCAAGACCCTGGGAGGCATGGTCCAATCACTGGTCACTGCTTTTGGTTAGCTACTTTAACACGTTATATACAAGGGAGTCCCAATTAGATTAAGTGCTGATTTTTTATCAGAAACCATGGGGGCAAGGAGCAGTGAGCTGAAATATGTAAAGTGCTGAGAGAAAACAATTGGCAACCAAGAATTTTATATCCAGCAATACATTCCTTCAAAATCATGGAGAAATTAAAACATTCCCAAATAAACAAAACGTAAAGGAGTTCATTATCACTAGTCCTGCCCTACATACAATTTTAAAAGGCATTCTTCAGACTAAAGAGCAGCTCAAAGCACTGTAAAGAGATAAAGACCTCTAGGAAAGGTAACCATTTGTATAATTGTAAATGTAGTACTATTGTATTTTCCTTTTTTTTTTTTTTTTTTTTTTTGAGGTATGGGGGCTGGGGAATGAACCTGAGTCCTCATATGTGGGAAGCTGGTACTCAACCACTGAGCCACATCAGCTCCCCTGAGTTGGGTTTTTACATTTGTTTTTGCTTGTTGTTTCCAATTTCCTTAGAAGGCACCGGGAACTGAACCTGGGACCTCCCATGTGAGAAGGAGGCGCTCAATCACTTGAGCCACATCGGTTCTTTGTATTGTATTTTTTGTTATGTAACTACGCTTCTTAATTTCTACAGATGCTAAAATGCAAATACATAAAAATTAATGATCAATCTATCATTTTGGACATACAATGTACAAAGATATAATTAGTAAGAAGTACAAAAAAGGGATATAAAAATGCATCTGTATGCTAATGAAGTCAAGTTAGTATCAAATGAAATATGATATTATATATTTAGGAAGTTAAATTTTAACCTCATAGTAACTGCAATGAAATATATGAAAAATATATCCAGATAGTAATGGGAAGGGACTCATGATGGTACAATGCAAAAATCAAATAAATATGAAAATAGGCATTAACAAAAGAATTAAGGAATAAAAAAGATATGACCTACAAAGACTAAACAGCAAAATGGAAGAAAAATGTCCTGCATTATCAGTAGTTGCTTTAAATATAAGTAGATTAAATTCCCCAGTCAAAAGACAGAAATTGGCAGAATGGATTAAAAAACATGATCGAGTAGAATGAGTGTATTTCATTGTCTGAGTGCCTGCTTCACATATATGATGGTCCTGGGTTCAATTCCCAGTACCTCCTTAAAAAATAAAAAAAAAAAAAAGTATGACCCAACTACTATGTGCTGCTTACAAGAGACTCACCTTAAATTCAAAGACATAAGTTGGATGAAAGTGAAAGGATGGAAAATATATATATACCATGCAGTAGTAACCAAAAGAGAGCTGGTGGGGTAGCTATACTAATATCAGATAAAATAGCTTTAGGTCAAATCTGTTAAAAGGAACAAAGACACTTGTTATATACTGATAAAGTGGCCAATTCAACAGGAAGATGTAATAATTATAATTATATATATATATAGCAATAGGGACCCAAAATATATGAAGCCAATACTGACAGATTTGAGGGGAAAAGTAGGTGGTTCCAAAGTAATAGTGGAAACTTTAACATATACTTTTAATAATGGATAGAACATCTAGATAGAAGATAAATAAGGGAATAGGAGACTTGAATGATAACCTAAACCAACTAGACCTAACAGTCATATGTAGGGCATGTCACTCAACAATATAATATACATTCTTCTCAAGTGACCATAGATCATTCTCAATACAAACCATATATTAGGTCACAAAACAGGTCTCAACAGCACAACTCTGTGATATACAAAGCATAAGACTGTATAACACAATGGAATCCTGTGGTGGAGATTGGACTGTGGTTAATTGAACACATATGAGAGCATTCTCTCATGAACTATAACAAGGACATAATACTAATAAAAGGTATCAAAAACTGGGTGGGTTGAGGGAAAAATACACCAAATGTAAGATATTGGCTATGGTTAGTAGTAATGTTTTGATGATGCTCTTTCATAGTTTGTAACAATTGTTTCACAACAATACAAGATGTTGATGGTGGGGTAATATATGGGAGCCTTGTATAATGTTATGCATACTTGTTTTAGAAGTTCACAACTTTTACTATACACTTATTTTTTATGGATGTTCAGGTATGAATTATAATCCTCAATTAAAATGTAAAAAAAGAATTGAAAAATATTGAAATTATAAAATTTTTCTCTCCAATCAAAATGGAATGACTAGAAACAGAGGGAGAAATGGAAAATTTACAAATTGTGGATATTAAACAACATACTCTTAATCAGCCAATGGGTTAAAGAGGAAATCACAAGAGAAATTAGGAAATATCTTGACGTGAATGAAAATGAAAATACAACATACCAAAACATATGGGATGAAGCAAAGGCAGTGCTCAGATGGAAATCTGTAGCAGTAAATGCTTACCAAAAAAGGAAGAAAGCTTTAAAATCAGAGATCTAACCTCAAATTGGAAGAACGAGAAAAAGAAGCACAAACTGAAAACAAAGAGAGCAGGAAGAAGGAAATAAAAAGATTAGAGTGGTAATAAATTAAATAGAGAGGAAAAACTATGGAGAGAATAAAAAAAAACTAAAAGGCTGGTTCTTTGAAAAAGATCAATAAAATTTATAAACATATAACTACACTGAAGAGAGAATACAAATAAGTGAAAAACAGAAATGAAAAGGAGGACATTCTACTCACTCCACTGAAATAAAAAGGACCATATGAAGAAACAATGAAGAACTCTACACAACAAATTCGATAACCCACACTGTCTCAAGAAGAAATAGATTTCAACAAACTACTAACTATAAAGAGATTGAATCAGTAATCAAAATGTCTGAACAAATAAAAGACCAGGACCAGATGGCTTCACAGGGGAATTCTATCAAATAGTCATGCAGAATTAAGATCAATTCTGCTCAATCTCTTCAAAAAAGAAAAGAGAACATTCCCAAATTCTTTCTATGAGGCCAACATCACCCTCATACCAAGACCAGATAAAGACACCAAAAGAAAAATAATTACAATCCACTATCTTTTATGAATGTAGGTGCAAATATCCTCAACAAAATACTAGCAAACAGAATCCAACAGCACATTAAAAGAATTATAGACCATGATGAAGTGTAAACTATAGACCTTGGTAGTAGAAGTCCTTTAATATTTATTCAGCAATTGTAACAAATGTACTACACAATTGTAAGATGTTATTAATAGGGGACAATGTGGGAGGGGGAGGGGTGGGGTATATGGGAATCCCTTATACATTTTTTTTTAAGATTTTATTCATTTATTTATATCTCCCCACCTCCTCATTGTTTGCACTTGCTGTGTCTTTAGGAGGCACTGGGAACTGAATCTGGGACCTCTGATGTGGGAGGAGGTGACTAATCACTTGAGCCACCTCCGTTCCCTGCTTTGTTGTGTCTCTCAGTATGTTTTTTCTTCTTATGTCTCTTGTTGCATCATCTTGCCATGCCTGCCCATCATACTAGCTCACTCTCTTCTTAGGAGACACCAGGAACCGACCCATGGACTTCCCATTTGGTAGACGGGAGCTCAGTCGCCAAAGCCACATCTGCTTCCTGGAATCCCTTATAATTTTGATGCAACTTTTCTGTTATCTAAAACCTCTTTTTTAAAGAAAAAAAAAGTGTAGTATGTTTTCAAAATCAATCAATGTAGTATACCACATTAAAAGACTGAAGGTAAAACAAATATATGTTAATTTCAACTGATGCAGAAAAGGCATTTGACAAAATCCAGCAACATTTCTGGATAAAATCTTTTAGAAAATCAGGAATAGAAGTTAACTTTCTCAACATGATGAAAGGTATTTTTTTAGTTTGTTGCTGAAGCAAACCCCATGCAATGGGTTGACTTAAACAATGGCAATTTATTAGCTAATGGTTTTTAGGCTAAGAGAAGTCCAAAATCAAGGCATCATTAAGGTTGATGCTTTCTCCCAGAAGGCTATTGCATTTCAGAGCTAGCTGCCAGCAGTCCTTGATCCTTGGCTTTTCTGCTGCATGGAAATGCACAAGGCAGCCTCTACTGCCTTCCTGGTTCCATTTACTTCCAGCTTCTGGCTGCTACCTATGGCTTTTGTCTCTCTGTGACCTTCCCTTTAATGCAGAGGTTCTTAACAAGGGGCCTGTGAGCTTGAACTTAAATTACAAAAAAACATTGTTCTTGTGGGGGCATGTTGGTGTGGGTATGATATATTTATTAAATAATACACAGTATAGTGTAGACTTAGTAAGGAGTCTGTGGTTTTTACCGGACTGGCAAAGGGGTCCATGGAACAAAAATGTTTAAGAACTCCTGCTTTAAGGCCTTCAGCAGTAGGATTAAGACATCCTGACTCAGTTGAGCCACACCTTAATTGAAGTAACCTCATCAAAAAAATCCAATTTTACAAGAGTTCATACTCGCAGGAATGGATTATGCTTAAGAGCATATTTTTCTGGGTACATATATGAGAAGCATATATGAAAAACTGACTGTTAACATCATACTCAATAGTGAAAGACTGAAAGCTTTCCTCTAAGATCTGAAACAAGACAAGGATGCCCACTGTCACCACTGTTCTTCAACATTATACTGGAAGTTCTAGGCATAGAAAGAAAAAGAAATAAAAAGCATCCAAATTGGAAAGGATAAAGTAAAACCATCCCTATTTGTAGGTGACATGGTTCTTTATGTAGAAAATTCTGAAAAACCCACAAGAAAGGTGCTAGAGCTAAAAAATGAATTCAGCAAAGTGGAAGAGAACAAGATCAACACTCCAAAATCAGTAGTATTTCTATGCACTAACTACAAACAATTGGTAGAAGATGTCAAGAAAAACATTCCATTTAAAATAGCAACTAAAAGAAACAAATCTAGGAATAAACCTACTCAAGTATGAAAAGGACTTGTACACAGAAAACTACATAACATTGCTAAAAGAATCAAAGAAGACCTAAATAAATGGAAGGCATTCTGTAACCATGTATTAGAAAATTAAATATTGTTAAGATGTTAATTTTACCCAAAGTGATTTATAGATTCAATGAAATCCCATTCAAATTTTCAACAATGTTCTTCACAGAAATGGAAAAGACAATCAACAAATTTCTATGGAAGGGTAAGGTACCCCAAATAGCCAAACAAAAAGGACTGAAGTAGGGGGACTCATACTTCCCAATCTTAAAACTTATTACAAAACCACAGTTATCAAAACAGATTGGTACTAGTTGTTTGGGCCAATGGAATAAAATTGGGACTTCAGAAATCAACCCTCACTTTTAGGACCAACAGATTTTTGACAAGATGGCAAAGACCACTCAATTGGGAAACAATAGTTTCTTCAACAAAGGGGAAAACTGAATATCCATGTGCAAAAGAATGTAAGTGGACTCCTACCTCATACCATAAAGAAAAAGCAATTCAAAATGGATCAAAGACCTAAATATAAGAGCCAGAAATATAAAACTCCTAGAAGAAAAGTTAGGGAAGCATCTTCAAGGCCTTGTGTTAGGCAATGGTTTCTTGGACGTTTTACATCCATAGCACAAAAACAAAAGAAAAAATAGACAAATTGGACCTCATCAAAATGCACAACAAAGGACTTTATAACAGAAATAAAATGACAACCTCCAGATGGGAGAAAATATTTGGGAAACACATATTTAATAAGGGCTTAATATCTAGAATATATGGAGAACTTCTTCAAATCAAAAACAAAAATGCAAACAACCCAATTAAAAACTGGAAAAAGGTTTGAATAAACATTTCTTCAAAGAATAGATACAAATAGTCAAAAGGTACATGAAAAGATGCTCAACATCATTAGTTATTAAGGAAACACAAAACCACAAGGATATACCATTTCACACCCTCTAGAATGGCTACTATTAAGAAAATGGGAAGTTCCAAGTGTTAAGAGAGGATGTAGAGAAATAGGAATACTCATTTATTGCTAGTGGGAATATGAAATGGTGCAGCGGCTATGGAAGACAGCTTGCAATTCCTCAGAAAGCATAGAATTACCTTATGACCTGGCAATCCCACTTCTAGGCATAGACTCCAAAGACTTAGAAGCAAGGTATTGAACAAATATTTGCACACTGACGTTCATACAGGAATTATTCACAATCTTCAAAAATGGAAGCAAACCAAGTTCTATCAACTGATGAATAGATAAACAAAATGTGGTAGATACACACAATAGAATGATATTCAGCTGTAAAAGCAGTGAAGTTCTGATACATGTGACAACATGGGTGAACCTGGTAGACATAATTTTGAGTGAAACAAGACAGATACAAAAGGACAAATAATGCATGATCTCATTGATAGGAAACAATTAGAGTAAGCAAAGTCTTCATCAGCATCTAAAATATAGGTTACCAAGGAAACAGGATGTGGGTAAAGAATAGGGAGTTAAGGCTTAAATTGTACTGAGTTTCTATTTGGGGTAATGTAAAATTTTTGGTAATGGATGGTGGTGATGGTACCATATTGTGAATATAGTTAGCAGCACTGAATTATATTTGAATGTGGTAAAAAGGTGAAATTTTATATTGTATATATTACTAGAATAAAAGTTTTAAAAATATTCATTGTACTGCACAACATAGTGAACCCTAAGTTAAACCATGGACTATAGTTAATAGTATAATCATAAAAAATGTTCTTTCCTCAATTGTAACAAATGTAACACACCAATGCAATGTGTTAATAAAAGGTGCTTTGGAGCAACATATATTTTATGCATGAATTTTTCTATAAAACCACAACTCCTCTAATAAAACAAAGGAAAATTATAATCCTACATTTTAAGGAAATAACTTTATGTTGATGAGTGAAGTTTGAATCGTTTGGGTTGGATCTATTAAATATTTAATGAAAATGTGAATAACTCATTTTTATTTCCTTTTCCAGCATTGTTATTAACATATAGTGATAACCCAACATTTAATAAAACCTTGGTATATACTATCTGCACGACACAAAGTTAGCAGACTCATTTTATGAAGATCAGAAGCCATATTTGGTTAGATCCTCTGGGTTGCCCCCACAACTAAAAGCCTTTGGTTCTGTTTTCAAAACCAATTTTCCAATTTTAACTCTTCTAAATGGAAACAATGAAGAACGATTTAACTTTATCAAAGAAAATAAAGTCCTAATAATCTCCTATTCTGTATAATACATCACCCTTTCTCCCATAAAGTTATTTCCCTTCACATGAGATTTATATGCAATAGCATTCATATAGCATTCAGCATTTTGTTTTAAGCCTACTCATTACTCCATTCATTCATTTGTAAAATATTTATGTATTTATGGAGAATCTTCTATCATAGAGTGATGTTGCAAATCACCACCTTTCAATGTTAGTTTTTTCTAATAATCTTCAAAACTTCCTAATATTTCTTTTTCTTCTATTCAAACATTTTTTTATATATTTAGAATGTAATTACTGATGACATAGTACCAGTGAGCTTTACGTTCAGATGTATATGACCCAAAATCAACAGATTAGAAAACTATGAAATGCAATGGTTTGGGTAATCTTGTTATTTTTGTGGTTTAATAAGAAAGCTCAAATTTTATTTTAGTTGAAAGAATGTATATGACCAGTTGAGCTGGGCACTGAAATGAAAACCTATACAATTTAAAATGCATGCTAATAATTGTTGCCATGTATATATTTCTCTGTAAGGTATTTTATATTAAGCATTCCATTTACATTAACAGATATTTTTAAAAAGTTAATGACTGAAGAAACCTCACCTATTAGGTGTCTGATTTTACATTAATGGAAAAACAGTTAGTCCTCACTCTATTGATTGTATTTATAATTAACGACAAACTCTTTAAAATATTTTAATTGGTTTTCATTAGTTGCTTTTTGTAAGATTATGTCACAAATATTTTACAACACACCAAAATAGACCTGGAAGTATTATAATCATGGAGAAACTCATTGAAGTGCAGATATTAAAAACTATCACTCAACACATTAACAATGATAATAGCTAATATTTATTGAGTCTTTCAGTATGCCAAGCACTGGTTTAAGAAGTTTATATAAAGTATCTTATCTAATCCTCATAAACTAGTATTGCTGTAGCTCCCTTTTACAATTGAAGAAACTGAGGCTTAGGAAGGTTAAGTAACTTTTTGAAAGCACAGCAGTTAGTGAGAAAAGGAGTGGGGATTTGCACCCTGTGACTGGGACTCAGAGCTGTTCACCACTGGGCCATTGTGTGATACCACCAGAAAGTGTTGCTACCAGTGCTCCTAAGTGAGAGGCTGGGACTCCATTACAAGCAGAGCACTTTATACAATTCGATGAAATGGAAGTTAATGATCTGAATCACATTAGTAGTCCTCCCATTGGTTGCAATAAAAAACAAAACAAAATAAATTTAAAAAAAACAAAAACAATCTTAGCTAGAGAGCATCAGAGCATTTATGTGGGGCCAAGGGGCTTCTGTGGGAAGGAGAAGGTGCATATGATGAATAGAGAAAGGGAATAATTAAATCAAGGTCCCAGAGGAAAAGGATGGGAGGACACATAGGACTCTAGCTCTTTTACTGGCTTTTTAGTTTACTCACTGAAACTTAACTACCTCAGCTGTCAAATGGGAATAATAAGAATAGAACCTACCAAAAGAGGTGTCAAGGGGAATAAATAAGACAATGCATGTAATGTCACTAGGATAATGTTGGAGCATAATTAAAATGTATTCTATATTACTCGTTTCTGTTATTGCACTTCTTTTAGAAAGAATAATAGTAGAAAATTGACTGAAGTTCCATTTTTAATCTTATAAATTTCTGTGTCATTGTGCTGTGGAGTTTTATTCTTATAAAACTTTATGTTCCACCCTATAATATTATTTAGGAAAATACTTTGAATCATCTTTAATTCTTAATGGTTCCTTCATGGTATAAATATACATGAAAATCAATTCTCAAAAACATTCACAGTTTCTTGAAAGACATGTTGAATTGGAAATTTTGTTAAAATGTGAAATTTTAAATGGTACAGTAAGATTTAAAGAAGACTTAAATATTTCTGCTACACACTTCCTCTCAAACCCACAATTCTTAAACTTGCCAAGAAATAACCCCAATAACTGCCAGGCAAAAGCTTTATATTTGGTGTTGTAAAGTGTCTGGTGACACACATATAGAAAACCACATAAAACTACGTGATTTGGTCAGGAAAATGTGCTCTCTGTCTTTGTCTACAAACTGCATAAATATTGGTGCTCACACATTTTCTGAATTAGTAAACAAAATGAACAAAAATGGTTACCTATGTTTGGCAGTTTGATATTGTTTATGAATTCCAAAAACAGATATTGGATTATGTTTGTAAACTGGTTTGTCCCTCCAGGCATATTAGATTATATTAGATTCTGAGGTTTCACTTTTTAAATAATGATTAAGGTTTTCATTGGGTCATGTCAATAGGACATTGCATCCCCACCCCCATGGTGGGTGGGGACTCACAGAGAAAACAACAAGGCACAGGAGTTAGTTGGAGTTTTGAGCTGGAGCCCAGGAAGTAAGCATACAGAGGAGCAGAGCAGCTGAACCTGCAGAGAATCACCCCAGGGAGAGAGACAGAACTGGTAGCCTGAGAGGCTACAGTTGGTCTTGTGGAGAGAGCAGGGCAGCTGAGTCCAGAGAGAAACAAGCCCCGAGAAGAGAGGAACCCAGGAACCCTGAACTCTTGGCAGATGGCAGCAGCCATCTTGCTCCAAAATGAGGCATCAGACTTTGGTGAGGGAAGTAACTTATGTTTTACGGCCTGGTAACTGTAAGCTTCTACCCCAAAGAAATACCCTTTTTAAAAAGCCAGCAGATTTCTGGTATTTTGCATCAGCACCCTTTGGCTGACTAATACACCATGAAAACATTCAGCAAGTTCAGTCTCACTGTCTTCATACCAGAGGATATTTTATTTTTCCAGAAGATTTCATAAGCACAAAGGCAACAACTGACGGTCACGCCTTGAGAAGTGGCCCAAACATCAAAATAAGACTGCTTCTCAAGCCAAGAATGTTCCACAGATTCTCCTTTTCTCCCCTTAGCATCTTACCATAATCCTCTTTATAATTTCTTGGAATTCTTCCCTTCCTAATTTCTTCATACTTCAAGAATGAATAGAGCAGAGCACAATCTTGAGAACTGCCTCAGGTTTCTTGCTACCCCAGAAAATAGGCACAAGTGTCTTATCACTTTACAAAGAAAACCTTACATAAAGGTACTCTATAATGTCTAACTCCCTTACTGAGATTTAACTAGCCTCAACTTTTAATTCCTCCCCCAATATTCTTAACTTTTATTTTTGATTTACCAACACCTCTACTCCACTCTAGCCCTTTCCTTGCCCTTCATAGCATGTGCCCTCCTCCCCCAGTCTCCTGGAGTCACTGCCTTTCAACATTAAGCAGGAGATGAAATCAAGGAAGAGCAATATGAGTATCCCTTGATTTCAAGGAAGTTAAGTCTCATTTCTACAACACTCCTTCCAGATGAGGGACACACATTCCCTCTTCCTTGACCCACACAAATCTTGGTATTTCCTCTTAACTGCTAAATGAATGATGAAGCTATGCCTTTGTTAGTGCTTTGATATGTTTGTTGGTCTGCTTGTTTTGAATCATTTTTTTTAACTGTGTGAAGGAATAGTCTATCTCATTTATGTTCTTGTTTTCCAGCACTTTTATGGTTATAGCCCATGTGAAATGCTACACATTTATACTATTACTTTATCTTCAATCTAAATCTTTCTACTGGTTCCAGGCTGATACAACTTACTGCTTTTTATTAGTCTCCTCTTGGGACATACCAAAGAGTTTGAACATCAGCATACCCAAAATTGAAATCACAACCCACCCCTGTAAACTGAGCCCATATATTAATACATCAATTCAAATACATATTTGCATATATATATACATCCATAAATACATATGTATTTGTATATACATATTATTGACTATGTATTTGGTACCAGATCTATATGTATCATATACATACATATATATATATATATATATAACTCATTTAACATACAGATTCATGAAGTAGGTATTAGCATTTCACTTTTAAAGTGAACAATTTGGGATTCAAAGATTTTAAGCAACTTATTTACATTCAGCCAGAATGGACAGAGAGAGAAAATTTTAAACTCTTAGAAAAAAAGTCTTTCCTAAGTTCATTAGGCTCAGATAAAACTTAAAACTATGCCACTCTTACTACAAATGTTTGCTTTTTATCATTATCATCATCATCATCATCAATACACTTCAGCTGTATCCTCTATTAAGTTGTAAGCTAATTCAGAGCAAGAGTTGTATGATTCATCTTTATGTAAACGCAAAGTACATGCCATTAGGACTTGTGTTCAGTCTTTGTTAACTTCTCCTTTGATTTTATATACAGAAATCTGCTCTAGTAAGTAAATAGCTGAAAGTTCAAAATGCTGAGAATGTCTAGAAATATGCAATCTGGGAGCATATAGTGTTAGCCTAAAGCTGAGTTCAAAGAACAAGACCTCAGACAAAGGTCAATATTTTGCAGAAAGCATACTACTTATAAATTAATTTTGTAATAAATTAATTCCTAGTTAATCCTGAATCCATGAGAAAAATCATAAAACTAGGGGCCAATGCTTAGCTTGGATGGATCTGATATTGATGAATTACATGGGTAGTGGAGTAATAGGGCAAGTTTACTCAATTTCATCTGGAATTGATTTATGAAAACCAGGTGCAATCAGAAAGAAGAGGTAGGAAATAATGACACAGTCTTTGGGTGGTGGATGATGAGTCAATGAAAGACATAGAAGATAAGAATGAAATAAAGAGTCAGGGTCTCAGATATTTATATCTGTAAAGCTTAGGAGGGCACAGTGTATATTTGATATACAATTGGAAAGTAAAAAGAATTTCTAATGTCCGTGTGTAAAATTATGTGTATTGCATAGGTACACATGCGTGCTTATTTAAACATGCGTTAATTGATAGGAAAATTCTCAGATTTTTAGAGCAAATAGCAAAGAATATCTATATTTTAAGTAGCTAGGCTGAATAGCATTTTTAAAGTTTGCAAACCAAAATGAGGCATATACACATGCACACACCAAAATAAAGCAAAATAAAAAGACTATTCACAATTTAATCCTTTGATTTTTCATTATATCACAGGTAGTTCCAGGCCTTGTCTGAGTCATATTTTATTCTTTTGAATTTAGGAAATGATTAAACAAGAGAGTCTTTTACAACTGGTGGCTTAATATGCTCAAATATATAAAAATAAAGCATAAAAATTTTAAATAAGATTTTGAAAAGAAAAAAGATTCAAATAACTGTTCTATCACAAAATATATTTTTAAAAAATATAATTAATGAGACCAAATGAACTAATCAAAGCTCAAACCACAGGCAGATTATATTTTTATTAGCCTCTATAAATTAAACCTAACATTTTCTTGAAACATGAAAAACAATTCAGTAGAAATAGAACTTTTGCTTAACTGAAGTCTGTTGCTTTTCAACAAAGCCTATTTCCTTCTTGACTTTAAGCATTTATTAAATGCATCCCTTGACTAGGGACTAGGTGTATGTTTGTGATAATAAAGTACTGGCCTAGCTTCTTTTTTCCGTATGAGGTAAGTAAGCTATCCATTGAAATGTATTGAAATTCACCTACTCCATATTAGTACTGAGGATAATGTATATTTAAATTTGATTCCAGAAAATACATAAAGCAAACACATACTCAACATTGTAAATATAGCCAAAAGTTCTGTATTTTAAAAATTCCATTTTATAATATAAATTATTACAGTGGCTAAGTAGTTACATAAATAAGTTATCTAATACAGGTACATACAGACTTACGTACCACTTGATTTTTTTTTACTATTTGTGCAGGAATTTTGTATCAAAAAAATTACAGAATGTTTTCCTCAATATAAATTGATATATTCAATGGAAGTGACAAATAAAACTAAAAGAAACTAGTTAGTAATATTATGGAAGTTACAATGTAAAAAGTAAAATATAATGTTAGCTAAATATTTTATCTACCATGAAAAGCTTATTATAAGGATTTACTGCTGTTAAGAGGGCATTAAAACTCTCTCACACACACACACACAAACCTTTCAATACATTGAAACGTTGAAACTTTTTTTTGTTTTTTTAACTTATGAATATACAAAAGAAATCCTATGTAGTGACTGAGTCTAATTAAATGATTTAAATAAATAATTTATAACAAAGACTTACAGATGTAGTACAAAGTTTTACTAGAAATTAAAAAAAAATTAAAACAATAACCAGTTATCATCCTTGGAAATAATATTACCATCTAAGGCAAATACTCCAGTGGAAATAACAAAAGCTGCTTCAGACTCAATTATTAAAGTAACATAAATGCCATTATTTTCTGGTAGTTGATAACTCTAGCACTATTTGATTTATATATCATTGGTGCTTTATGGAAAGTTTTCAAGCAATTTTCATTATTAAAAATATTTATCACAGCAGACAGGCATGCTCGTCTCTAAACTTTTCCCACCAATAATGCTGACAAAATGAAATCTTTCCAAAACATTTAAAAAAACAGCTCCCTTAGATATGAAGTGTCATATTCCACAGATCTGACCTCGCTTTGGATTACAGTCATTTGTATGCAATAACCCCTCAACAAAACAATGTGACAGATAATATCAATTCAAATGTCATCATAGCTTTGCCAAGAAAATAAAGCATAGTGATTGTCCGTTTCAGTCTTCAGCACTAACTTTTGCAAAAGCATTATATTTCCCCTCATTAATAAGTAATCTCCAATTCCTTACAAGTTTATTATCTTATTTCAGTCAGAAAATGAATGCCTTTAATTAGAAATGTTAATAACTGAACTTTCCCCTTCAGACCTATTAATTATGCTAACACCTAGACACTGAATAACTGAACTCCTTGGTCAGAACCTGCAGTCAGAATATTTCTATGTCCCTTTAGTATATTATACATTGAATGGATACATAAAGGATGGCTTTTAATTCTTACACAATTTAATTGCAAGCCTGTAAAATAAATATAAACACACTAACAACCCAAATGACTAAAATGTGTGTACATGCATGTGTATACGCATACATATTCTATATTCTTGGTATACTATCTAACATTTTTTTTGCACTTTGCAATTTAAGAAACCCTTAGATGTGCATTTCTTGATATGGTGAAGTAAGCAATCCTTTCATGTCAAACTTATGAATATTCTTATTTTAGGAGCTGTCAAATGGCAGAAAACCACACATCTTGACTAAATAGACAACGCTATTTTCAACATAAAAATAATACTAACCTGAAGAGAAGAGACTCTTATAACAAGGTCTATATAAAAAGGGAATGTGGTAGACAGACCAGTGTGTTGGAACCAGTAGAGTAATGGCAAAGAAATTGTCCCTCTGAATCAGGTTGACAGGATTCAAACACTGTTTTCACTGCTAAATAGTTCATGATCTAGCTCAAATTGGTTAATTTCTCTAATACTCAGTGTCTTAGTTTGCCTCAGGGCTGTTGATACAAAGTACCAGAAATAGGCTATCTTTTATAGAGGGGATTTATTTGAAGTAAAAGCTTACTGTTCTGAGGTGGAAAAATGCCTAAATCAAGGCACCATCAGAGATGCTTTCTCACCAAAGTCAACTACGGTTGATTCTGGGGCTCTGCCACATAGTGAAGATGGCTGCTGATCTCCATGAGGTCTCTGCCTTCCCCTCCAGAATCTACTGTTTTCCGGTGCTCAGCTGTGGGCAACCAGGTATAGAGACTGTGTCTTACCAGCCCTCCCCTCTAAATCCCTGCTGCTCCACTTTCTTTCCAAGTTCAGCTGTGAACTGTCAGGCATATGGTTCTTCTCTTCAGACTTGAGCTATTCCACGAGCCCAGCCTCTTGGTGGCCTCTTTCTGTACCTCTGTGCTCTGCTGGTTCCAGACTCCAGGACCTCTCCCAGCCCTCGGGGTTTCTCTGTTTTCCTGCAGTCTTCTCTCTCACATGGCAAAATCAATATGGCAGCTTCCTTTTTCTGTGTGTCAGTCTCTCTGTGTCTCCGTTTATATCAGCTCCAGTAGGAGGGCGGATAGGCAACCTGAGTCACACCTCACTCACGTAGTACAACCAAAAGGGCCTCACACTCACAGGAATGGATTAGTTTTTTGTTTTGAGGATTCATAAAAGATCTTCAAACTGTCACTCTCAGTTTTTGGGTTTTGGAGTTCTTTTTTTAATCTATAACATTGGAAATAATAGTACCTAATTTACAGGTTTCTGTGAGATAATATAACAAAAATTCTCGCACATAAGAAAAATGCAATATACACATGAAAACTATTGTTTACATGCTTAAGATTCCCCAAGTTGTATCTCTATTGGGATGTAGTCTCTGAGAAGCAAGTTTTTATATCCTGCTTTATACTTGGCATCTCCACTTGAGTATCCCATAATATAACAAATATATCAAAAAAAGAATTTTTGATGTTCTGCCACAATATGTTTCTCTCCCAGTCCTCCTCATCTGTAAGTTCCTAAGGTCAATTAGGATTCATCTCTTTTCCTAACTCTCTATATCTAATTCAACTTTTAAACTTAAAAATGGATAAAATATCTAAGTACTTAACACCACCCTCCCCACTGCCACCTAAATTTAAACACTATCATCTCTCCCAGGGACCTTTGCAAGGGCTTTTTAATCTCCTCTATTTCCATTCTTATTCTCTACCACAGCTTCTGATAGTCTCTTCTCATCAAAGGCAAATCTTTCCAATATCATTCATACCAAGCTCCTTGTTGAGGCCTAAGAGCCTCCTACCTGTCTAAGACCCCTACCTGTCTCATCTCACGAAATTCTTCATTTCTTTTACTCTAGTCCAGCCTCCCTAACCCTCTTGTTCTTCAGAGGAAACAAGCTTGCTTCCTGCCTCTGGGCTATTTCATCTGAAGGCAACATTATTTACCCAGAACTTTACATTTCACTTTTCCAACGATACTATCAAAGTTTCACCTCCAACTCCTCACTCTCTATCTGTTTAACCTGTGTTATTTAACACAACATTACACATAATTCCATTTCTATACATTATAGTTTATTCATTGTCTACCTCTTTTATTGGAATGCAAGATCTATAAGAGCAGAGACTTTCTTTTTCACCACTGTATCTCCCTCCAGCACTTACAGGAATCACTGGAAGAGAGAAAGCACTCTGTAAACATTTTCTGGCAAAACAACATTAAGATGACTGTTACTTACTAATAAAATCCATAGAAGCATAACAGCTTCATTGGCTGTAACCAGAATTCATTTATAAGATCTATTAAAATAGCAGCCCTGTTTTAATTTAATAAATACAAAAAGATAATTGGCAACATTACCATCTTCCCCCTGTAAAATCTTATGAATTCCATATACCCTCTTGTACTTAGAAATTTATTTTAAACAATGCCTAAATTTAATTAATATTGAAATTACTGAATCTTTAATTAATGTGGCTTCACAAAAATATTATGAATAATTATTTTTGGAAAAAACACAGTTAGATGTTCTATTATATATAGAAAAATGAAGAGCAAATTAGAAAAAAAAAAGGTTCTCTAAAACTTCATTTTTAGAAATGTATGTCATGCAGCAAGTCAAGAGATCCTGACTCTCTATATAAATTTATAAATATTTAATAAATATAGCATAGGTGAATAAAAGAACTCAATTGAAAGTCAGAAACTTTGAATATTGTTCTTGTCTCTGTTACTACCTGGATCTTCAAGTACAAACTGCTTAATTATCCTGGGTTCAATTGCCTTATTTTTAAAATAAAGGACGTGGACTGGCTCACACCCAGGACTTCTAAGCCTATGAATTTATCATTTTAAGTCAGATCTCACTTAGAATTTTTTTTTTTTTACATATAGAGCTCTAATTTTAGATTCCTCTATATTATACACTGAATCACAAGTATATCATCCCTCTGCTGTCATATCACCTTGCTGTATTGCTTTCTCACATAGTAATTCAATAAAGAATAGTGGCACAAATTAATTTTTCAGAGTCAATTTGCTAGCAAGCATGAAAGATGACCGAAAGTTAAAAAAAAAAAAAAAAAAAAATGCATTTCTAAGCAAACTGGACAAATTACTTGCATAGATTTATATCTATTGGAAGAGTTTACCTACACACCAAAATTTCCATAACAAAATTAAAGACAGACAAATATCAGATGTAGGACATATTTTTGCAGCTAAAAAGGTGCTTGGATATTTGGAGACATGGAAGGCTCACACTTTTTGCCTTGGAAATCCTAAATATAAAATAATTGCAAGATGGTAAAACATTCCAAAAGTGTATAGTTTCTGCTTCTGCATATTTTGAAATAGTGAATCACCTTAAGAAAAGGTAAGCAGTAAAGCACATAGTAGAAACAAGGCCTATTTAGATGTGTCTAAAAAAAAAAAAAAAAAAAAAACAGTATTGAATAAGAGCTAGAAGGTTCAGGGGAAAGTCATGAGAATGTAGCTCAAGCAGTACTTTAAGCACTTGAAACTGAATTAAAGCCATAAAATGCTTCAGTAGGTCCTTACATATGACTGCAATTTATCACATCACACTAAACACCACAGAGCCTTAAACACTTGTGCTGCTTTTCAAGGCAGAGGTCAATTAGAATGACCACAACTAATGTAGCGAAAACTTCTGGAATTTCAACCATGAGCTAAAAAGATTTGCACTTTTCCTTTTGGAAGGTCCTGTGAAAATATGTAAAAATAAGCTAAATATAAGTATGATAAATGAATATGAAAAGAGTTGCCTATTAAACTAACAGGATGGTGATTAATTGATAACTATGAACATCATGTTTCATTAATCAATTAATTCACTGTTTCAACAAATAGTTAATAAGTCATTGCTATAGCTCAGGTTCAGTTCTGGGTGCCACTGGAAATTCAATTTTGACCAAGACTAAAGGAAGTTCACATTTAAAAGAAAGATGACAGATATTGATAAGGTAAACAAATTATACATAATCATATATATTATACATAGGTATATAATTTTGGATAGCAATTATTGTTAAGAAAACTCTAAAACAAGGTAATATAATAGAGAGTGACATTGGAGAGAGAGGAAAGGAGAACATTAGATTGGTCGTCAGAACAATCCTCTCTGAGAACTCAAAATTTGAAGTTGAATGATAAAATGGTCAAGAAGTGAATGACAAAAACAAAACAAAACAAAATACCCAGGTGTTTGGGTATATATGGATGAAGAACACTCCATGCAGAGAGAACCACAAGTGCAAGGGGCCAAGGACAAGGGGCCAGGTTGGCATTTTTAAGGAGGCAAAATTATCTGCCATTAGCAGTACATGGTTAACTTTAACAATCAGCTCCCAAGAATAAAGCCACCTCAATTTGTAGCATTAGTTGATTTCCATGGAGTAAATACTTCCACACTGGCTGCTGTCAAACTACCAACATGATGCACTGAACACAGAGGTTAAAAAAGAGTATTATTGAGCAGGCTCCAGTATACCATGGCCAGTGCATGATAAAGGCAGCAACAGGTGAGCTTTTGTGTGCAGAAGAGTGAGGTGGCCAGAAGCCATGGCAATGGTGAAAAGTTTAGGTTTGTTCCTGGAAGCCACTGACGGATATTGAAGCAAGCAATGTAGTATGATGATCTGATTTATGCTTTAAGAAGTTCCTGGGATGTTTGTTGGAGAATGTACTGTTGGGAAGAAGTTAGTCAGTTCAGAAGCTATCATATTAACTCTGGCTTAGCCTAAGGTGGCAGTACTAGATGAAGAAAAGTGGATAAATTCTGGACAATTTTAGACACTTTCTTTTTGGCAGAGTCTACAGAAACTGTTAGTGGATTTGTTAAATGTAAGGTATGGGAGAAGAAGAATGAATAATGATACCAAGGTATGCTTTCAGAAATTGTGAAATTCTAGGCAGAGAGAAGTTTGGGGAACGTGGGGAGGTAGGTAGAAATAAAGTTGTGCTGTGACTTTACTAAGCTTGGGATGTCTAACAAAAATATGCTAATATTGATAACTAAAATAAGCCATTCTCTTGGTTATTCCTGCCAATAAACTTTTCATATATATATTATGAATTTCAGTTGATTGATAGATATGAACATAGAGGTCTAGTAACTTCTTGGGAAATGACAGAGATGGGAATTGAACCTAGGTTTAACTATAAATTCTATGTGCTTTACCTCTATGCTATACTTTCATTTCATTAATTAGTTCTCTAAAGTAATTTATTGAAAAAAAATGCTGGTCTGGTTTCCATGACAATTCCCTGCTATTTACTACACTAAAAAAAAAAATTTTTTTTTTTTTTTGATATCGGAAAATGGTAAGGAAAAATCTTGAAAGGAATACTGATTGGGAAAAGAATACTTAATCAGGTCAAGGAAACTAACTGCTTGAGAGCAAGATCCCCTCTTAGAAAGAACCATTAGTGCCACGTTCACTGTAGAACCTGTGTTACCAAACCAGATGGAATCTTTAGCTTTCTCGGTATTTTTATTTGGCACAGTATTTATTTATGTCCTTTTACTCAAAAAACTACAATCATATGTAACATTTTATATATTAAAGGAGCTGCATTTTTTAGTATATCAATAAGTAGCATTCATTTTTGTCATTCATCACAATGTCACAAACTATAAGCTCAAAACCATTTCTGGATTTTTTTTAGCTTTAATAAAAAACTAATATAAAAATTATATATCCTTTTATTTAAAAGACATATTCCTCAGTTTTATCAGTTTTATTATAATCTTAAGAATTCATTGGGAAAGAGTTTGACAGTTAACTTCTTTAAAGGGAATATTATGAGTGCTGACTGGCACAAGACATGGTTTAGTATTATTTGTATCTCTCCAAGATAGAAAAAATAGTTAATTAGTAGAAAATTAAAAAGTGGAAAGCATTTAAAGTATAATGTACAATGTTTTAATAAGAAATAGTGAATCATTATGTGTTGGGCTTATGTAACGAAATGGGAATAAAACGATAATGAGAGAATATGGCCTTAGACTAGGCAGGCAGGGCTCAAATCTCTACAAAAGCAATTGAGAAAGGGCCAAAAGCTGTCTGAAGGACCTGCTTTGGGGGTCAGCAGACCCGTACAGTGCAAGACAACTACCAAGATAGTGAGGGACAGAGAGTTGAAGAACCCTAAACAACAAACATGAGTTACAAAATCCGCATGGTGGCCTGGAAGGGGGTCTCCTCCCAATCCCCCAATATATTAAACTGGGGTAAAACCCCTGGCTCACTGCAGCTGACTGAAAGGAAAACAGACAACTTCTTCCCTATCATATATTACAAGTGGGCTTTTCTTTAGTGAATTTGGCCAGCAGAGCCTGCTTTGAATCTCAGGTAGGTCAGACTACAGCACAGGAAAATGGAGATTTCCTCTGTGGAAAATGTGCTGCAATGAGCGCCATCTGCTGGCTAGTCTGAAAATTGCATGGACAAAAATTGCTTTTGGTTCTCTCTGAATTCCTAACTCCTGGAAGAACATCTGCTGCTCATTAGAGCGTCTACGGCCCAGTTTTGATAACTTAAGCTGGGAAAGTTTTAATTTTTAGAATAAGTTGAACTAAATATCAAAGAAGGAAAGGGAAACAAAATTGGCAAGAGAGAGAAATTGGCCATTAGAGTAAATTCACCAACATATTCAGATGCTTAGACATCAGCATATAATTACAAGTTATACTAGGAAACAGGAAGATATGGTTTAGACAAAGGAACACCAAATATGCTGAAGAGATACAGGATTTAAAACAATTAATCAATGATAATCACACAATTCTCCTAAATCAAGTCAAAGAATTGAAAGAAAATATGACTAGAGATAAAGTATAATAAGAAGACATTGGATGAACATAAAGAATAATTTGAAAGCCTGCAAAGAAAGGTAACAGACCTTATGAGAAGGAAAGACAAAATAGATGAGATTAAAAATACATTACAGGCTCATAAAACAGATTTGAATTGTGTTAAGACAGAATTAGAGATTTCAAAGACAGAACAGCTGAACTAGAAAATACAAGAGAACAGAAAAAGAGAATGGAAAAAATGGAGCAGGGTCTCAGGGAATTGAATGACAATGCAAAATGCACAAACATACACATTATTAGAGTCTCAGAAAGAGAAGAGAATGAAAAAGGGGCAGAAAGAATATTTGAGGAAATAATGACCAAAACTTCCCAACCCTAAAGAAAGACATAAATATCAATATCCAAGAAGGACAATGGACCCCAAACAGAATAAATTCAAATAGACCTACCCTGAACACCTATTATTCTTCATGGTAAATATCAGAGATAAAGAGAAGATCCTGAAAGCATAAAGAGAAAAGCAAAGCATCACATACAAGGGAAACTCAATAAAATTAAGTGCAGATCTCTCATCAGAAAACATGGAGGAGAGAAGAAAGTAGTATGATGTATTTAAGGTACACAAAGAGAAACACTGCCAGCCAAGAGTTCTGTATCCAGCAAAACTGTCCTTCAAAATGAGGTGAGTTTAAAGTCTTCACAAACAAACAAAACTTGATAGAATATGTTACCAAAAGAACAGAATTACAAGAGATACTAAAGGGAATGTTGCAACATGAAAGGAAAAAAACAAAGGCAAGAGATTTGGAGAAGATGAAGAAATAAAATTATTAAGAAAAGTAAATTAAAGGGTAAAAAGAAGGACAATAGTACGATATGACAACAGAAAGCCAAAGGACAAAGTGGATGAAGTAAGTAATGCCTTTACAGTAATAACAATGAATGTTAATAGTTTGAGCTCCCCAATCAATGGACATAAACTGATAGAATGGATTAAAAAATATGAGCCATCTATATGTTTTCTACAAGAAACTCACCTCAGACATAAGGACACAACCAGGTTAAAAGTGAAAGGTTGGAAAAAGATATCCCATGCAAATAGTAACCAAGCTAGACACCACAACCCACCAAATGAGTTAGATGCCGCGAGCCAGCAGATGACACAGCTGTGGCTCATGCCATTGGGCACTCATTTCCCATGTGGAAGGCCCCGGGTTTGGTTTCCGGTGCCTCCTGGAGAAGATGAGCAGACACAGTGAGCAAACCAAAGAGCAGACAGAATAGGGAACCACGGGGGGGGGGGAATAAATAAAATAAATAAATAAGTCTTTAAATATGTATATATCAATTGGCAAAATAAAGACATAAATACAGAAAAAAAAAGAGCTGGAATAGAGATACTAATATCAGACAAAAGAGATTTTAAATGCAAAACTGTTATAAGGGATGAAGAAGGTCACATAATAAAATCACCAAGAAGAAATAACTATGCTAAATATTTATGCACTTAACCTGAGTCCCCCCAAGACACATGAGGCACATACTGGCAAGATTGAAGGGTGAAAGAGATGTTTCTACAGTATAGTTGGAGACTTCAATACACCACTCTCAGTATTGGATAGAACATCTTTACAGAGGATAAAGAAACAGAAAGAATGAATACTAGGATAAATGAACTATACCTAACAATCATCTATAGAGAACTGCACTCCACAATAGCAGGATATATATTTTTTTCAAGTGCTCATGGATCCTTCTCCAATATAGACCATATGTTGGGTAACAAAACAAGTCTCAATAAATTTAAAAACATTGAAATTATACTTTTTCTGATCATAATGGAATGAGGCTGGAATTCAATAATGGGCAGAAAAATGGAAAATTCATAAATATATGGAGATTAAATAACACACTCTTAAATAATCAATGGGTCAAAGAAGAAATTGCAAGAGAATTCAGCAAATATCTTGAGATGAATGAAAATGAGAATAGAACATATCAAAACCCATGAGACACTTGAAAGGCAATTCTGAGAGGGAAATTTATAGCCCTCAATGATTATATGAAAGGAAGGAAGGAAGGAAGGAAGGAAGGAAGGAAGGAAGGAAGGAAG
>JAKSZT010053766.1:6822011-7034425 GCA_026826555.1 Tolypeutes matacus | reverse complement strand
AAGGAAGGAAGGAAGGAAGGAAGGAAGGAAGGAAGGAAGGAAGGAAGGAAGGAAGGAAGGAAGGAAGGAAGGAAGGAAGGAAGGGCTAAAATGGAAAATTGAAGATCTAACTGCAACCTGGAGGAACTAGAAAAAGAACACAAACTAATCCCAAACCAGTTCAAAAGAAAGAAATAGTAAATATCAGAGCAAAAATAAAGGAAATTGAGAACAACAATAACAAAAAAACAACAGAGAGAATCTACAAACCAAAAGCTGGATCTTTGAAGTCATCAACAAAAGCAACAAAACCTTAGCTAAACTGACAAAGAAGAGAGAAGATGCATAAAAATAAAATCAGAAATGAGAGGGAAGACATTATCACTGACCCCACAGACATACAACTGTATGTCAAAAATTAGACATACATTAGACATTAAAAGAATTATACAACATGGTCAAGTGGGTTTTATCCCAGGTATGCAGGGGTTGTTCAACACAATAAAATCTTTTAGCATAATAAACCACATTGATAAAATGAAGAAGAAAAATCACATGACCCTCTCCATTGATGCAGAAAAGGCACTGGACAAAATACAGTACACTTTCTTGATAAAAACACTCCAAAATATAAGATTAGAAAGAAGCTTTCTCAATAAGGTAAACTGCATATGTGAAAGACCTACAGCTAGTGTTATACTCAAGGTTGAAAGACTGAAAGCTTTCTAGCTGAGATGAGGAACAAGACAAGTATGTTCACTGTCACCAATGTTATTCAATATTGTGCTAGAAGTTCTAGCTAGAGCAAGTAGGCTAGATAGAGAAATAAATGGCACCCAACTTGGAAAAGGAGAAGTAAAACTTTCACTGTTCACCCATGATATGATTCTATATTTAGAAAATCCTGAAAATCCAGAAGAAAGCTGCCAGAATTAATAGATGAGTTAAGCCAACTGGTGGGGACAAGATTAATACACAAAAATCAATAGTGTTTCTATTCACCACTGATGTGCAGTCTGAGGTGGAAATCAGAAAAAAAAATCATTTATAACAGCAACTGAAAAATTCAAATATTTAAGAATAAAATTAACCAAGGACTTAAAGGACCTGTATTCAGAAAACTACAAAACATTGCTAAAAGAAACTGAAGAAGACAAATGAATGGAAGGACTTTACGTGTTCATAGAATGGAAGACTAAATATTGTTAAGATGTCAATTCTACTCATACTCATTTACAGGTTCAACACAATCCCAATAAAAATTTCAAGAGCCTTCTTTGCAGAAATGGAAAAGCCAAATATCAAATTTATTTGGAAGGGTATGGGGCCCCAAATAGCCAAAAATGTCTTAAAAAAGAAGAACAAAGTTGGTGGGCTCTCACTTCCTGACTTTAAAGCATATTGCTTAGCTACAGTGGTAAAAACAGCATGTTACTGGCATAAACACAGACAGATTAACCAATAGAACCAAATCAGGAACTCAGAAATAAACCCTCACATCTATAGTCAAATGATCTTTGACAAGGCTGTTAAGCTCTCCCAGCTGGGCCAGAAGTCTATTCAATAAATGGTGCTGAGAGAGCAAGATAGCCATAACCAAAAGAAAGAAAGAGGACCCTTATCTCACACCTTATACAAAAATTAACTCAAAATGGATCAAAGACCTAAATATAAAAGTGACAATCATAAAACTCCTAGACGAAAATATAGGAAAACATCTTCAAGATCTTGTGGTAAGTGGTATTTTCTTAAATCTTACACCAAAGCATGAGCAACAAAAGAAAAAAAAAAAAAAAAAAAAGATAAATGGGACCTCCTCAAAATTCAACACTTTTGCACCTCAAAGGACTTTGTCAAAATGGTGAAAAAGCAATCAACTCAATGGGAAAAAGTATTTGGAAATGACATATCCAATAAGGGTTATATATGATATATATATGATATATAAAGAGATCATCTAATGCTATAGTAAAAAGGCAAAGTATCTGATTAAAAAATGGGCAAAAGACATGAAAAGACAAGTGTCCAAAGAAGAAATACAAATGGCAAAGAAACATATGAAAAAATGTTCAAGATCACTAGCGATTAGGGAAATGCAAATCAAAAGGACAATGAGATATCATTTCACACCTATTAGAATGACCTCTATTAAAAAGTCAGAACTGTAAATGTTGGAGAGGATGTGGAGGGATAGGAATGCTTATTCACTGTTGGTGGGAATATAGAATGGTACAGCCACTATGAAGGACTGTGTGGCATTCCTTAGGAAGTTGAATATAGTCTTGCCATCTGACCAGGCAATAAATACCATTACTAGATCTATACCCAGAAGAACTGAGTGAAGTGACACGAATAGACATCTACACACCGGTATTCATAATGGCATTATTCATGATAGCCAAAAGTTGGAAACATCTCAGGTGTCCATCCACTGATGAATGGATAAACAAATTGTAGTGTATACCCAAGATGGAATATGATGTAGCAATAAGAAGAAATGTCATGAAGCATATGACAACATGCATGAATCTGGCAGACATTATGTTGAGTAAAGCAAGCCAGACACAGAAGGACGAATACTGTATGTTTGCCCTTTTATGAACTAAATATATTATGTAAACTTATGGGATTAATAATTAGAATATAGGTCACCAGAAAATAAAATGAGGATAGAGAATCGAAAACTGATGGTTAATCTATGTAGAATTGGCTAAAAGTTTGTTTGTATATGTTTGGAAATGAATGGAAATGGTGAGAGCACATCATGGTGTTTGTGACTAGCAGAGATAATATATGGGTATGACAGTAGTTGAAAGGGAAAGTCTAAGGACATGTACATTACTAGAAGGAAAGCTAAAACATGCAACATGGCACTGTATAATATATGGAAACCTCATGTAAAATACAAATATGGGTGAGATTGCATATATAGGACTGTTTTTACAAAATATAAATACAAATAAACTAGAGAGAAGGAAACAATAACTGCTATGTATGGCAGGGGAAGCATAGAGAGGTTGAGAGGTGATTAGTTTTGTTTGTTTGGTTTTTGCTTTTTATTATTATTATTATTATTACTGGAATAACGAAAATGAATGCTCATTGCACAGCTATGTGATTATACCAAATACCACTGATTGTACACTTTGGATGGATTTATGCTTTGTTAATATGTATGAGTAAAATTGACTTGTAAAAAAAATAAAATTAAAGAATCTTAAAGAAAAAAGATTATGAGGCTATAAAACACATAAATCTAAAGACTATATGGCCTATTATCAGTAGTAATATTCCCTACAAACTAATACTTCAGTGCCTGACTTAGAAGAGCTAAAGAAAGATAATTGCAATAATAATGACATGTTTTTCTGCTTTTAGGGCTCATACATTTGGTAAAATATTTTCCCCAAAAAATATCATATTTAGTCCTCTCATCAATGCCATGTCAAATTTATTTACACTAGAGGAAATAGTTCCTGAGGGATTAAAGGATCCTTTGTTAGGTTTAATTAATCAGTGATGGAATTTGAGCTCACAACTTTGAACTTCAAATTCTATGCATTTTACAACTGTCCTCAAAAGTGAGGGGAAATTCAAGACATGGAAAATTCAGTTGGAGTTTTGATATAAAAAGAGGCCTTTGAGTGTGATGTTGTTTATTCTGATAAACATACTACTCAAAGTATAGAATTTTTACACAAATGTTTCAATTTTCAGCCTTCACTTTTTAGTGGGTTGTATTCCTTTAGAAAGCCCCTGGATGAATATTGGGCAATGGTGTTTTCCTACAATATTATTTTAATTTTTTAAAAAATCTAGTACTTATCCTTTATATTTACTTGTATACTGGGTATAAAATAATTGAAAGTACTATAAAAATAAATACTTTTTCCTATATTTTTACTTACTGAATTTCACTCCATTTCCAAATTTTTAACTTATTGAGACAAAGAGAAATTACAAATGTAAAATTCCTGTCAAAAACAATTTTCTCGCCCATATCTTAGAAATATAATAAATATGCAAATAATAAAAGAATGAGAAAATAGTTAATTAGGCAATGCAATACCTATTTTCAGTTATTTTGCTTTTATGGTTCACATTTTTTTAAAAGATAAATTTCTTACTATGTCATAAAACTAAATATCAATATGGAAGAAAGAATAAGTAATATATAATGAAGGTAGAATATCCATTCTTTCAAAGTATAGTCAAACAAAATATTATCTTCAATTGAATTGTAATCTGTTCAGTAATTTAATCTTATAGAAAACAAATGAGTTAGAATTATTATAGCTCCATTCTGGTTTTATTATTTAGTAACATAACATTCAGACTCTCCCCCACATGATGGTGAAATTGCAGTTCATTTTAAACAGTAGACAGGAGGCTGAGTGTCCAGATGTACTACTCTATAGCCATGCCATCAATAAATAAAAATACAATAGTTGGAATGCTAATATTTTCTCAAAACATATTCAAAGATTCAATCATTTGCATGAAAAAAAGCTGCCTCTTCAATTCCAGCAGTGTTTCTAGAGTTGACCCATCTGGGGGCTGCCACCAGGAAGAGTTTAAAAGGGGGAAGGAAAAAGTGATTTATGAGCTAAATAATAAAACTGTCAAACCTTTTTCTTATTTTGAACAATTCGAGATTTTCCTGGTTCTTAGAACCACTACAAATTTGAAAATAACATGGCATCTGAGATCTAAAGGCAGCCATATTTTTTTCTAAATTTTCTCACATCATTTACCAATTTGCCTTTTAAATCATAGCAGTGAATATATATTTTAAGTCCTGTGTCAGAAATCTCATTCTTGAAAAAAGGATTAAATGCAAATCTTGAAACCTGATATCTAAAACTCTCACATTCTCCTGTAAAAAGTTCATGATATCAAAAGATTACAAGAGAATTGGAACATAGAATCATAAACCATATGAGTTTTAATAGCTTTGAAGATCATTTAGTCAGACTTCCTTTACAACTTCTGATTGTTTTCTGCAAATAAAAAAATGACTTTCAAATATCTAATTGAATACTTCTCTGTTATGGGCCTCAAACACCAGTCCATTTCAGAGCAACTAGTAAAAAACACTCTTACAAAAAGCTGCATTTCAAGGTAAAGTTTAACTGATTATTTAATCTCCAGGACTGTGAAATACTGTGCCCCTGAGGCACTCCATACCAGCACCATATTTGAGGCCCTGAATGACAGACAGACGTCCAAATACTTTAATTTGCTGATAATACAAATTTTCACCATCCACAGCTCAATTAGTATCTTCTATCTCAACAATTAGCAGAGTCTTCATGCACATTCTTCATTTAATAGAAGTCCTTCTTAGAAATTAGTTATACCTCTATCACTTGTCCTTGTAATAATTCTGAGGCCCAGAGTTTCCTCAGGATCCTGCCTGATGGCATCAGGATCTCACTCAATTTGGATGCCCTGAAAGCAGCCTTTGGTTCTTGAGCAGGTTGCATATTGAGATCTATTTTTATTGAACCACCTCCTTGTGAAATGTACTCCTAACTCCCTGATTTGCTCATGTCTATCAGAAAAGTAATATTTTTCACTGTATCGAGTTTTCTTTTTTCTAATGATAGAGAAACACGTGGTGGTTAGGTTTGACGTCTAGCCCACAAAATCTTCCTTATCCACAATTTGACTGAACTACAGTTTATAAAATCGATGGTCTTTTTAGATGGTTAAACACTTATTCCTATGAATAATTTATTTGAAAAAAGTTTAAAAAGGAATATTTGATTCACAAAAGAAATTCCTAATGCAGCTATCTAAAAAATGAAACTCAACATGAACCACAGTTTTTAAAAAATGCTTACTATGTTTCCATACGAATACATATGGAGTGAGGAATCAAGTGTAGCTATTTTAAGATTAGAAAATGTTTAAAGCACATGTATCACAGTTATCATTATGATAATTACATACACTATGGCATAGGCATGGACTTTAGCAATTAAAATTGTTTTGTCAATTAATTACTATAATGAATTGTTTTGTAATCATGATTCTTCCCATTTTACAGTGGAGGATGCTGAGGTTGAGATATGATAAAACTTGCATGAACCATAAAGAAAGTGATGACAGAATCAGGATTCAAATTGAAGTGTGCTCATATTAAGAGCTTTTATCATCATATTATACTGATTGTTATGGGAATTGCTTTACAAATAAAATGATTTGGGGAAATAATTTTTTTTCATATTTTACCTTCCCTAACTACTTAAAACTAAGTCTGACTTGCACTCTGCAGTCAAACACTCTAGGGTCTATATCTCCACGTTGCTACTTATTACTTTTGTAGTTCAAGTAAAATTATCTAAACTCTTTGAATTTAGGGCTCACTATATGTAAAAGGGGGATAAAAATACCTACTCTTTGGGTAATTGAGATGATAAAAGTCATGTTCATAAATGGGTTAGCATGTCTGTAAAACATGGCTTTATAGCGTGGCACAAAAACAACCATCCTTTCCCTTCATGATATCTACCCCTCCTTGCTATATCAACACATAAGAAGATTTTTAAGTTCTAAGATTATTGTTTGGTTGAAAAAGTCACTCTTGTTAATACGACTTCATTCCTTTTCTGCCCTATTGTCAACTCAGTTCCAAAGTACATATCCCGTAATGGGCAACTTCTTTGGGCTGTACCCTGACCATCACTTATCACCCCCCACTGCTTCCCTGACTCACCATCACATACCTTCCAGATACAACCCACATTGTGACACACCCTCTCCTCAATGAGTTGTACAGTGACTGATACCTTAAGGAACTAAATCCCTGGTCCTGGCTTCTCCCCATCCACATTTACTTCCATTAAGCTCTGTATACTTGTGTTCCGAGAGTGTACTACACAATTCCTCCACAACTAGAGAAGAAAGTTAAGGCTGAAAGAGCTTAGCAATAAAAGTTTATTGCTAAATTTCTTATTCTCCACCAGTCTTTACCCAGTTTCACCCTCTCTTCTCTCCAGGTCATTTGATTAGAATAATTGATTTGTTTCTGCAACATAGTAGTGATGACATTTTCCACAGGAGGAGACTTACCCTCACTGTCTCATTAGCAAGAAGCACCACAGTGATTACACACAAAAGGAAATATGTTTTGGAGTAATTTGGTTAAAGTTTCATGTGGTTATGACACTACATCCTGTTCATCATTCATGATTTTTTAGTTTAGTATACACTGTAAAATGATCATTCACAAACATTAAAAAAAATACAGAGAATACTGCTTTCTTTCATAAACCAATAGACTCAGATAACTCCACTACCAAAAGGAAAGGGTGAATGAAATATATGTATAGATTTAGAGAGAGAGAGACAGAGGGAGAGAGAACAAAAAATACCTATAATTTCTATAGAGAAAACCCATCAATTAATATTTGGGGACATAACATTTTAATACTTAACATAAATCTATCCAAACCCATAATCTCAAAATTGGTTGTGCTTTTATGAGAAATGGTGCAAAGAAATACTACATTATATACTCTAAAATGAATCATATATCACAAAACTACTAATAGATTATTATATAATCAAAATTTTTTCAACATTAAAAAGAGCACGTTCAAAAGCTCAGAAGTCTTCTACGTCGATAATCAACACATCAACATTAAAATTAATACTAAAGGTATATGAACTTCAACACTTGGAGGTTCAAAAGCACTGACTTAAAAATTGCAATGACATTTTAAAAATTATATCAACATTCTTTGTTAGTGCTTAACCACCGAGTTGTGATATTTAATTTTTTTTCTTCCAATTGTTTGCTCAACAGGGATGTGTAGGACAGAGCAGCACAGACATATGGAGTTTATTTTGAAAAGCATTTTAAATAACAATATGCTTGAAATGCAACAAACTAAATAATTTCAAATCTCCACCTTTCATTAAATTATTTTAAATAACTTAAATTCTGGGGAGCCAAATAACATGCCACAATGTTTTTACTTTTCATTTTTCTTTCTTTTTTTTTTTAATAGAGATGTATGAGCTTACAAAACAATCATGCATAATGTGCAGAATTCCCATACATCACCCCTCCACCAACACACTACATTGTTTTGGAACATTTAGAGATTATGAAAGGACATGATCAGACTATTACCACTAACTGGTCCGTACCGTACAATTGGTATATATTTTTTGACACACCCCCCTGTTATTAACATTATGTGTTAGTGTTGTACATTTGTTATAATTCATGAGAGAACACTCTCATATTTGTACTGTTGACCACTTCTTCCACATGGTTCACTGTGTTATACCATCCCATGCCTTGTGCATTCTTTCTAAAGTGTACACTCAATGGCTTTCACTTTATCACAGAGTTTTGCAGTCATTGTCCAAGTAAACCTTTGAAGGATTTCCTTAGTACAAAAGAAAAAAACCCATACACCCATTTTATTGCCCCTTAGTGTTGATATAGTACCTTCTTTGACATTGATGCAAGAATATTACATATTGCTTAACTATAGTCTATGTATTTTTCCCATGCACTACCATATTCTTATGACCTTGTAATAGTGATGCACATTTGTTCTAGTTCACACAAGATCATTCATGTATTTGTACTATTAACCACAATCCTCCTCCACCTCTGGGTTCACAATGTTAATTAATCAGTCCCTAGATTATTCTCTAGCTTTCTTTCAATTGTCATTTATACCCCTAGTCTACCCCTTTCAGCCACAATACCATTTATAAAACAGCAGAGTGAGTTATACTAATTATAATGTGTTACCATCAACTCCATCCATTTCTACACTTTCATATTCAAGCTAATAGAAAATTATACATGCATGAAGCAGCAGTACCCCTTATCATCCCTCATCTTATCTCCTAGTAACCTATACTCAAGGTTTTAACTCCATGTGTTTATTCTTCATATTTAGTTTATGTTAGTGAGACCATACAATACTTGTCCTTTTGTGTCTGCTTTATTTCACTTAGCATAATGTCCTCAAGGTTCATTCATGTTATCATATGTGTCCCATTTTCATTTCTTCTTTCTTCAAAAGTTGGGTTGTTTCCAACTTTGGGAGATTGTGAATAATACAGCTATAAACATCCATGTGCAAATGTCTGTTCGTGTCACTGTTTTCAGTTCTTCTGGATATATTCCTAATAGAGGGATCTGGCAGATCATATAGCAGTTCTATATTTGGCTTCCTGAGGAACAGCCAAATTGTCTTCCATAGAGGCTGCACCATTCTACATTCCCACCAGTGACATTTAATTTTAATTGGTTAATCTCTTTGAAAGTCAATGACTTCTTCATTTATTCAACAAATATTTAAGTGACACCTACAATATTCAAGGCATAAAGATTCTCTGAACAATTTTTAATTCTTTTAATTTTGAGTTAGAAGTGTTCAGTGTTTATGAGTATGGTTGATATGTACAAAATAGTGATAAACAGTTCTGACTGTTTGAGATTTATGAATCCCCAAAAGAGAGATTATGTTTGTAAACTAATCTATTCCTCTGGATGTGAGACCCTTTAATTGTATTAGATTCAGCTGAGATGTCTTTGATTAAATTATGTTAAGGTTAGGGCTTTGTTTCTACCATGTCAGTAGGGCATGACTTTTGTTGAGTCCCTGCCCTTTTGGTGGGCTGATATAAACGGACACTCACTCAGAAGGACACATGGAAGAGGAGAGAACTTGGTCATTTCAGTCCTGCCATATGACAGAAAAGAGAAGACTCAAACAGCTAAAGTCCCAGGAAGAGAGACGAGCCCTTTGCCAGCCTACAGCTGAGATAGGAAGAAGCTGGGACTTTGGAGCCTTAAGAAGAAGGAGAGACCAGACAGAGATGGCCCGCATTTTGCATCAACATGTGGCAACTGACTTTGGTGAGAACGCAGCCTTGAGTTGGTCTCTCTAGGGCCTTGTAACTGTAAGCTTTTAGCCCAGATAAATAACATTTATAAAAGCCAACAGATTTCTGGTATTTTGCATCAGTACTCCTTTGGTAATATAGCACTAATAGTTTTTTAAAACAATGGACTAAAGTAGACTTAATATTATTCTACTATAGACTTATTATTATTCTAGCAATGCAATATATCATTGATATAAAGGCAGTGGTCATCAGAAGATCTGAGGGATGGGACAGGGAAGAATAGTTATAACATGGGGGCATTTTCGAGATATTGGATTTATCCTGCATGACACTGCAGTGACAGATAAAGGCCACTGTATATTTTGTCATAACCTATGAAATTGTGTGGGACGGAGTGTAAACTATAATGTAAACTGTAATCTATCCTTAGTAGCAATACTTCAATATGTGTTCATAGATTGTAACAAATGTACCACACTAATGAGGAATGTTGTTGATGTGGGAAAATGTGGGAGGGGTAGGGAATGGGGCATATGGGAATCCCTTATATTTTTAATGTGACATTTATGTAATCTAAAGCTACTTAAAATTTTAAAAAACATTAAAAAAGTAAATAAAATAAAACGTATTTTATCCTATCTGCTATATAATTTCTATGCTATAAAATTTGATGTACTCAGCTTTCCATTCTTTCTACTGTAGTTCATTATACCAAGAGCTCAGTCCCCAGTTACCCTGATATTTATTAGGAGTTCTCTGGGACTTTCACATTTTTGGGTTATCTAGAGGGCTGATGAAGTAGAATTATGGACCCACCCTGTTATCTACACAACCAGCTAGAATCATTCTGGATGTGTTCAGAGCTAAATGATTTAAATACCTCATGGGGCAGTCAGAAGTACTCAAGCAGCTTACAGGGCAAGAATGCATTCTACCTTACAGGAACACAGCTTTGCCTGTGATATGTTTAAGCTTTTAGCACTAATATATATTTTTTATAAGGTGATATAATATTATAAATTACATACATACACTCAGAAGTTTCAAGGATTAATAAGTTTCAACAAATATGTGATTTATTAGTGGACAAAAATATTTTCAGTGACTCATATTGTACAGAAATTTTGCATAATTGAATAAGTTTATAACTGACTTACCTGAATCTGTAGCTATGATCATCAAGACAAAGTGGTCTTTCATTTCCCGGTCCAGACTCTGTGTTACTCTAAGTTCTCCACTGCCTGAGAGGATAAAAGCATTGTCTTCATTACCACCAACTAGAAGGTATGACAGTTTGCTGTTAGAACCTTGATCATCATCTCTTGCCACCACCTATAGGAGAGAACAATACATGTCATGTATATGAGTAAAATGAACATAATCCATACCATGAAATGAAATGTAACCATTAAAAAATAGTGTAATAGAACCATATGTACTAATATTGAAGGATTCCAAAGATATATATTTTTTTAATTTTTCAAGTAATAAACAGAAACGGGTGCAGAATAGTATATACTGTATAAAAGTTTTTGTGTAAAAGTATATATTCAATTTATGCATAACATTTATTGAAGACGTCACAAAAACTTTTAAAAGCACTTTCATCTATGTAGTGAGACTTATAAGGAAAGGAGGGAGAGAACTTTCACCACTCATTTTTCAAACTTTTACCTTATTTTATTTTCTTATTATGAGATTTTACTCTTAAAGCAAAAAAATCAAGAATGCATAAATACATAAATGTGTGCCTAAATATGCCATATAATATCATAATCTTTTTCAACTTATGCTATTGAACATTTATGGGCTAGAACAATGAAGAAGAGGTAAAGCATGGACATGATTGGGGAGGGGTAATTTTCAATTAGATAAAATGAAAACAATGTTACTTTTAGTTTATATAAACTGACCTGAAGAATTGTTCTGGGTAGTGTTCCTAAATTCTCAGGAACATTTACAGAATATGGAGATAGTTCAAATATGGGAACAAAATCATTTATGTCTAGTAGAATAATGCTGACAGTGGAGGTATCAGTTCTGGGGGTACTGCCCCGATCTGATGCTTGAACAATTAAAAAGTAAGTAGGAGTCTTCTCTCTATCCAAAGTCTTAGCCACAGCTATGGCACCTGTGACAGAGTCGATCCGAAATTCCTGATTGACATTTCCATCAACAATGCCATAGCGAACTTGTCCATTGATACCTTCATCTCCATCTGTTGCATATACTTGTATTATATCTGTTCCAGTAAGTGTGTTTTCATTAATCTCCACTTTATACAAAGCCTGTGCAAAACTCGGGTTGTTATCATTAATGTCAAGTACCATAACTATAACCTCTGTAGATGAAGAGAGAGATGGTTGACCTTTGTCTGTAGCCACTACAGTTAGAGTGTAGTTAGAAACATCTTCTCTATCCAGTTCTCCAGTGAGCCTCACTTCACCATCAATGGTCCCAATACTGAACTTGTTTCCCAAAGGGTTGAGCAGGGTGTACTCAATATAGCTGTTTGGGCCACTATCTGGATCAGTTGCTTGGGCTTTGAAAACGACAGTATCAATAGGTGTGTTTTCTGGAATGTATGTCAATTTAGGGGAAAGGAATGTTGGTGGGTTGTCATTTACATCCAACAAAATAATGGAGACTTGAGCTGTGCTTGTGTATCTGGAGGCTGGAAGCTGTGGCAGGTCATGTGCTTGAACAACCAGGTTGTAGAAGGACTGGCTTTCTCGATCCAAAACTTTTAGGACTTTCAGCACCCCATTCTTGTCAACTGTAAACTGCCCGAGGCTATCACCTGAAGCAATGCTATAAGCCAACTGGGAGTTGATACCTGAAATTGAGGAGAAAAAATTAAGTTTCCTTAAATGTGTGTTGATCAATTGTGGACTAGGTTGCAGCAAAAATCCCAAAGACACCTTATGGATCATTCATTTACAGTTAAATTTGTAGTAAACAATATATACATATAACTCCTTTCCCGTTGACTTTTTTTTTTTTTAATTTAATTTTATTGTGGGTAAAAATCAAAATTCTCACAATACATACAAACATTTGCAAAATGATATATAAATATATATGCATATATGTGTATTTGCATACAAAAATGTTATTTGTATATATATATATATACACATATATTTTAAGAGGTGCTTAGATTACCCAAAATATTACACGGAACCCACTGGGATTCCCATGTTGCCCACCTCCCACACCTCCCACCTGTTGACTTTTAATCTGAAAAGATGTTTACAATCTGGTGAATTAATGATCTATATACTGCTTGCTATTTACTGTGGTGTTGAAATGTTGGATTTCAAAACTAAAGAGGAGAAAAAATTTTCAGTGTGTGGATATTTTTCTATCCATTTCCTCATTTCTCTCACATAATTCCTCAGGGATCAGTGCTTACTGTGCCACACTCAAGGCCATTAACCTAACATTTATAACTGCGGTAATTTATTGAGTCCGACACCAATTTTCAGAGAAGGGTAATAAAATTTTCTGATGTATGGCATTCATCATGGATAATTTAAGTCTACTTTTACATTTCTTGTCAGAAACAATGAATACATTTTAATTCCCATTAAGTATTTGGCCAAGGAATGGCCTTTGAGAAAATATTTCTCTCTCACATTTTATTATATAAAATGTGTTTTTTTTTTTCAATTATTCTTTGAATGGAATGCTAGTAGTAAATTTATACATAAAATCAGGAAAAATTATTCCAAATATTAATATTCATGTTTTTATTGAGCTATGTTTAGATATTTTATTTTTGTTACATTCTACTTTTAAAAATTATATCTAAATCTTCATTTAAGAAAATGATCATTGAGATTCTTATAACACAGGTTATGTAAAGAAAGGATCAGCCCATGGGTTTAGAACTATTTTAAAGGCTAATAACAGATAAGCAATGAAAACAGAAGAAGTCAGATATCCTGATCTAGAATAGTGCTTTCTTCATTGGCCCATGATGCAATGTGCTTGTATACTCATTCTAAAAATGTTCAACTATTATAGGATAGCATGTATCTAGCTAGTTGTGGTGGTTTGAAGTTGTATGTACCCCAGAAGAACATGTTCTTAAAGTTTATCCATTCCTGTGGGTATAAATGCATTGTAACTAGGACCTTTTGATGAGATTACTTTGGTTAAATTGTCATCCTCCTCATTCAGGATGAGTCTTAATCCTATTACTGAGTCCTTTATAAATGGAATGAATAAGGGACAGGGGAAAGGAAGAAGCCAAGGAATCAAGAAACTGAAAGCAACAAAACCCAGAAGAGAAGGAAGAGAAGACAGCATATGTCACCATGTGCCTTGCCATGTGGCAGAGGAGCTAAGGATTGCCGGCAGCCGGTATTCAGGAAAAAAAAATCATTGCCTTGATGATGCAAGTAATTTGGAATATTTCTCTGTAAGCTAATAAATTCCCATTGTTTAAGCCAACCCATTTCATTGTATTTGCTGGAACAGCCTAGGAAACTAAAATAATAACCCATTCTTAGTAAAGATTTTATACTTTGGAAATAGGTAAAATCTACTGAAAGACATGAAATGCTAACAATAATTTAATTTAAAATTAATTTAGGGAAGCGGCTGTGGCTCAATCAGTAGGGCTCCCGTTTACCATATGGGAGGCCCCGGGTTCAGTTCCCGGGGCCTCCTGGTGAAGGCAAGCCCTCCCGTGTGGCGTGGTTAGCTGACCCAGCGAACACAAGCAGCAAGGGGGGATAGATGAATAAATAAAATAAAATCTTAAAAAAAAAAAAAAATTAATTTAAAGTTAATTTAACCTATCCAGCTTCCTGAATTATACCTAACTATCAGAAATGATGCCTATCCTTTGACAAGTCTTCTAGAACAACTTGATTCTCCATTTCTTCTCTTGTTTTGCCTTGAAAAATGCTGTTTGTAGGGCTTCTATGAACACTTGAATTAGCTTTTGTGTTTTCCTGAAGCTCATTAAGTTCCCTGCAAAGGCAGTCTTACTTGAGTAACTTGGGAATTCTTCTCTACCAGGTACAACTATTTCTTTTTAAAAATGCCAAGACTTCTCTTTGCCTATTATTTTATGTTCTCTAACTAATTTCTTTTGTTTGTTTGTTAGTGCAGAGAAAAATAATTATGAAAATAATGTTTAGGTATAGGCTTATTGACAAAAATTTCTAGAATAAAAAATGGTTGAATAGATCTTTAAAAAGGAATCATGTTTCCTTTTATTATGAGTTGTGAATTTTAACCTTTATAATTTATTTAAGACAATTCACAAGTGTAAAAGCAGAGGTAGAAAGTTCAGAGTACTTAGGAGTCCAGTGATCAGGAAGAATGAGGATAAAGCTAATGGCTACAGGTCAATTTACCAGCAGGAGAGAAAAGTAATTTTATGATCTGGATAGAACAAAACCAACAGCTAACTTCAACACATTGTCATAAAATTCCGCAGGTTTTAGAGGGTTAAAAGATCAAAGGGCATATGGAAATCCTTATATTTTTTGTGTAACATTTGTGTCATCTAAGTATCTTTAAAAAAATTAAAAAATATATATTTAAAAAAAAAAGACCATCAACTGGTACAAACATAAACATATACATATATATGTATATATTTTTCTATAATAATGAAGTTACTTTATCTAAAGAAATTCTTTGCATTCTCAATGGTAAAGATCATTCATAAATGCTGAATCCATATTCTTCTGGGGCAAAGTCAGACATGATTATTACTGATAAATGAGTTATGAAAATGCCTAATTAAATATAATAATAACAACAAACAGATATAAAATTTGGCTCTCTGAAAGACAAAATCTTTCATGCTTAGGATCAAGAGATAGAAACAGTGACAAAATTGTACATGGCTATGAAGTGATGGTCTAGCTCTTCTATATAAATCAACTGGAATGTGAACAATTAAACCTGGGGTCTGAACATCCTTATCCACCAGTTATACTACTTCCTTGAGTAAACAACTAAATTGCAGAGCCAAAAAGAGAACATGATACCAAGTTTATAACCTTGTTGTAAACAGCAGAACAACCTCTTTTTAAAGGAAAAAAGGTGGATGGGATGGGGTAGAGAAAGTAATAAATATTTTGCTTTAACTTGAGTATGAAAAAAAGAAAGAATTGATTTTTATATTCAAGTCCATAATGACAAACATAAGCTGTTAGGTAATAACATTAAAAATGAGCTAAAGATAATAAGCATTGTCTTTGGGAAAATAAACATAAAAATATAGCTATTTTTACACAAAATTGTGCAACATCATCTATGAAACAGCTCATATCTTAGGAATGAAACCTAATTGTTGCAATTTAAGGCCATGGACACCATCCTATATTTACTTAACGCTGAAGTAAAGGACTTTTCATTCCTGACAAGACGAGTAAGTTACTTTGGACATGTGCTCTATGTCTAGAAAATAAATGTTGACATATTGAAACTGAAAATTCTTCCCTGAACATTTGTATTATCCTTAAAAATAGAAAGAACAAACCTATTTGCTTTCTCTGCTCTTTGCAACATATACCCAAATCATAAAGAAGTAAATGTGTTATTTGTAAATTCTATACTTTGTCCATAAGTGTTAGAACTTGAATTTAATAGGCTTTTATAGCCCACCAAATTTTTAAACATTCCATATTTCTAATCATTTTACTTACTTTTCTGAAATTAGTCTATTCATATGATTCTTCTTGACATATTTATTGTGTATGTGTGGGTTTTCTATTTCAGTCTTGTGAATAATTTAGTTCCAGGAAGCATGGAGCATAATTATAGGTACAGATTCATGTTATCAAATGTCTGTATTTATTCACAATCCATAAATGTTGTCTAATTATTTATACAAGGAAATATTTGTCAAGCTATCTTACAGCTCTAAAACATGGACCTGTTTCAACAAAGTTGTCAGATCATTGGAATATGAAACCCATTCAAAATTCCAATGGTCTGAGTTCCATACTACCCATGTATGGGTAAATTATAATAGCTGATATGACTCCCTATTATTTCAGAGAATATATGAATTTACTTCTAAAATAATAATAAAATTATCAATGTCAGATATTTCCATGATGTTCCAATTTATAATATTTTGTCTCAATATAATACTTTTTAAGTTGTATGCATGGATGCTTTGAGAGTAATACAGATATACTTATAAAAACTGTAAAAAATTTGCTTTATTCTTATTAACAGATCATGCAACCTAAAATTTTACATGTTAAGCTCTGAAAGAGCTACATAAATATAAAGGAAAATGTTAAATTATTTTCGGATAAAATTTTTTCACCCAAGAAGATGACAATATTTCCTTATTAAGATCAGTTTGATCATAAATTAAGATTAATTTAAGTAACAAAATCATACTTTATGTGAAATATTTTAAGAACTAGTTGTTATAATTGAGTTGGCAATTTTTAACAAACAAATTTACCCTTGTACATTCTTATCATTAACCTTGAAATTCCGAAAGAATAGGAACTATGCCCTATATTTTAGGTCAAAGAACAGGAAATTACACTGACAAAAGTATTCAAAACTAAAACAATGGTAAATGGTAGCTTGAAACTTTTACCCAAAACAATTAAAGGGAAAAAAAAATCCATGAAAAATGACTTACAGTAAATAGCTAGGGTGTGCCTGGGCATTATGAAGATGGAGTATCCCAGCAGTTATTTAACAAGGAAAATTTCTTATTGGCTATTTTCTAGTTCCTCTATATTTTAAGTTATGAAGCTAAATGAAATTTATTCCAGAAGAGTAAGCAAATATATGAAACAATGGGGTCTCTCTAAAATATAATGAATAAATAACAAAGAAATATGGTGGAAGAATCTTCAGTACAAAAAGTCAGGCACAATCCCAGGAACAAATAAATATAATGCATGAATGGTATTAAAAACATTTGTATCCAGGAAGTAGGTAAAGTAATTAAAGTTATGAAAACAGATAAATAAAATTAAAATAGTTATTAATTTCAACCATGTATAGACTTCTAATTGGAGCCAATCCACACAGCTGGGTCTGTTGGAAGATTACAAGAATTAGAATATGCACCAGGATTTGGTACATACTAAATACTCAATAAATGCTAGTTATTACCACTATTATTATTGTTGTTATAATTATTATCAATGGTAGTAATAGTAGTATTATTAGTACTTGTATTACAGCAACATCTACATGATATATATATATTCATGTGTCCAATATTATTTGGGCTTGAATAAGAGGAGAAAATTTCAAAATGCACTTACTCAATGGATTCTATAGAATGCATTTCCAATTTTGTGAATTCCAATACTGTGCTTTTTTTTTGTCTTTCATATCTTTCTAAGTGACATTTCTAGACACTCCTGAAAGGAAGCTATGTATAGAACAAACTGTTAAAATGAACTGGGATTCTGAGATTACATAAATCATCCAAAGCAGTAAGAACCAGGAAGTTCTAAATTAAGCTTGATATGTCTATGTCACCAGGCATATCCTTGAGCTAGCTACCTATTTCCCCCTAAGTACTCTCTTTGATTTTTCTACTGACCAGACACTTAGCTGCATCCCATGGAAGGGAAAACAAGGAACTAACTTTCCAAAAGGTTCAGTAAAGAATGACAATCTGTACACCGCTATCCCTAATAATATATCTGATGTCTGTATTTAAAAGGTCTTTGGAGAAAGCCCCAGGGTGTGAGACATTAATAGAAAGTTTGTCCCATGCTTTTACAATAAGCACAAATCAAACACATGTAAAGTACCGATAGAATGTAAAATCTCAGCTTGATTCAGATCATAAGTTAAAGAGATCTGAGAATGTTCTTTGAGTCAAAGCATGAAAATTTAAAATATTATTAACAATTTTCATCAGAAATATAAAATTGAGCTTTGTGTTCTTAGGTATTTCTTTAAAGCTTTGTTTCAGTTTTACCTTTAAAAAATTGTCCTCTTAAAGTTGAAATAATACACAAAAACATAAAATTTTTTTTGACCTATCAGACAGAAACCCACTGAAAAGCTGGTTTATGGCTTCTTCATTACTAATCTTCATTCCATAAATTAAGTGGGAAAGAAATTTACAAAGTTTATGGAAAAAAACAATGCATGCTGTGTAACTGTTAAAAATTAACTTGCCCTCTGAAGATTTCACTGGTAAAGTATTTAATTTTTAAAATCCTCCATACTTTAAATTATAATTCTTTTCCTAAATTTGGGGGAATATTCACAAACACAACTTTGTGACAGCTGAGCACAGTAAATAAATATAACTCTAAGAGCATTTCAAATAAAGATTTTTAAGTTTGTTAAGTAAAATACATACCATCATCTGCATCAGTAACGTTAAACACAAGAACAGTAGATCCTAGAGGTAGATTCTCCATTAAAGATGTGCTATATGAATTCAAGCTGAATATAGGTGGGTTATCATTTACATCTAGTATATTGAAATAAACCCTGATGGAAGTAAATTGTCCCCCACCATCTTCAGCTTGAACAGTGAGGATATAATATTGCTGTGCTTCATAATCTAATACTCGAGTCAAATTAAAGACGCCAGTAACTGGATTCAGGAAGAACATGCCATCTTCATCATCTTCATACACAATATATGTAATTTCTCCATTCACACCAGAGTCATCATCAGTAGCTAAAATGGCTGCTACCAAGGAACCTACAAAAAAGAATGAATAGTCTAAATGAAAGAAACGAGAGATTCTCTCAGTTAATATATACTAAGACACAAAAGGTTTTATTTAAGCAGCAAAAATATTTTAAGTAGAGAATCATCTTTATATATGCAAATACAGTGAACACAGCATTCTATAGTTTACTACATAAACACTGAAAGCATCATTCCTAGTTATTAAGGAAATATGTAGCATATGAGTTATCTAGTGGATCTCATATTGTGGTGTAAATGAACTGTTCTGGAGAATTAATCCTATGTTCAACATTACTTTTCTGCCTTATTTATGAATTCAGTGAACATATATTGGAGCCCATTTCTAGTGCCAAGTACTGAGGATTCCAAGCAGTAAGATGCACTTATGCCCTGGGAATACCACTCTACCTATATAGTACAAATGGTTATTGCTATAAGAAAGGCAAGAAATAAATACCATGGGCATTTCATGAAGAATACAAGCAACTCTTCTTGAGGAGTAAAGGGAAAACTGTAGTGAGAAGTAGTCCTCTTTAAAAGTTTAATTCCCTTGCCAAATGGAATTTCCTAAATATATGTCTTACTATGCAAACTCATTCCAAATGTAATTCAGAATAAAATATCAATTTGAAGTAAGAACTCCTGATAATAGAAATGAAGAGTGCACACCCACACAGCAGAAACATGCACACTGACTACTCTGACTCAACGGTCACAGTATATTATGTTCAAAGAGCTAAGATTATAACTTGGGATATCAATTCTACTAATATTTATTGAGCACCTGATAATCCCACTTGCTAATTTCCAAACCCTGTGTTAAATGAATTGCATATATTTTCTAAATTAATGTTTACCCTAATTCTAAGAGGAATTGTTGTTCTCATTTTTAGAAGGAATTGGAGCTAAGAGAAATGAATTAATTTGCCCTAGGTCACACAACTAGAAAGTGTGCATTCACACTATTTTACAGTATTTCATGTACTTTTATTTGCTCTTTCTACACTCAGCAACATAATCACAGTATGCATTTTGAGATGCAAAATCATATGAAAATTCATTTTGCCAGAAAAATTAACAACCTGTGTCACAAATACTTCCAGAAACAGAAATACCTGAAATTCATAATCAGACAAACAACTAACCATTTTCTCTCAAAATTCTAGTGATTTGGTTGGGAATGATACCAAAGATGATTGATCAAAAGATCCAAATATCTAGAACATATATTTTCATAACTAGTAGCATATGGTAAAAACTAGTCACTACTGGGACCAGCCAAAACAGAATCAATAAGTATACTCCATGGTGATCCTTGCTAAATACACTGAAGGGAGAGTCACTTACCAGGGGTTGTGTCTTCTGGAATGTCAAAAGAATACACAGGTCTGGAGAACTTGGGAGTATGGTCATTCACATCACTGACAGTGATATTGATTCTCATATCCGAGGACTGAAGACCATCATCTGCACGGACCAACAGCGAATATTTGGAACGGCGTTCCCTGTCCAACCTCTTTGTAGCTATCAAATCTCCAGATTCAGGGTCAATGCGAAAACTATCATCAGCTCCACTAATGATAGTGTATGTGACCAGAGCATTTGCACCCTATGGAAAACAGATGGATCATCTGACCTGTTTCAAGTAGAATATTAAGAGCAGCACTCCTTAAATTTTCTATTGAATATGCATTTGAGAAAGTGAAGCATTTTGGCTTTAATTTGACATGACAGTAACGATAGCTCTCATTTGTTAAACATTCCTATATATATTTTCACTAATTTCTCATAACAACATTATGTCATAGGCAAAAGTGAAGAAAGAAATACAATCAAATTGTTTTGGCTAGGGAAGTAAAAGAGTATTGTTACCAAAGGCAATTGATGCTGGAGAATTTTAAAGAGAAATATGATGGGTGGTGTTTTAAATGACTGAAGACTCACTTCATAGAAATGATCACAGGCAATTAGAGATTCGGGAATGAGGTTTGAGAAAATTTGCTGAGTATCATTGTATGTAGGTAACAGCTGAAGCCAAATGAGTTGTTGAGGATTTAAATTACAATAAAGAGACCAAGGAGAAGTTGCCTAAGAACTGAATATTCTTGTTTAAAGAATGAGAATAAGAAACAGAAGCAGGAATTGACAGAGGAAAAAAGAATATGGACCTAGGAAGGGACCCAGGAGAAAAACTTGTCATAGAGATTAAAGAGAGCATTTCTAAGAGTGAGTTTTTGCAGTCAAAAATAAAGAAATTAAGGAGACTTAAAGAACCCATCTGGATTGGTGATGGGAGCTGTTAACTTCACAATATTTTAAAAGCAATTATAATTATATCTATATATTGTTGACATTTTAAGCCACCTGATTCAGATGTGCCTTAGTTATGAGTATTATAATTGAAATATTCAGTTGATAATTACATGCTGTAGTAGTTGAGATATGATGCTGTAGAGACATACTTCTGGGGTCTAATCTGTGCTCCACCACTTGTTAGTTGTATGGCACTGGGCCACATAGTTAACATCTCTGAGTCTTTGTTTCCTTATCTATATGATGGGGATGATAATATTACTGGTCACATAGGATTGTTGGGAAGATTAAATGAATTAATACATGTAAAGAACCCAGAAAAATCCTTGACAAATAGCAAGTGTGTTTGGCAATATTAGTTGTTGCTTTTATTCTTATATTTATTTTCTTATCAGAGAAAGAGGACTGATTAAAAGTATTTGATAATTGATATCACTGAAAATGACTAATTCAAACCAAACTACAGTTTGAGTGGCTATATATCCCAAGGAAAACATGTTTTTTGATTTCCTATTAGATGCAATTATTGAGTCTTGGCACTCAGGGATTTTTGGAATTGTTTTCTTCAAAAATTGAATTTTGATTTAAATATAATCACTTAAAACAAATATACCTTCTATCATTATTAACTTCTAGAAATTTCTTTTTAAAAATATCCAGGCTATGAACTCTAAAGAAGAATAGAAGGCTGGGAGATTGTAGCATCTGCCATTTCTCCACAACTTTTCCACCACAGATTCCATGTGTCTTTTCCTCATGGTTGAATTTATAAGGGGATTGTTTTGGCTAGGGAAGCAATCTGAGACAAAAAATACTCACTTTCAAAATTTATCTTTACTGGCATTTGCTAGTTTTTTGTATTGAATCCACCAAGTCAATCTTAAAATCCAGTAAAGTAAATGACTCAAAGCACAATTTAATTTAGTAATGGAACAGCTGGGTTTAACACACTATCCCACATTTATCTTGTATATTCAGGTGTACTTGGGGTATATCACATGTTTATTGTAATTTTATGGTTTGACAAAAGCTTTCAGTAAGAATTTTAGACTTCTAGCCTGACCACATTTTGTATTTGTTCTATTCTGCTAGGAATTCTATTGTTCTAGTAATGTAGTCCAGGTATGAAAGCAACTACATTCAATTTTGTCCTATTAAAATGGTTAGTACTTGGAAACTAAGGGCAAGTTAAAGAAATGAAAACGCATTGAAAGCTAATACGTTTTTTGATAATCAGAAATTTCCTGCTATAAAGTGACTGAAATAATTAACAAAACCCCTAAAGTTGTGATAATTCTTCTAAGCAAAAACAAAGCCTTCAGACTATGTTGAGGAAATGATAATTCTTGTATTCAGAATCAGCTGAGGTGTGGAATTAATAGTACCAGTGAATGTCTGAAAATGGCTGGCCAATAGAAATGATTTAATTAGGTCTTTTGAATGGTCTCTTTATTTAATATCCAAAATATGCAGTATCAGCAATACCACAAGAAACTAATATCATGTTTCAGCTGCAGCACATTTGAAATAATGCTGGTTAAAATACTCCACTCTCCTGGGAACCACAGAGACAAAAGCACGTGGAAGGAATTCTAAAAGCAAATAGCTATAAATTGCAAATGCATTTTACAACTTTAAGTAACATTTTAAAAAGCAAAAACGGTACCAGGAAATAGTCTGAGTATACTGGTCCATTACAAGCATAATAATTCTGTTTATAAAAGGAAACAAGAGACTGACTGAGTCACGTGCTTCTGCAAGATGTATATCTTGATCCAACACATGTTTCAAATGATATTTAAATTAAGTTCAACATGTACATGTTGCTATTCTAAAACTGTCATTCCTCCTCCCAGGCTTTATTCTCCAGGTCCCTACTGGAGTTTCTCCAATTTACTAACACTTTTATATTAGATTCAGTAATTAGGGAAAGTTATATCAATAATAGAGAATACGTCCATATATAATTAGCTGATGTCACAGATAATCCTAGTGTCTTAAAGACTTCTGTTAATCTTTTAAATTCAATTCACTGGATACTCCTGTGACAATTTAATTCTAAACCCAAAATAAAATACATCTAAAACAATGGCTTGCATTTCAATATTAAGTCCTCTTCAAACTAGATGAGTAAAGAAAACATCCATGATTTGGTAAGGGAGGAGATATTTCAAATATGTTTTTTTTTTCCCAAATTCAACTAAGAGGTGAGAAGCTGAGAGTAGAGTAGTAAATAAAATGAAGGTTTATCTAAACACATTGATATTAATTTATTTAAAACACTGGGGCGGGAGGAAGGAAACAGTCAATAGTTCTGAATACAATAGGAAGCAAAGAAATGTCAGTTCCTCATGTGAGGAGATGAAATAGTAGTTATTAAAGCATTTACAGAAAACATAGTCAAGTAGGAAAGCAATTTCACACACTTCACCTTAAAAAACAAAAACTCCAAAGCAGTTTAACAAATATGTTCCCCTTTCCTTTAAAGCTGTAGGCTCACCTTCAACCCATCCATCTCTTCCTGCCCATTCACCCACCCTATCCTCAGCCCCCACAGATTCAGGACTTTGGACAATTGTGGAGTATGTGGTGATCTTTAGGCTTTCAGGCACACTCACAAACTACACGTATTTTCAGCAGTTGTTTCTCCCTTTCAATTATTAACAACCCTTCCTCAATTTCCCTGATCTAATGGTAATTTGTAGCCCCATACTTTTCTGCACCTTATCGCCCCAACTTGTCCCACCCCAGATATATTTCTGGCACATCCTAGGTATCGTCACTTATCATTTTGTATTTTTAAAAACTAGAGTAGCTAAGCTTCATAACACCTGAAGGATTAGTTAGATTAAAAAAACAAAACAAAAAAACCTTAAAGATGAAGCTAAATAAAATTTAAAAAAAAAACAAACAAATTGAAACACGTGTTTTTGTAAACACCTATAGGCAGAGGGACCTTCCTAGCCTCCCTCAGATTATATCATAAGCATAGCCATTTCTGCAGAGATGAACTTAAAAGCACATGACACTTAAAGAAATGTCAGATGGAGAAAAATAAACCTATAAGCAGTATTGCATTTATGTTAACACTTATTTGCAATATTCATGAAAAGATAAACTAGGGAGCCAAATAAAATTATAACAGTATCAAGAGAATAGTATTAAAAGGTTTGAATGTTATTGTCTCTTTCATATTATCAGTTTTTACAAAATGAGTAAGTTGATTAAAACAACTATATTTCCAAATACAATTTAATTGATGATTCAATAAAACTTGTATCAATTGAGTAATTCCATTCTGATTATAATATTCTATGGAGTAAATAGCCATTCCATTAGAAAATATAAAGTATAATTAACATGATTATTGGTTCATTCTTGGAATAAATCATTTGAAATAAATGAGTTTTATCTGCTATATTCCTATGGAGCCTATAAATAATGCAATAGCCAATTCAATTCAAATTATTTGATGTGGATTATCATGTCAATTACATGACCTTCTTTTCTATTTTCGAATGAGCATGGGTGAAATTTTATAAAATGAGATATCAAAACATATTATCAATGATAAGCTTTAAGGAAATGCAGTATTTACTAAACAATAACTGATGATATATCTATCAACAAAGGAAATCCAGTCACAAGTCTTTTAGCAGTAGCTAAAATTTAGAATATGTGAACATTTTTCTACACAAAATTGAGTAATTTCAGTGCTGAATTTAAAACACCATACTTTTTGAATATAAAACTAAAATTATATAAATGTTTATACTTTATCCTGTTTCCTTTTAGTATTTAGATTTTTAACAAAATTTATAAATAACAAAATCAATACAATTCTGTTTTGCTGTTAAAATTACTGCATTATTTATTTAGAATTATTCACCTTTTTAAAGTTAGAAAAGTACATTTATGAACTGCTTACTCATAAGCCAAAAAATCAAGTTTTCAGCTACTCCTGGAGTTTGGATAAGAGTAAGGGAATTTCATTCTTTGTTCAATATCAGGTATGGTTTACAGGGGAGAAGAAAATGAAATACTGGTTTCTGGGAAGATTATTTTTCTTTCTAGAATTCCAGAGTATTAATTAAGTCCTTTACCTAGCAAGTAGGAGAAAGCAAGCTATGAATGTCTTCCATGAGAAAAATTTTGAATTACAAATTTTACATGTGAATTGGAGCATGATGATTGCATAGTTAAACTTCAAATGCAAATATAAAAGATAGTAATCTAAAATGTGCCAAAGAAATTTCACATTAACCACTAGGCACAAAATTTATGTTTATTAAAGGAATTAAAAATCATTAGTTTGCTCAGATAATATCTTTAAATATATAAAGTTATTATTGAATTCTTTTTTGATATACATATGCATATTTATGTACGTATAAGAGTATAATTTAAACTTAAAATTTTATGATAATAAAGTTGGCTTTTCTAATTACAAACAAAATAAAAATCAATTCTTAGGTGCTATGAGCATAACAAAGGAAAAAATTGCATCAAAATAGGAATATATATATGTAGATTTTTAATTATTTCAGATAATAAAATAATTTGGCCAAGAAATCTGAGATGTAATCAGCAATGGCCTGAACTGTGAATTATCTGATCAAAGGAGAAATATCACTGCTCCTTGTCTCCATATTATTATATCACATTTCAAGAATTAATGTTTTTTGAAAAGGAATACACAATACTTAACCTTAAATAATATGTAATAAAAAATCGTCACCATATACTAGAAATTTGATAAATCACCACCATATTAAAAAATTCTAAGACAGACTTTGAACTACCTCATCCGCATCCATGGCTGTCAGTTGCATAATCTTAGAACCATCTCCAATGTTCTCTTCCACGGTGAGATCAAGCATGTCTGTTGGAAATATGGGTGGATTGTCATTGATATCCTGAAGTGTTATTTCCACCTATAGAGAAAGAAGGAAAAGGCTTGAATGCCCCAAGTATCTGCAAGGTACCAATTAAAATGCAAATGTTCCACAACAATGCAAGGACTTGGTGGTGGGGTGATGTATGGAAATCCTGTATGTTATACATGATTGTTTTTGTAAACTCACAAATTCTCTAATAAAAAAAAATGCACATCAAAAGTCCACTCAACTATGCCTACCAAAATGAGTCAGAACCTTTGCATACAATATCCAAACAACAGAAACTACCTCTAAAGAAAGTTGTAAAATCTTTACAAGAAAACATAAAATCCTAGTAAACATTGTTTGATGTGCTGATAGTAATTGATTTTAATTTGCATCATTGAGTTTATACTAGAAAAGATCCACTTGATTAACTCTCATTTTAATCCCCAGATTGTGTACCAATGAAGAAATGCCAAAACTTGGGATCATGATTAAGCCTTAAATGCCATTTGACACACAGATGAGAGGGTGTAAAATTCTTCCTGAAATGTTTACATATTGGCAACCAATGTCTGAAGGGATAAAAGTTTTAAGAAACACATAGCATTTTCCTCTTTTGAGTCAACCCCTCAATCTTTGAAGGAAAAAAAAAAATACACACATCTCCCTCAATTTCCATTCCTATCAACACTAATTATTTGCGTCTAAAGCTAAGCCAACTTTCCTTTCAGATGTTGGGTTTATATAGGCTGCAAATATTAACAGCTTTATTGGAAAGATCTTAACTAGAGTAATTTGTTTGATACTCTATACAAGGAAATTGTTTTTAGGGAATGGTTTCTGAAGTCTAAATAATAGCTTCAAACCATGTGTTTTCTCTTTTGAGCTTAGTGCTAAAAGATGAATCTCTGATAAGAAAAGGAAAGGCAGCTGGTAATTAAAATTAAAGATTTCCCAGTTGGGTCACAAAACTAAGTCATGGAGAAAAAAAGTCATCCAACTAGGATATAACCAGGACATTTTTCTCATAGGATGCAATGTCATCTTTTAGGGTTATGATGTAAAAACTGCATCAGATTCAAAAGTAACACATGACTATGAGGAAAGAAGAGAGGGTGAACAAATTTTGATTTCTTATTTTTGTGGTGTAAGAGAGTAATAGATAGGATTGTCATTATTCTCTGAAAAGGAATGATTGAGAACTATGGGATAGTTAGACAAATGGGATGAGCAACTGATATAAGGAAAAATCCAGGTAAACAGTGTACAAGATCAAGTACTAAATAATTGTTATAACGGCAGTTCCACCGTTTAGCAAAAGAATTTGATTATAAGCATATGGCTCAAATTAGTCCAGTAATGGTTAAGACAGACAGAATCGGCAGTTAGAAATCTGCCATGTCTGGTTTTGATTAGCAATAACCATTCTATACACCACTTCCTTAAAGAAAATATCCAAAATAGTCACAACTGCAGATGATAGGGAGCATTTCCAAATTCCTTGCATTGTTGTAAAGGTAAGAGGTTTTAGAATTAGACGGGTGTTCAAATTCTGTCTCTTCTGCTTATTACCTGGTGAATATTGGCACTTAAATATCTCTTAGACACAGTCTCTTCCTCTTAAAATTGGATTAAAAATACATTTCTTCAAGCATTTTATAAGACCTTGGTGATGTAGATTAATTGCTTTGCATAGTTCCTGACACAGAGGGAAGTGTTTGGTAAAAACTGGATGTTGGTATTCAAACTGTCATTATAGTCCCAAGGTTCCTTAGGGCCAAAGGCAACCTTTGTGATAGTGGGGTTCAATAAATAAGAATTCCAGGTCTTACAACCCAGATTCATCCAATGTAATTCACTTTTCATCTCTGGTACATATTGGATTTGCACTAAGCTTTCATTTAAAAAGAGCTTGGAATTAATTACATATATGCATTTCAAACGGCAGAAACCACTGATTTCAGAATTGAAGATTTTGAAATCTGATCACATGGCCATCCAAGAACCTAATCATTAATGTTCTTCAGAAATAAGTAAATATGTTACCTGACTACATATGTGAATCTTCACATGTTTTCACAGTTCTTAAAATACAGCAGAAAAATAAATGAGAGATAAAGAACAGATAATTGATCTAAATGCTTCATAATTCAACTCTGAATTTTAAGCATAATAGAATTTTTTTGAATTCTCAATTATATTGCATGACTACTTTTATGACTTGGTCTGTTTGGGAACCAAAATGCTGACCCCTTGTGTGTCTATGTGTGTCTGTATTATTGTGCAAATATATTTGTGAATGTGTGTATACACATGTGTGTTTATGTGTGTGTGAACAGGTGTGTGTAAATGTGTGTACATGTGAGTGTGCATGTGCAGAAGTATACTAACTTGAGACTAAGGAGAATCGAGATTGGCACCAATTAAATATGACATCAGAGGCACATTACTTAACAGTACTGCATTCTAGAAATATGCTGGTGATAACAAAAAGCTTCCTCATTATAAATGGTGAATGAATGAATTGGCTTTTCTATTATTTGAATAATTATAACAAAATAACTAATACATATACAATGTGACAGTCTTTTGGGTTAGATAAGTACTATTATCATTTCCATTTTAGGTTTGAGTTAACTAAGGTACAGAGACCTTAAGTAACTATCTAACATCCCACAGCTAGTAAGCTAGTAAGTTTTAACTAGTATGCCAACCTGTCTTCTAATGTATATGTATGTGTGTTAATAAACACAATAAATCATATTTTTAAAGTATGCCACAGTTATGGAAGCATATTTTCACAAATGTGCATAGTATTACTGTCTGAAATCTGGATCACTTACACATGTGCTAACTACCTATATGATTTTGGGTCAGCCAATAACTCTCCATTACAATTTCAAAAGCTGTATTACGTGATACTAAGGGATAGCTCTAGAAGTCTTTGATTTTTATGTTCACTGAAAAGTTGGCCAAAATTCCATAATTTCCAGTATAGTAAAATATTTGCTTTTTTACTAGAAAGAATAAATTTAGTTAAATGTTATTGACCACAAAGGTAAACATTTCATATTATATCTATGATCAACCAGTTGAAAACACAGAAATGGAGCAAATTCATCATTATCCTCTGATGTGTGCAAAAGATGTGATTAGGGATGGAGATGAAGATCTTATCTTGATCCACTGTGTCATTTTTCTATCTACCAAGAATTCTCTGATTGTTTGCCTATGATGTGGTTACACATCTCAATTTTTATGTAATATTTTGGAATTTATCACATAACATATGTGTTTGAAAATACAGAAGAAAATAAGATGGACCACCATCCCTGGCAGTGAAGAGATGACACATTATAATAAAGTATGTATAAATAGAAACATTTATAGTTATCCATGGGAAATACATGGTTAGCATCTTGATTCCAAGAAGTTTCTCCCCTCTACCATGGATAATTTTTAACTGTTACCTCTTTTCATTGGCAATTGCCATCTCTCCTGATGATTTCAGAACCTAAAATGTGCTTAGCTCTCTCTCTCTGGGATCTACCACCAAACTAAAAGTTTTATTCTACTCCTACACCCTTTTAGACTATGACTTGGTATGATTTGTTTTGAAATTTTATCGTATAAAGCACAAACATCAAATATAAGGGATTAGGGACAATATCTGGAAATGAGAATGAAGACTATAGCTTTTAAAAATCCTTTCTCTCTGTACAATTAGATCACTTTAAAGAATATGTTGAGTGAAATAAGCCAGACACAGGATGAATATTGTATGGTCTCACTGATATGAACTAAATACCATAGCAAATTTATGGAGTTAAACTATAGAGTATAAGTTAGCAGGAGACAGAACGTGGGTTATGAAGGGGGAGCTGATACTGAATGCATGTAGAATGTTTAATAAAGTTGATTGTAAATATGTGGAAATGGATAGAGTTGGTGGTAGCCCATTATAATGATATAACTAACACTGATGATTTATTAATGTGACTGTGGCTGAAAGGAGTAGTCTGGAGAAGTTAATGTTATATGAAAGACATATAGGATAATCTAGGGAGTGTATAACATAGTGCTTTTGGTGGTAGATGAGGATTGTGGTTAAAAATACAAATACAAGAATGCTCCTCTATTACAAAGTGTTACGAATATGGTCATACACAGGAAAAATACAACCAATGTAGCTTATAGTTAACAGTAATATTGTAATATTTTTGTAACAAAGGCAAAGAAGCTACTATATCATTGCTAAAGCTCAATAAAAAGAATATGGGATTTAGTGTATGAGATACGAATATGATCTTGTTTTTTTCTCTTAATTTTCTTCATTAATAAGGAGACCTTGGTCATGTCATTTAACCAATCTGTACTCATTCATTTATCTTTCTGAACACTGGAGAAACAAGTGAGTATTTTTTAGGATTAAAAAAAATATGCCTGTACAGGATTTTTAAAAGTAATGTTTCCATAATTTGTTAAGCTGCCATTTGTCTATTTTATTTTTTGAAGTTGAAATAAAGTTAAGTTATTGGAAAGGGAAGGGAAGAGAAGAGGAGGGGAGGGGAAGGGAAGGGAAGGGGAGAGGGAGAAAACAGACTATTAATGGTTTACTTTAAAATTCTGAGATCTTAAGATAGGCTAAATATTTTTCCTTAATCAAAAACAAATCTATATATAATAAAATATATTCCATTGTTTTAAAAGGCATATAAAAAACTACAGCATAACTAAGCTTTTAGTGCTGGCTAGCTTGTCTTTCCAGTGTTTTACACATCTCTACATTTGTTTAGACCAGAAGTAAATGAAATAATTGGTATTTAAATATTCATTTTGCAAAAAATAAAAAATCACCTTTTGAACTCAGATTTCCCTCATGAGTGGCTGCATTTTAAATAAAAACTGCCCAAAGCTTCCATAACTTAAGTCTAGAAATAGCATTTTCAAGGTATTAATACTGAAAGGTTGTGGAACTGACTTTCAAAGATGAAAGAAACATTACACCATTAAGAAAAAGCACTTGCATATTTTATGCCTGCTTATCAAATGGTGACCTTTGTGCTTAGATATTTCTCCCTGTAAAGAACATATGTCACTTCACCTGCTACAGTTACAAAGACAGCTGGTAGCTTTGTAGTTGACTTATTCATAACAAATACATCAGTTGCAGCTAACAGGTGAGACATAGGTACGGTCCACTGCCACAAATCTTGTTGCCATTGAGGGAACTTCAGGATAAAAACTTTCTTGTTGCTACGCCTTATCCTTAGGGAATGAGATCCTGGTAAATGAAATAATTATATTTGGAGACAATAGCATGGATGAGATTAAGGGACTTAGCAACCAATTAGTTATAAAATGAAGGACTGTCTTTTGGTAGTTTTAGAAAGGAAAACCTTAGATTAAAAATATGGCTGTAGGGTAGCGGATGTAGTTCAGTGGCTGAGCACCTGCTTTCCATGTACAAGGCCCTGAGTTCAATGTCCATTACCTCCTAAAACAAAATATTTTCCTCTCTTAAACTTTTTACTGAAATATGAGGTCTATCATTTTACTCTGCTTTGCATCAAGAATGATATTATAGCTTGGGAATTTATTTTTTTAATTTGTAAGTGAATAAAAAGAGCATAAAACTACGTTATCAAGGAGCAATAGTTATTTAACAATAGTAATTAACAAAATATTTCATATGTATAGATATAATTATAAAACATGGTATTTCACAGATTTATATTGATATTATAAAAGGAATATATTACAATTAAGGCTAAGACATTAACTAAAATAAAAATGTTTGTTATGAACTCATTCCCCAGTTAATAAACTGATAACTGCATTGTGGTCACTACCTCAACTACAATTAAAAACATATTCTTAAACTCATAAAATCCCTGCTACATTTCTAATACAATGGTTCTTAAATAATCAGGATGGAAACAAATTTTTTTCTTTTGGGTGATTGTAGGACTTATAGTACAGTAAAAGTTCAGAAATCCATTTATTTGCAAGTAGGAGTATTAGAAATTTTAGAATGGACTCTTAACATCATCAAGTCCATCTCTTTTATTTTACAGACTCAAAACCAAAGCATTGAAATGTCAAATGACTTAGCTAAGAAAAACAATGTTAAACCTCCTAATTCTATCCCACTGATATTTCAAAAAGATTTGTGGGTGGGTTAGGGGTGGAAAGCAAGCAGAATAGTGTGCCTTGGACCAATGGCTCTGATCTTGCATGGAGATAATGATCTTCCATGCAAAATGTACATTTAGTGTCAATAACAAAAAATAATGTTTGAAGAAATCAATATTTAATAGGCTACTCTACTAATACTCTTACCTCCTAATTCTTTCTCAATTTTAGTTTCCTCCTTATTTACAGGAAAAACAATCTGTGTGGGCTTATCTTATCCATACCGCTAGATGAATATTAATTATTCAGCAGAAAGTTTGTGGAACTATATTACAAATGAAGAAACTTTAAATTTTTTGTAGACAGTGAAAATGAGTGTTTTCAAAATATCTACAAAGAAGCTATTTTTCTTTAAAAAATACAATACACATGACAACCCATTTTAAGAAACTACTAAAATTTATATAGTGTGCTAGACATAAAGTACACAAACTATAAAATAGTAGAAGAAGATGCATCAAGACAAATAATACTTGATTGTTAGCTTTATCTAGTGCCATGCATACTTATCTGCATTATTGTATTCTAGTTCTCATGGACCTAATACTCAAAAATTTAATTCCTCCTGTAACACTATTACCGAGACTACATAAATTGTAAAAAAGATATTTACATAAATTGTAAAAATTGATGTGTTTATAATTTACAAATATTTCCTTTTAGTTGTGTGAAAAAAATATTTTCTCTATTATTTCTTTAATAAATTTATATATTACAGAAACAGATTGTTGTCAATCTCCTCAGGTTACTGATGATCATTTTTACTGCTCAAACTAATGATTTCTAGATTCTAAGGTTTTGAGAGCAAGAATTATCTCATTTTTTACATTCTGGCAACCTATCCATCTCTAGCATGTAACTGTTCATCTAGATATATTTTTGTTTTAAAAGCAAACCTGGGTTCTTTTTGCATCTTTAGTAGAATCACATGTTCAGTAAATTTAATAGTGAAATATTTATGCAATGGGTATGTAAAATAATATATTAATCAAAGTTGTCCTCTATTACAATGGTATTTATAACCAATTCAATGCTACTGATTTCCTGGTTCTTGTGTGTCCCCCAAATTTACAGTCATGACATCATGTAGTATAATTTTATGATATTATAAAATTACGTTTTATGATACTTCAATAACTTCATACTCAGCACCGTGACTTAAAATTTAAAGAGATTCAGAATAGCATCTTATATATATATTTTGTTCAGAAAGTTCTCTCACTTGAGAGCCTGGAAACTAAGATCCTAAGTAATGCCTATCACTATTTTGGAAGATGCCATGCTAAATATGAAAGATAGAACTAAACCAATGACATCGATTAGCTACTCTGTAATAACTGAGCTCATTGATATGTGCATCACCCATTAGTGGCTATTAAGATGTTACTCCAATAACACTGCTAAATGATTCCCTTTTTTATTACTGAAATTCAATGAGGCAAAAAGCCAAAAATTACATGCAAAACAATTTTTATTTCATCGGAGTGAAAAAGAATGCTAGAAATCTACCATTTAATTTTCTGTGTGATGGCTCAAGTGAGGAGTTGAAGTTGAAAACAAATTAACCAAATTGAAACCCACACAAGGATCAGGACAACCATCCTGCCTGAGCTGCAGCTTCCTTTGTCCCTGAAAAGGAAAACTCCACCTTTCCTGCCTGAGGCGCATCTGTTGTGTAGTATCATGAGTTGGCCCAGGACGCAGTGAGAAGTTCAGTGCTGGAGGACAACTCGGTAATACTGCATCAGGGTGTGTGTGCAAAAGAACACTGAGCAACTTGACTTTAAACTTTGGAATAAAGACAGCAATATTTATTAAACAGAGACATCGGGATGGAAAGGCATAGCTTCAAAAAAATAATCAAATATCTGTCTAAAATGTTTTGCAACAGCTTAACATGCTCTTCAAGTGAATCCAAATACAGCTTGATTGGTTTAATTCAATGGGATTGACACATTTTGCATGCTTTATAGGCTTCCAATAAGAAACCTTTATTTAGTAAATTTATTTAAAAGCCAACATATAAGGAGATTACATAGTACAATGTCTAATCATATTTCAGCAGAAAATTTGACATTCTACATGAGTTCTTTTTATAGAAGAACTAACTTCCTAATTTCATTTGGTGGTACATATATCCAATTCCTTTTTTAAAAAAATTTCAAGTATAGAATTAAATTTAGTCATTAGAAAGAAGAAAACAAATTCAGCACCTCCTTTTACTGTCATTCATGGATTTAAGCTCTAAGTATTTCTATTCCTTAAAACAACAATAAAGAGCTGTATTGCCATGAAAGGGTTTGCATATTTGCTTTAATTTTGTGTGCATTTCTTTCCCTATTTTGGGTGACCACTGGGAGTTCTGCTGCCATGAGTCTGGCTAAAATGTTTCACTACATCCAGAACACTTCATCATGTAACAGAGCCAAAATCTATTATGGTTTGCAAGTGACTCATATTTTAGTCATGAGAAGGCCCTAACAAAGAACAGTTTACATGTAAGTTACCCTAAATGTCAGGAATTTAATGTTTGGTATAGGTAGGTATGCAAAGTCTGATCTTACTCTATGAACAAGACTTTTAGGTATTTATTTATTTATGATGTATAACTGACATAATTCAAAAGGGTCTGTGGTGGCTATAATAACAGTGTCATGTTTAATCGTGATAGTGTTATTTAACCTTTGAAATTAAACTCTTGAAGAAAATGGAAAAAATTAACTTTGGAGAAAAGCCCTATAACCCTACTCCATGAAAGGCTGGCAGGGGCTAGGTGTGACCTATTAGGGAAAACTAATAGAAACACTTCTGCATTTATGAGCAAACCATAAATTCTTCAGAATGCAAATCTGTTACAGGCCCAAACTCTACTGAAGTTTCAGGAACCACCAGAAAGTAAATCTATGCATATATGATGAAGTTTCCGTTAAAGCTACAAGGAAAAATCAAACAAGCATTGTATTTTACTAGAAAATGAGCACTTAAACATAATATTTCATCTTATATACTAAATACTACATTTAACTATAAACAATATTTATAGTTTATTTTACAATCACCACTATTTTACTACATTGTCTTTTAAAAATACTTTAGTAAAAGAAACATGACCTAATGATAATATTTTAGAAGTCAACATTTGATTTGGGTATTATAATACTTCTTTGGAATTTTGGGCTAAGCATTTTGTCATTTCAAACTTTATTCTTTAAGTATCAAATATATGTATATTTAATATCCGCCAGTCTATTTCACACAAAGATGTAGTGTTCCAGTCGAAGTATTCAAGGATATGGGTAAAGAATGAAACATAGATTTTAGATTCTTTTTAGTTTCACTTTTTAAAGCAAAGTAAAAGTAAACATGTATTTTAAAGCAGGACATACTTCTCATATACATTACATGTAATTATACTACTCAAACAAAGCAATCACGCTAATCTCTCTCCACTAAATCTCCTCTTTTCTAGTAGTCAGGAGCATATGTTACTGAGATTTCAATGTATTTCTTACTAGGAAAGAAATATGTACGAGTAACAGGCAGGTTTGGAAAACAGCCAGACATGACAAGACTGGCTAGAAGGGAGGAAAAGACATAGTTAACTCTATTCTTGAAACAAAATGTTTTCCTTAACGCCCTAAATGTGTGGTGACAATATAAAAGCTAGTTTTGTTGTACTTTCGATGTTGTTCAAATTAGAACCAAATAAGGATTTCTTTTAAGGCAAAGGCAATCATGTGTAACCACTTCAACTTTTCCTGAAATCAATACTGCATAATTTCTGCATTTTAACAGATTCTTAAGGAGCCCAAAAGTAAATGTAGAATAAAAGATCAAGCTAAAATATGTGTGGTTGCATATGAAACTCATGGAAATTTTTATACTGTTCTTCAAAACAAACACCCTGCAAAAGATCTTGTAGTATACTTTACAATAGATATTAATCTGGATGTTGGTAAACACATATCAAAGGGAAAACATAGTATAGAATAATCAAACAACAACAAAAATATTGCACTGATTTTTACTTCACTTTTCTTTTTTGACCTAATAGTTATTGGAGTATTATAAAATAGAGAAGACATCTATTACGGTCCCTCCCACTAAAGGTGGAGTTTCTGTCTCTGTTTCTTGACTTTGTGCTCATCTGTGATACTTGCTTTGGACAATGGGATATTTGCAAACATGACACAAGTGGTGGTTTGAAATGTACTTGCTCTCTTGAACCTCTGTCATGGTCACTGGAATGACATGCCTCCGCTAGCTCACTATTACCAGGAAGACAATTGTTGCTGAGTAAAGAGATCTCAGCTAACTGAGAGACTTGCAGCCTGAAGCAGTGTCCTAGATGGTCTCAGCCTTGATCAGTATAACTCTAGCTTACCCACAGATGCATGAAAATAAATGTAAATTACTGTAGGCTTTTGAGATTTTTTGGTTCATTATTATGCAAAATTATTGTGGGAATAGATAACAGATATACAATATTTTATTTAATTTTCATGAGGAATTACTGCTTTGTTTAAAACAAGAGCCATGAAGAAGAGAAACTAATGTCAGTGGTATGTCTTGTATGGCTGTACTGTGCATCGTTTTTATTGCTATCAGTTTTCATAGCTGTGTAAGTCCCCATTCTCACTAAAAATATCATACCCCTATATTTTTTTAGAAGGGGTAACTCAAAACAGGACGTGGACTTCAAGACAGCCCTCCCACACACACAACCCAAAGATCAGGGAAGGGATGGGAATACCTGACCCAGCTGTAACAAAGCTTAGGCTAGGATGATTCAAACAGAATGTCTTTCTTAAGAGTATAGAATTATGAATAAATGAGAACAAATAGAACAATAATGGCACAAATACAATAAGAGACAATGCAGCCTTCATGAGAAAAATACCTCCATCTTTAGTGGTTTCCTGGGACCCACATGAGGCCTGGCTAGACTTTTTCATGGATTTGTGCAATGTCAAAATAATCTCTACCCCATTTCACCTTTGCTGAATTGAGCAGATTTTTATTACTTAATACTAAAGAGGTTTATCTCATCATAAGAAAATTTTAGAGGATAATTTTAGAAAGCTTAATTTTTATGATTGCCCTAAAAAAGGAGGATTTGGTTTTTAAACTTTTTCATAGGTTCATTCTTATTTTTCAGTCAGTCTACTGGTAAAAAAAAAAAAAAAAAAAAGCATGATAAACTAATAATAATTGGAAAATAATTTTTATAAAAAACATGTTATGGGAAGCGGCTGTGGCTCAATCAGTAGGGCTCCCGTTTACCATATGGGAGGCCCCGGGTTCGGTTCCCGGGGCCTCCTGGTGAAGGCAAGCCCGCCCACACGGTGCGGTTAGCTGACCCAGTGAGCACAAGCAGCAAGGGGGGGATAAATGAATAAATAAATAAAATCTTAAAAAAAAAAAAAAACATGTTATTATCATTTTCTAGCAAAAAAGTTTAATTTGGTTCAATTTATTGATTTAGTTAATTCCTATACAAATTTACAGTTCAATTTCTGTGATAGTGCTGGTAAAATGTTGACAAGTAAAATCAAGTTTTAGCGGCCCTTTAAAGATATTGCTAGAGAATCACTGCATTTAAAAAATGCCAATTGGGGATCTCCATTCTCCAAAATCAAACACACATTAAAAGTCAGATTAGTAAATTTTATAACATTCCACTTATGCACAGGAAATATGTCAATCTGACAGGACAGAGACAAGGATAGAGTTTTTGCTAATGGTCATTCCAATAATTTTGCTACATTATACTTATTTTAAAAGGGATTTCAATGGGCATAGTTAAAAAATAATTTTAGGCTTTTGTATTTAAATAAGTACCTTAGAAGAATGGAAATGAGGAGGAGTTAAATTGGTTTAATTTTTAGCCTTGTCCAAATATCAGAGTCTAGATTTCCATGACATAACGCAACATCAAAGTAATTTAAAGAAGATCAAAAACTCAAGAAGAAAAAAAAAAAAAAAATTCAAGCAGATACCAAAACTGACCATAAAAATCTAACCATAACCAAGGAACACAGAGAAGTGGAGAAGGGAAGAAAAAGAGCAAGAATATGTGACAATTCTATCATTAGTTTTTGTTCCTTCCAAAGGCATGCCAAGAGATTGACTTAATGCAATTTTTTTTGGTTGTCTCTCATCATTTGACTGTAGTACTATAAATTCAGTCAGTCACTTACAAATGTATTTTAGTTGTTTAAAAAAATTATTTGCCTACTAACCTTTGGGATGGAATGTTTCTGAAATGAATGGGTATAAAGGAGAATTCATGATATTAAATAAGGTAATACAAACCAATGCTTATCAAAAAGAAAGAAAACTGTTTTTGCAATCTATTACTAATTAGTTTTTTCTGCACTCATTTTAAGATACGATTGAATTTTTTTAAACCACATAAGTATGCACAAATCAAAATATAGCCATATAGGGAATTAAAGGAAACCTATTAGTACAGAATTGCAAGCACTTCAAATCTGTCAAATTAATGAGAATGACAAAAGAAACATTGCAGTACTCCCATGAAGGCTAACAGAATTTTCACAGTCTGCTTATGTTAATAAATGTTACTAACCTTTTCCTCTAGTGGTTGTAATTAGATACTCAGAAACTGTGATTGTTTTCCAGTTCACCAGAGAATAGTTTTTAATAAAAGAATAAACTACAGTTTTAATAGTCTTTATTAATGTTTTGTTAATACTTAAAGAGTTATTAAGTATTACCAACATGTTTTATTAACAAGTTTCAAAAGTATAGGTATTATATATGAAATGCAGTTTGCAAATTTTTACATAAAATGGTCCTTAGAACTAACAAAAACATCTGTACATGACATTGTATAAGGCCTTCCTTTTAAAAAGTATTTTCTGATAAAACTCCCAACATAAACTATTCACTGTGATAAAAATGGCTTGAACTTGTGGGTTAATGTTGTTACTCAAGTTGTGTTAGCAGCATTCACAACAGCCAAAGCTTTTCTCTTTCTAATTACAAATTTTTATCAAAGAACCATCTTCAGCAACCTAAATTTCCCTATGAGTAAATTCCATAAGCATGTGGGAAGTTCATGTTAGAAATTTAGTTCTTTAAAATTAGCAAGTATGAAATAAGTTACAAAATTTTGGTGAAGAGAAAATAAAATTATTTACTAGAAAATATCAATGTATTTCTTATAGATTTCTACAATCAAATACTTTGATTTTTAGAAAGTTGGTTTAGACTTTCAAAAGAAACACCCTCTTTGACAACATATTTTAACCATGCCAAATAAAAGTAATTTGTTAAAACAAAAACAATTTAAGCTTTATTTTTCCAAAGAGTCCCAAAATGAAAAGCGTTGGAATGGGTCCACAAACATTTTCTACCATTCATTTAATCAAGGATTTTTTGTTACCATTCTGCGGATACATTTCTTATTAACAAGATGCATGTTTTTAAAATACAGGATGAGCTTTCAATGCAACCAATGAAATTTCAAATCAAACAACTTTCATAGACATTTTAGAATAGAGATATACTTCTCAGTTACAACACAGTGATGAAACTACTTTTTAGAAAAACTTAATATCATTCAGTTTTACTTCCTATATCTACAATTTTCAAAGTAGCAATTGGGATATATTGAGTTTTATTGCATTGTGAATATTGCGCATGGAATTTTTCTCTTGGTTTATTGGATAGTATTTTTGAATTTTGATAAATTTACAGGTTAGTCTCATATCTATTGGAGAAATTTGTTTTGTGCATTTGGTGACCAGTAATGACAATATATGTTTATTTATATCATATGATAAAACAATTTTAGAAAACCAAAGATTAGAATACCTACATAAAATTTTTGGAGGTAAGAATCTAAAACAATACAAATAGCATCTAATTAAAACAAAATGCAGAATTAATAATTATTAATAATTATTCATTTTGGGTCTGGATTCAGAAATAAGATTGATGGGAACACAAGCAAACCATAAGGGTATGGAGAGCAGCAATTTAATTTGGAGAGGAAACAGTAAATGAAGATGAATTTCCCCAAATTTTCAGTTAATGGTTCTCTGGAACAGAATTAACAGGGAGCCATCTTATCCCTAATTATTTCAGTGATAACTGTTTTATTCAACTTTAATTAGCATAAAGACTTTTTCTAACCTGGAAAACTTCTTGCAGTTCCAGTTTCAAATTAAATTATTCTTATTATAACACTATTTAATATGTAAAAATATAAGCGGTTAAAAATATTGCAAATAAAGATAATTCTTATACAAATGGAAAAAAATAGATTTGAAAATTAAATGCATGCATACAAAAGTACAAAACCAATAGAATTCAAATTAATAGCAATAATTCCATATGACAGATGTTGTTTTGCTCAAAGCAAGTTCTCCATTAGCAATATGGTACATCATACAGATGCCTTTGTAGAGATATCTACCCTACCTGGGTTCTAGTCTTTATGCCATTAACCAACTACCTATAATCTTTTCAAGCCTCAACTTCTTCATACACAAATTGGGGCTATCAAATGCAAAAAAGAATGCAATTTTGCATAAAGTCAGGTAAATACAAGGCAATCTTAAGAAGAGATTTTGTTTAAACATAGTACAGGTGAGTACAAACCTAATTACTTATTAAATGTAATCTTATGAATAATTATCATACTTTAAATTTTTGCTAATAAAATATTTTAATTTGTTTAAAATGGAAATAAGTATTTATTTAAAATGCTTTTATAGAAGGCATCAAAAGTCATAAAGGACTTTAGGACTTTTGAGACAAGTTTCAAATGGCATCTAGCGGATATTGGAAAATACTGAACCCAGGACAGAGAGCTGAAAAAGATTATTTTTAGTGCAGTGGTTTCTAACCAGATTTACAATTTAGAATAGCTTGAACAGAATTTTCAATAACACATTTCCAGGTTCCAAGGAACTTCATTCACTAGGGCACCCAAGTAGGTCACCAATATCTAAGCAAATACGTAAAGAATGGTCAGTGAAATGAAGGTGAATATATTCAAGCAAATGCTCACTGGAGCTACAAGGGAGACAGGATAGGTAATAAAAGTTCCTTTTTTTTTGTTCTTTTCTGTCATAACTGCCTTAAACAAACATATACTTGAGGGTTAATTTAGCTGCTTTGCCAAATATGCTGTGCCATTAAATTTTATGGCAAGGAAGTTTGTGAGTAAAAACCTTCTTGCTCTACATACAATTTAGAGTCACCAAGAGGGCAACTAAATTCATGATCAAAATTTCCTTGTTTTGGTTTACGAGTTGCAAAATCAGTTAGGCCTATGGAAATATTTCATACTATGTAGCTAAATGTTCTCAAATGATAATCTAGAAAATAATAATAAATCTTTTGAGTGTTAATTTATTTTGTTCTGAATATGCAAAACATGTCTGTGAATTCAGGTCACACTTAAAGTTACTCAACATATGTAGTTAACAAACATCATACTTCACAATTTACTTGATTCTAAGCATAAATCATTTTTTCTAGGTTTTGTTATTACAAATACATGTTATTTTTTAATTATTTAATTGTATTCTTCTGGTAATCTATATCTGGCTACTTAATTGTTCCTTCTGACTTTATAAGTCATGCTGCCTGAGTTTAGCTAGAATTATCTGGTCTACTCCTCAATATCCTTCTATTCATTATGTAGTTTATTTAGCAGATATTGATAGAATGTCAGTTCTGCACACTTTACTGGGCTGGATACTCTTGAACAAGCAAAAAGAGAAAATAGAGGTCAATCTGAACACCTCTGGGAGTATACTAAAAACAACTCAAACTCATTCAATGCAGTTTCTAATTAAGTCCTATAATACCTATTAAAACATTTAAAATGTTTTATACTTGCAAGCATTATTATACTACCTTTTGTTAATGTCATTATTAGTGATATCACTTTTGTTGATCCATTATTCTTAAGAACAGAAGTGATTTACTGTATTCAAGTTCAACAAATATTTAGTGAATGCCTACTAGGTGTCAGGCTCTGTCCCAGGCTGTTCTAGCCCTCAAGGACAACTTGATTCCCATCTTTATGGAGCAGAATAGTGGAATGATTGATGTCTATGATGCCCCTTCTCAGGGAATTTTTCCCAAAGTGACCCTAGCTAAAGAGTGTTCTCCATATATACCATCATTCGCCATTATTTAAAGACATTTAATTTTATTCATAAAAATTGTAACTATATATATTTATCCAACTTATAAATTGGTTTAATTATCTAGCACAACCCCCACCATTGATCCTCACACAAGTGAGAACTTCTTCATATTATTTTCAATTGCTATTGGTGATAATAAGAAAAGTATTGTTAAATACAATTTTATCCCTATTTTAGAGATAAGAAAACTAAATCAAGAGAGAAGTTAAGTAATTTACTTAATTGTGGCAGAACTAAACCTATATCTTATGTGTCCAATTCCAGTGAGGATTCTATCACCTCACACCTGCCTTTTTCAAGGACCAAATAAAATTAAAACTCAATGACATGGCCCCATGCTTACCACTTATATTAAGCAAAAGAATGAACTAATTAATACCAGTCATTGTAATCACCCAAATTGTTGCAGGAAAGTTAGGCATTTTTTTCTTCCTGGCCACTTCTGACTGTAGAACAGTTGTTCCCTGTTTCTTAGAAAATTATGCAGATAATATTTAAAACATGACATTCAGATTAGAGATCTGCTGGTTTTACATTATTCACCTGAAATTCATACCTCACTTATACCCTCCAGCCATAGCATATTTATATTAAGTGTCTGATGTGTATTTATATTAATGGGAAAGCAGAAGGCTGATATATATTTCTCTAACTTAAGGAGACATATGCAGCATATTTGAAAAATATAATTTAAGATACATAATATGACTTTCCTTGGCATAGTTATTTGTTAAGTCCTCTAAGATCATGTAGTGCCAAACACAATATTTTTATTTTGTCATTTTGCCAAAGTGAAACTTGACCACTGAAATCTAAAGGATGTTCAACAACAAGGCACAAATAGATGAGACTTTAAATTCACTCAAGTAACATTTCAGGCCACAGCAAGCATGGAAAACATGATTACCTTTAAAAGGACAGTTTCCAAAAAATTCTCATAAGAATTTTTCAGCAGGCATTTGGCTAGAATCCAACTTTCTCTTTTTTCTCCAAAGAAAGTTTTGGATATATTCCTATCTTGCTATTTTAGAGGGAACTAAGACATTGCCAAATGTCATGTGTGCATGTGGTATTGTTTGAATCATACTTTTAAAAATCTTAATTTGCATTCAGTTTTGAGTATCAGATTCAGGAAGGTCTCAAATCAAATTCAATGGAAAGAGTTAACATTTTTCATCCAATACCAAATATATATTTATATATCTCCTAACTAGAGAAAAATCACAGACTTCCTGGCTTCCCTCCAAAGACTCTACCAGTCAGACTCATTGGCTCAATTCCCATTCTACTCCAAAATGCCTTTTTTAGTTTGCTTTTCTTTGTCTTTTTCATATTTAAACTGCATAAATTGTTTACTACTAATGCAATGGTCTTCCCTCCAAGTGATTCTTAAAACACACACACAGACACACAGCTATATAATGTCACAAAATCATATGAGGAAAAAATGACTTTCTCAATCATATATTTTATTTTCACAAACTCACACTACTATCTACAAATTTTGATTTTCACTTGAGTCTATTCAAATTCTTCTGTCACAGTAAAAGGACATTTCAAGATCCTCTGGTCCTTGACAAAATTTCTTTCTATAAATACTTAGCACTTCATACTGACTTGAGAAAAATAATTTCCAAGCTAGTAACAAATACTAAATTACCTATTTAGAAAGTCCTATAAAACCTTAAACAGAACGAAGTGGGGAGGAGGAGCTAAACTGGCAAAGAGTTCCACATCACTGGGTAAGAAATTGCCTTTTCCCCTTTTGTTCATAATATCTATCTTCCAAGACAGGGTGGAATTTCAACACCCCCACCCTTTACCCTGATTTAAAACTATTGCAAATTTGTTGACAAAAATCATCTAACCCAGCTTTTGCGAATACTAGTTTGCAGCAGCTCCAAATGTGTTACTTAAGGAAAAGTGAATGCTGGAGATGTCTGATTATCGGTGTTAATGGTTATCCTTTAATTTCCCATAAGGGGAATCCTTTCCTATTCCAATCATCTCTCAATGAACTCGACTCTCTTTGAACAACTGAATAACTTCTTAATTTCCTATGATAAAAGGCTTTAAAACTACTTACAGAGTGTGTTCTTCCTCTCCATCCTGATATTTAAACTCGGTGTAATTAAGTATTAAATCTTATCAATTTTCATATACCCCAATATTTTAGCACATTGTGATGGTTAGGCTAATGTGTCAACTCAGCCAAGTAATTGTGTCCAGGTGTTAGGTCCAGCAAGCACTGGGCTAATTATAATACAAGATCATTTATGGACTTTGATCACCAGTGAGTTTACTGCATGTTTGGCTGATTACATCTGCATCAATCAGGGAGACTGCATCAGCAATGGGTGACTCTTTTATCCAAACAGTTGAATGCCTTAATAGAAGTGATTTCAACATTGAGAGAGAATTTCCCAGCTCATCTTTGGACAGCCAACTTCACCCAGAAGCTCATCAAAGACCTTTCATTGAACTTCCATCAGAGCCCCTGGTTTGCAGCCTGCCTGAGGAACCTGGACTTGTGCATCCTCACAGTCGCGTGAGATACTCTTATAAAATCGCATATTATTGACAGATATCTCCTGTTGATTCTGTTTCCCGAGAGAACCCTGACTAATACACACATTAGCATGTTATTAGGCACTTCCAACATATGCAATCCTTTGTTTTCCTGGATAATAATACAGAATCTGGAACCGGAACACTTGGGTCCAAATTTATTTCTGCCAGTTACAAACTGTGCAACTTTAAGAAAGTTACTTTATATCCTTTCTGTTCCTCAATTTACTCATCTGTAAAAATAAGATAATATAAGTAAATGTCCCAAGATTTTTATAAGTATTAAATGAGTTAATATATGTAAAGGGTCTTAAAACTTCAGATCAATATTTATTATTCCTAGCTCTTTCAAAATTGCAAGGAATCAATTTTACCTAAAATAATTGTTATTGCTAGAAGATACTTATGGTAGATAAATTTATATTGTCTGATACCTATTTGTTACCTTGAAAATTGACAAGGAAAAATGTTTCAAGGCTATCCATAAACTGAGGCATTTCTAATATCTCCCCTACTAGTTTTAATAAAATATTCATTTTTCATTCCCTCTTTCCCATATCCTATTTCTCTTAAATTTATCTATTGCCTTCCTTCCCTACAGCTAATATTCTTATCCTAGTGACAGTCAAAACTTTCCTAGATTACTGCAACATTCTTGTAATTGCCATGCAAACAATCTTGCTACCCTAGATTATGTAATAGTTGTTGTGAAAAATAGGAAGAACCTAATCTATATATTTGGGAAATAAAAATGGCTGTATGAATAGGAAATGAAATCAAGAGTGAAACTGGTAAGATGTGAAAATTGATAACATGTAGGGAACAAAAAAGAAAGGGAGAGTAGCCAAAGGATTATGTTGAGGTTTTTGAGCTTGCAGTGATGGTGTTTAATCTGACAAAAGACCTCACTCCTTTCACTAACACACCTAGTCTCACAGCTAGTCTCATAGATACTAAACTCCAGATGTAAACTGTAGCCTTCACTGCTCTGTTGTGCTCCAGATGCAAATATCAAAATGCTTGCTGGATATTTCCACTGGGTGTCTCACACTTAACAGGACTCAAACTACATCCATTGTCTTCCTGCTATTGCTCCTCCTCCAGTACTTGCTAACTCAGCATCCACTCAGTTATTCAAGCCAGAAACCTAGCTGGCATTCCCACCACTTCCATCCTCCTGCACACCCACATCCAATTCATTACCGAGAAACACCAAACCTACCATGTCAACACATCAGGTCCCATGCTTGGATCTCCCACCACCTCACTGCCATATGTTAGTTCCAGGATCCCATGATCTCCGTGCTGAACTAATAAGATTACAACACACCCATGCCATAAGACGTCTCTTTTCATGCACTCTTGGTTCCATTTAGATAGGATTTTAATGGAACTCAAATGTGATGGCATCATTAATTTGAGAAAATTCTTCAATCCCTTCTCAGTTTGGTATGAGAAAAACCAAACTTCCTAAGCTGGATTCCAGGGCTCTTAAAATGTGCACCCACACTAACTCCCCCTGTCATCTCCCATTTCTTTCTTTTTGGCACACCACATACCAGCTCAATAAACTTCTCTTTTTATTCAGTTACTCTGAGTCCTCCTCTCCCACCACAGGGCATTTACGCATGCAATTCTTTCTCCTTGAAACATTTTGCCACCTGACCACTGAAATTTGCCTAATTAATTTCAAGGGATCCTGCAAGTCTCCGTTTAAATATCACTTCCACATTGACTCCTTTAGTGACCCAAAGTCTAGATTATTTTCCCTTCTAATATATGCTTAAGGAGCCCTTTTTTTCTCCTTGTCATAGACTCAACATAATTTATTGAACTACCTTGTCAATAATTGTTTTTCTCAGTAGACAAGATGAACTTGAAATGTGTTTGGAGATAAACTTCCAGAACAAATTTTTAGCACATAGCCAGAAGGTGAATCCAAAGAAAAGAAGAGAGGTAAATAGTGATCAACATAAAAATGACAATTGAAGCTATAGGATTGCCAAGGAGATACTGCAGAACGGGAGAGAGGAAGTCAAAGAAAGGTCTTTGGGTACACGTGCATTTAATTTGTAACTGGAAGAGCAAATGAGAAAGACAGAGAGACCCACACAGTGAGAGAGAGAGAGAGACAGAGACAGAGAGAGAAAATATAAATCAGAACATTCAGAGAAGTAACCAATGAAGAAGTGAGTTTCAATAAGGCCATTAACAACTATTACTGCTCTCCTTTATAAAACAATATATAGAATGATGCTTAAAGCATAATACATTCTAAATAAATATTTGTTGAATGAATAACCAGTCCAGGATTTATCAGTATGTAAACATATATATGAAATATTAAATAAACCTTTCTTCTATAACTAAACAGTGATAGTAACATAATTAGAATATATAAGTAGTAATTCACAGCCTTTGTAATTCTAAAAAATACACAGGTTTTTCAATAAACTGTATTGTTTTAGAATTGAAAAATAAAAAGTAAATAAATTTAATTATGTAATGTGATATGTTTATTCTAAAACAGAAGTTTAATTTTAGCATTCTATTCCCAGTGCATCACTCTAAAACAAGGAGCAAGACAGAAGAAATTATTGCTAAATATGAATATTACAAACATACTTACATGTGTACCAGCACTTTTTCTCTTTTATTCTCTCAAACTAAGAAATCAGATTTATAGAAACACCTAGTTTTATTAATATATTGCTTTATTACAGCTGAGAGCATGACTAATGTGTACAAGTTACACTTTTTAGAAATTAAGCATTTATTCCTTTATAGTTATCTCCTCTATCTAGTTAAAGGCACACATATAAATATACATTTTCATTTGTGGAGCATTTCTATTGCTACAACATTTGATTTGATGATTTCAGTCTCATTTATTTCTTTTTTATTTTTAACTAAACAAGAAATTTATTTTTATTGATTGATTTTTTTTTCCTTTTGAGCTCTAAGAGTTTCACAATCTTCCCATCAAACATTCAACTGATACCCAGCTAGAAAAAGATTATCTTCCCTTTTACATAATCATAACAGCTAGCATCCACTTCACAAAGACTTTTGAATAATGCATGTTTAATAGAAGTTCTCCTCATGTGTTCTTCTTTTGTTTGACAAAGTTTTCTACTCAAAGAAGAATATGCACTTCAATAAAATATCTTCTGTCAATAATAATGTTGAATATTTTACTAATACATTCATATTGGATTCAACCATGTAATAAAGTTCAAACAGTAAATGTGTATATCTTTAGAGGAGCTCTTCAAGTGAAAGGTTCCTCTAACAAATTCTTCACTTGAATATTCAGGGAAATTTTAACCTGCAACTGTGCTCATATCACAAAAGGAAAATCAGTTCTCTTCTAAAAATACTACCACCAAACTTTATGAAATAATCCTTATTCTTGTCCTAATGATATCTCAAATTAGTCTTTCAACAAATACTTTTCAACATATACCTGACGCCTGACTAGATTCTCAGAATATTATGACAAATAAGACAAGATCCTTGCCCTCAAGGTGCTTACAAACTCTTCCCTTCCTGAAAGGAAACATACAGCCTCAATTTCTCTAAGGAGTTAAGAAAGAAAATAAAATATATGTGACATAGGTACACATATAATCAATAATTCTTGTAATAAGTTAATATCATGAAATAGCAATGGAAAGAAACTATATGACATTATCAGTAGGTCTTGAATCTGGAGGGAGATGCTACAACTAAAAGCACTAGAGAATTTAACAGCAACTGACTATAAGAAAACTGCAACAGTCCTTCAATGAGAAAGTTTATTCAAAGTCTACCCCATGGTTAGTCAGGAAAATGATAGAATGTAAAACTCAAAATAAGTAAATTAATTAATTAACTAATTAAATAAAAAGCAAAAAATAAAGACAAAACAGCAATATTTTATCCAAGGAGTGGAAGTCTGGCTTGAGCGCAACAGTATTTTCTCCTTTTTACCCCCACTGCTTGTGGGAGTTCCCAAGCTTCATGGCTCACTGAAATCCATCCCAGTCAGGGAATATCATTTTTCATTATAGATGATCTTGACTCCCAACAATATCTCCCCTACCCTGCTTCCTGAAACAAACTCTAAAAAAAACAGATGTATACGTAGGTATGTGTGTATCTATCTGTCTATCTAACTATCTATCTATCTATTAGTTTTCACTGTAAAACTCAATTCAGATAGTACCTCCTCTTGTCAGGTCTTATGCTGCCAAAAGAATTAAGGACCCCTGAAAACCTCTTTTCTACATGGCTTTTGAACCTTGTAATATCACAAAATTTGCAAGTATTTCCATTTTAAAAATAGTTGTCTAATTGCCGGTTCCTCGTGTTAAGGCATATTTCACATCTTTTCATATCATCTAGTGCAGTCCTTTTTGGCTCAGTAGCAGGTGTGAATGAATATTGCTGGATCACCTTTTACCAGTGCTGTGTGCATACCACCCTAGGTTTAAAACAAAGACAACTACTTTATATTTACCAAATGTGTGTTGTCGGCATGTGGTTCCCTAGTCCATCACTAACTAGAGAAGTTGTATCATTCTGTTTACTCTGTCAAATATCATCTCCCTGATGATGCCTTCCACATTACCATAATTACCATCACCTTGTTATATTTCTTTCATAGTACATGTCGTACTGAACTACATCATGTGTGTAATTTGCTTAGCCAATAGTAAGTAGACTGAAATCCCAAAGAACAGAGACACTGTTTTATTATCTTTGAATTTCCTCCAACATCTATCACAATACCTCTCTGGTGGAATTGAGATCTCATGCATATTCATTGCAGTTAATTGAATTGAACTTTGCCCTATAGGGAAAATGACCGATATTTTGCCATATAGTAGCCAGCAATTTGACACTGAATTTACTGAAAAGTACTTGAAACAATACACATTAGTGTACTCATTTCCTTAAACATTTATCACAAAATTTTTGCAATTAAGCAAACCATATTTTACATGTTTATAATCTTTACTTCAGTTAGCAAAATTTTAATTAAGTAAAGATGGCTATGTTTCCCATATTATATCTGCAATATATCCTACTCCCCTAAAGACATGTTGAATTTTGTCAGTATAGTCAGGGGAGTGACTATAATTAAGTGCACATGGATTGTTGTTGAATGCAAATGTAGAAGCCTTATAATTATCCCTCAAATGTCAGCCTCCTTCACTAGACTGTGAGCTCTTTGAGGACAGTAACTGTTTACTCAGTTCCTTGGACATCATAGGTTTTGATTGAATAGTTCTTGACTTAGTTAATTATGTTAAGAAATAATGACTGCACAGTGGGGGTTTTAACTGGAGAAGTAATAATAATAGTTAATATATGATTTCTGGACCGGGTTCCCTGCTATGGGCTTTATACTCATTACACAATCTCTTCCTCCTTACACGCCTATAAGGAAGATATATTTACCCATGTTTTACAGATGAGGAAATGTGAGATTAATAAAGTTACTTGACTTGCTAAATCAGACAGTCAGGAAGCTGGGAAAGTGGGATATGAACCCAGACGTTGTGACTCCACATCTCTTAACCATTAGGGAAAAGAGGTGACAATTCCTAGGAATATGTAGGTGCTAGTGCAGGTAATATGTAAGGGAGGACTATTGTGAATGGCCATCAGATGGTTAATTAACAAAAAAGAATAAAAGAGAAGCTGTGTTAGAATAGAAAAAAATGAGATAAAGACAACAGTAGGATGGAGAGAAAGAAAGGACCTTGGTACCCTTGAGTTGAGGTTGTTCTCTCCCCAGGTAAAATCTACCTAGGAAATGTGGGTCAGTGAACCCAATGGATAGACAAAAAGTAGCATTTTCAAGAAAATGTTGAATGCAAACTTTGAAACTATTTCTCTTCAGAGATCCAGGCTGTGGCCTACAAATTTAAAGTAAGATAAACAAGGCAAGAAAATAAAAACAGCAACACACAGGCAAAAGCAGGCAAAAACATAAGGGCATTTCCAAAATGCTGGTAAAACATAGTTATGCTTCCATAGGAATTTATACACCGCTTGATTTTCCCATGATAATTACTTACTACTACTTCTGTTTTCCCTTTGAAGATGCTATTTTCTTTTGTGTTACTACACTCATACCAACAAGAAGGCACATGTTTTTGATTTATAAGGAAAATTGGACGATTTGAGTATTGATTTCACAGAGTTAAGTTTTCAAAATTGATAAATCTTTTTACAACCTATTTTTATATTCAATTTATTAAGTAGCAATATGGCAAGTGACATGAAATAATTGCATTTGAATGTATAAACAGAGCATTTGCCTAAGAATATCCCATTGAGCAAAAATGTATATGGGGTGTGGTAATTGGTCTTTAGCATGTGTTGCCTGTTTAGAATTCTAATATAGATAATTCACTTATTAGGAAAACCAGTAATAGCCTTTCAAATCAAGAGTACTTAACAAATAACCTAATTCATTAGATTAAGAAGATTTTCTTGCATTTAGACTTAATGACTTTGGGTGAATTTTTCACTTATCCACAACTCAGTTTCATCAGGAAAATGGGGACAGTAGCAGTACCTATATTATAAGACGGTTGAGAGTAACAAATATGCTAATTGGTGTCAATGTGCTAGAACATAACTTGGAAAATGCATATAAGTATTGTGCTGATTTATTATTTATTGAACATTTGGCTACTAAGCCACAAAAATTTAATATGGACAAGTCACAATGGCAACCATTGCTCATGCACAGTTATTTCCTTTCTAAATAAAACAATGGTAAAGTACTCTATTGTTTTTTTTAATAGGAAATAAGTTTGTTTGGTTTATAATACATATAATATGGGGTCTACATAAAGTACAGTTAAGTGGCCTTACTTTCTACTTTTAGTTGCCTCTTTTCTGCTAGCATACAATTCTTGGCTCTTCAAGCCCATAACCCCACACCGAGTCCTAAAAAAAGACAGAAAGTGTAGCCATAGATAATAGATAATGATATGTCCCACAGTGTAACTGGCAATTTGTCTATAACAAGTCTCAACTATTTAAAAAAAATACGGAGTTAAAGTTAAACATAATTCTTTTAAAGAAAGAAAAAACATCAATCAACTGCAGTTCCATTTCCTTTTTTCCTAAATACATACTCATAATAATAGTGTACGTTTTCACATTGCTAGTTTACTTAAAAGAATTTTAGTTGGATTTATGTATTTAAAGATTAAATAACTACAAAAGAACTAATACCAAAAGGCAAAAGGAAATAATCTTACAGCTATATGAAGTATCTAGCTATTCCTTTCATAAGTGAAGGGGAAGGGATCTATGGTCCAGTTACTTCATTAATCTATGGAACTTGACAAACAATGTCTAGAAGTTCTCTGAGGCTATTCACCACAATGTACAAGAGCATCTGTAGTAAATGACAACCCCCTAGGAGGAAATGCTGAGCTCTTTCAAACATATCCATAGGGCACTTGCCAGCAATGTTCAACAATTATGCTTTAGTCGTTATACTAGAAATAAGAGCAGCAATAAGGAGAGAAAATATTTTGTTTCTCTTTAGTGAAAGAAGTAAAACCCATAAGAATGAACACTTTAAAATAACATTTGTGTCTTTGTATAAAAACCTAATGATATCAAATAAAATTGTAATGGCAAATATAGGCTATTTAGTTAAATGCTAGTAAAATCATTTCTATTGAAAATCTATTCAATTCCTTTGTTTTGTTATTATATCTCAAAGGGCCAAAAATTATCTTAATTAAAATATAAATCTGACCCAAATCTTGTTTTATAAATTTTATTTTACTTTATAGAAAAGAATATATCAATTTAAGTGCAAAAATGACAATTTTTATTACAGATCAAGTGATGTACTTATCTCTCCAAATTCATCATAAAAACTGAATCAAGATTATCTTATGCGCACATGTTTACTCAGCAGAAACAAATTTAGAATTTACCACATGATCTCTTGTGATCCCTAAAAAGTTTTCATGTTTCTTTTGAATTGCAGTGCTCAGAAATGCAGACTTTCACAATTGTATAAACAGATAATCAACCATTTCATTGATTGGGATACTGCTTTATACTGAATATTCTATACCACATCATATGGTATATTCACTTTTTTTCTTTTATTCATTCATTATTATTGACATATGGAATCAGGTAGTATGAGGTATTAAGGGTGAAATTAGAAACATAGAAGAAATGCAAAGAAATGGTCACACAGTCAGGGAACCTAATTTTTTTATTCTTTAGACTCATGGGTGTTCAACATTGAACTCTTAGAGAATTAAGGCAATGTTCCATCATCTATCCATTTTTGATGATACTCATTTAGATATGCATTGTCTTAGGCTAAATTCTATAAAACATGGTCTTGTCACAGTGCATGCATTTTTATTATATAGTTACTTTAGAAAATAACTCCCACATAGGACATTTTGAAATATGTAAACATGGCTCATGACCTATAACATGGCACACACGAAAAACTATATCACAGTTTTAGAACAGAATATATATATTACTATAATAATCCTCTGCATATATAGGCTTTTTCATATTTCTCTGTTAACTCTTCAAATAAAAGAAACACTTCAGAGAGGTTATATAAATACCAATCTGTTACATATTAGATCAAGTACTTGTATTAAATAAATATTGATTCAGAGATTCATTAAATCCATAAAAAGCAATTTTTAAAATTCATTTTGAAGATAAATTACCCAGGGATGTAAAAACGTCATTCCCTTTATCACAAATCCAACTTCAAGAAAGGTCAAGGAATAAAAATGTATGGCTATTAGACAACTGTGCTCTTCTCAGACTGAGGAATGCAAACCAGGATGTACTATTATTGTTAGACTACAAAGATAAGACCACCCTGGGTGGCTTGTGTGAACACTGTCACAGCTGCTTCTTTTCTCTTTGAAATCTTTCAAAGTGATGCATGATGACGAGGCGGCTTTTGTCAGCCTCCCACTCAGGGTCTGTTTTGCCCACTGAGGAAAATACTTGTGATACACTGCTGACAGAAAACAAAACATGATCCAAACAGCAGGGCTGCTACTCACAGGATATTATTATGTCAATCAAGGGATGCAGCTGTGATAGAGAAAATGCTCTTACACAAATATTTTTGGGGGGAGGAAAAGAATATTTGTGCTTCTGTATGCCAGTGCTAGGCCGTCTTTCAATAGCACCATAGCAAGATGATCTATAAAAGAAATCCTGCCAAACACTTTCATCAGCATTCCCACTGCCGTCATCTTTTTTTTTTCTTCTTTCTCTAAGTACCACCCCTGAGATCCACATGTGTCCACTGATTAGTGGAGAGAGAGAAGGAGAAAAAAAGATTGAAATACCATCTTCATATCACCAGAAACAAATGAGATAAAGATGTGAAATGCTTCACTTATAACATATAAGGCATTCTTATACACATAACACATAAATTATTTCAACCAATCTTTGCAAAAGTCTACACCTATGTGTTTTCCCCATATAACAGGTTCACAAAGATTAAGTAATTTGGCCAAGAGCATAAAGCTGATAAAGGAAGAGCCAAGATTGAAACCAGCATGTGATTCTTTTCCATCATATCACCAAAATTCCAGGATCAAATTTTGCTTTCCATTTACCTAAATGCAGTTGGATTTAGGTCTAGAATGCATTCTGTAATGAGCTGCATCCATAGAATTTTAATTTTTGCTATATTGAAAAATGTGGAGGATATCAATTTACTGAGAATCCCCCCTCCAATGTTTCTATTAAGACTAATCAACTCTCATAGATATCCCAGGAGTTATTTAATTTATGTACAGAAGTCTATGCATTTCAGGATTAGAGAACAATAATAAAGGTATCTATGAATCATTGGCTCAGAACTGAATATTTTTTTAAATATATCTTTAACTTTCTTATCCAGTATGCATATATTATATGAGGGTCCTCTAAAACCAAATAGGTTAAAATATAAATTGTTGATTTTATGTTGGGAATTACTTAGGAAATGTAAAGGACTAAAATTATTGATAAACACAGGCTATATTGAACATGCATATCTGAATGAAAAATTATGTGGATCATAACAAAGGCTGCAAAGATATAAATATGCAGTTGATGCTAACTTTTCTCTCACATTTCTGAATCTTAAAATTCAGGAAGTTTCAGAAACTGCTTTATGCATACAACTTTGAAGTGTTCCTTTAGGACACTATGCTAGATCCAGGACTCTGATAAGTTAAAAATTGAACTTTAGATTCCTTTTCCTTCTAAAGCAGTTGTTTCAACCAGTTCTTTTCACTAAACTCTGCATGACTTCCTCATTCTTCTCCCATTTACCAATATTGCCATCATTCTTTTATTACTGGGCCCACGCTTCCCATTGGATTGGAGGCTTGGCACTAATTTCCTAGCTACAGCCTTAGACCCTCCAGACTGTGGTTTAATTTCTCTTCCTGAACAAACTTCTTGGGACTTAGAAGGGTAACTCCACCACTGTGTAAATTGGCCTTGGACTCTCTTTTCTTATCTGGCAACAAGATAGCTATATGGTGCATAACAAAAAGTGAGCGTTTGACCAATATTTCAACAGGAAAGAAATAATCACAATTCAGTTAAGAACAACCACAGTAAGAAGAGTCTTTGTGTACAATTTTGAAAATGGACTCTATCTATAGGAAACCTCAAAATAGCTTAGTTATTCCTCTCTGGATCTGAATCAAAACTATATCTAAAAGCAGGTAAAATATATCTTGAGTATTACAAATACAAAAGTTCATTAAGAAAAAATCCATGTAACTAAAAATTTTCTGTTAATTTTAAGTTCAAATGAATAGAGAAAATGATTATTTATTTACCTGTCTATTACCAATGGTTAATCCAGGGCTAAATCTTATATAACAAGCTTAGTTATAGTAATTTATAGGATTTTTTTTTTTTTTTTTTTTTTTTTTACCGGTAGGTACCGGGGATCAAATCCCAGTCTCTCCATATGGTAGACGGATGCCGAACCTTTTGAGCCACATCCGTTTCCCTAGGATTTTTTTAAATATTGTGAAACACAATGTAACTTCCCACCTTTACCTTTGGAATCTAGGCATCAACTTCGGTTTCCTTAACAGAGCATATTTTTCAGTATTTGCTTTTCCACCTTATGACTTACAATCATTTTCAAAATATTTTTGAAGAAAAGTATAGATATCTATCTGCCTATGGTGATTAAAATCTAATCCAGGCTGAAGAAAGGAGGATGATTACATCACATTTCTGAGGTCGATTCTATGATTACAACTTTGGGTCGATTCTATGATTACGACTTTGCAAATTTTCAAATACCACAGTTCAACCAAAGCATATTTTACTTAGTCTGCATTTGTAATTTTTCAGTCATTAAATATTTAACCCTGAGATTAAAATGCAGCATTTTAATAAAGTAAACCATTTAATAAAGCAAAGATTGTGTGCATGTAAGTAGAAAAACGGGCCTCCTTAATAACAAAATACCAGCACTGGTAATTTCTATGTAGTGACTCTATATATTATGGAACTCATGGGTCTCTCTAAATCTATGTAACAATAAACTCTGTTATAACAGTGCCTTATTTTTAAGACAAATAGTAATTTCTGTTTTTAAAAATGATATCAAGCCTTAGAACAACTAACACATTGACATATAATGAAAAGGGTTTACTTTAAAATATATTTATCTCTATTCTGGGCCATTTCTGGCTTCACGCAAATTTACATCACATTCTAGCACAATATAAAAATGGGCAAGTCAATAGTGGACAGATGTTGAGATGATACATAAGAGGTAATGAATAGTTTCTTTGTGATGAAATAATGTTTTGGTGAAACTTCTGTAGACTGTCATCACTAAATGTTAGCTGGTTTTCATTTTCAAATTATTATAAAACTGCTTGAAGAAAGAAATCATTTTGACTGAATGCCAAACTTTCTATATAACTGAAAATTTCTTGAAAAATAAGATCTGGTTTGCATCAATTGACATATTTTATTACACCCTTTTATCCTTCTGCATCCATCCTTCTAAATTTTCAGGAAGATTTGAAAACATCTTCAAATTAGAGTGGAATCACATTTTAACATTACTATACAGAAGAAGACTAATCATCAATTTAAAACATATTCATCAAGTGATTATTATGTGCAAGACACTCTGCTAGTGACAAGGCAATAGAGAAATTAATCATTTTTCCTATACCCCTACTGCATCCAACAGTATTTAATATAGTTGTATAGCCCATAAAGTTGAGACAGGATTTTTTTTCCTTTAATGCAAAGGATGCATTGTGTTGTAGAATAAGAAAATTCCATTTTAGTTTCATAAAAGGACAACTTACACGTGTTGGCCATGCAAAGAAGTCTTGCAGCTGTCAGAGAGGAAAATGCTCTTACCCAGTGTTACTCATATGGGGAAGCAATCTAAAGAACGGCTTTTTAAAACATCCTTACTGTAACATGCAAAAAAATGGAGTACCTGAAAATGTTGACTTATAGGTTTAAAAAATAACAAAAAAAAGATGCTTTATTTGAAAGAGGAAGAGTCCAGCACAGATTTATGGAAATCTCTGCTTTCCCAAGTCTGTTGGTGATCTGCATGTGGGTGCAGCTTCAAACAAAATTGTTAGTGATTATTTACTCTGTTAAAATATTTTTGAGTCATGAACAATGAATTTTTATATTAAAAATAAATGTTAGGTGGAAGAAATCACTTCAAACAGTTAGACTGGGAGCTATCTTAGTTAAAATGGTCAAGGGAGACATAAGTACCCCAGCTCTTGAATGCTCTTCAAACCATTGTTTTGTGATCAAAACTCACTTCAAGAATATTTTAATTGCCCTCTCTATAATCACCTAGAAAAGGCACTTCAATGTATGAACTTCTGCATAATAACTGTTGTATAAATTAACTAATCTTGAAAATTAAGATAATACCTACTTGCAGCAATTTAATAAGAGTCAAGTTTGTTCGAGAAAATAAGGGTTATACTATATGTTGGGGATTGAAACATGTCCCCCCAAAAGGCACGTTCAGGTCCCAACCCCTAGTCCTGTGGGTGTGATCCCATTTGTAAATAGGACAGGAATTGTATCACACTATTCATGGTTTCTGAAAAATGTGAAATTATGTTTCATTAATTTATTTCTGATTAATACTTCTGGAACTAAAAGTTGTAAAACTAAATGTAAAAAAGCACACTGACCACAATCAAAATGGAAATGAAACTCATGAAACACTCTTAAACAATCAATAATTCTGGTGTCTCATCTATAAAAATTTTAATTACAAGTTGGTGGCACCAAGCATTATTTTCTCAACTATTTTAACGCTAAAATTAGAAATTAATATTATTCATTCTAATTTATTATTCATTCTAACTTCTTCAAGGAGGTTAATTAAATAAAGATTAAGTCAATCAGAATTAAAAATAAAAAACAAAGAAACAGAAAAGAAAACAAAAGGTTTATGCCAATCCAACCAATCAATCACAGCAAATGACCAACTGAAAGTCCACCAAGTGCTGGCTCTGGTTGGCTGCTGAATGAATAAGTCTAAAAGTAAGAAATTTCATTCATCATCAGCATGATTCAATTTCACAAATAATAATTAAGGTTCCTTTCATTCCAATTATCATTGGGATTATGACATACCATCTTGTCTTAAGGGTCAGAAAATTTTCTTCGAATATCATGGACTATCTGGCTGGGAAAGATGAATAGAACCCTCAGAAATCTTTCTTAGTGTCTGTCCCTAGTAGCATTAAATGGCTCATTGCAGTGCATAAGGAAGGAGGACTTTCAAGAAAATCAGCAGGAGCTCTGTAAACTTTCTCTGTTTTCCTATGGACGATAGCCAGGACCTATTTCTCCAAACTTGTAAGACTCCAAGCCTTCCTGGAGACCAGATCTGGGGACAAAGGTGTTTCTCCAAAGCTTGTTATAGATAGAACATTCGTACTGAATGAGAAACACAGTAAACAAAAGCAAAAACTACCAACTCGAAACATTGGCTATACAACATACACTTCCTTCCTCGTCTTTCACTCCTTACAAAGACTAAACTGGATTCTTTTTGTTTATACAAGAAACTAAGTCATTGAAACTGAGTTTTAAAAAATCAGCATTAAGTGACATGACTCTGAAAAAATCTTCTAAGTAAAGTAGTGATTTACTTTACATCTAAGTAAAGTTTTGATTTTTAAGCTGGAAAATAAAGATAAAATCATAGCCGTTTGGGGTCCCAATCAAAATCTATGGTTTTCTCATTTTCTTTGAAATGACATTGCCCAAATAGAGAAAAAGCTTCAAATCTCTCAACTTATTGGGGAGAAACAAGGGTAGCACTGACTGTGACCAAGATAAACACAATCAAACTACTTCAGCATTCAACTGACTCTAATGCTCATGAATTGCTGGAGTCAAAATTTACTGTTCCTTTGTGTTCCTCCAAGAAACTGTCCTACCCAAGAGGAGCCATGACAATATAAATTATTCACTTATTATGAGAAATGTGCATTTTTATGAAGTACCAAATAACTAGGCTCTATTGGATAAAAAAGTTACTGAATGTAAATTTAATTTAAATTAATGGATTCACACATGAAAAACTGACTGTCGTTACAAAACAATTTAATTTACCCAGTAACTATTAATTCTATATGTCTGAAATGTCACATTAAGTTTAGAACCCTATGAAAGCATCATGGATTGTATAAGTCAGATTTTAATCAGCATTTGTCTTTCACCTTTGCCAAAATGGTTATTTGGTGTTTTTTTTTTTTAATTTCTGAAATGAAACTTAGTGCATCTTAATATAATTTGATTATAGTTTATGTGAAAATCTGAATTTTGAGCAAAATGACAACCTTGTAAATGAATTCTTTATTTTATTCCAAAATGCACGGCTGATACATTTAAAAGTATAAAAGTGGGTATACATATACTATGCCATAGTATATGTTACATGTATAATTCTGCTTGTGTTATTGCTAGCTTAAGTTACCCTGACTATATCTAGGTAGGAACTTTATCCCGTCTTTGATGGTAGAAGCATAGGGCCATATGTGGAAGGATGTGAAAGACATTCACAAACAAATTTAAGCCTCTTTTAACTTACACTTTTAACCCATTTCATCTCTTGTTATATTGGTGAAAAGTAAACTTATATGTGTTTAATATAGTAAATATAACAGAATACTGTATGTTATATTATTTTTTCTAAATGCATCTCTTGAAATCTCTAAGTTTTAGCCATTATCTTTAACATACTGGGAAATTCTGTACAAATGCCAGTTCAAGCAATCATTAACTTTATAAATGTCAACAGAAAAGGCTTTGCATTTTCTTGCCTAGATTTAGGAGCCCTACTTTTTTATATTCTTAATATACTCTTCTAAAGCCTTCTGAATAAGAAATGTCACTTTTTCAGTACTCTTGTATCTTTGCTATGGCAATCCAAACTATATACACTATTTCCAATGTATAGTTTCATTACTGGTTATTAGATAGATTTATTTTAGTTATTAAAATTCTTCCTGAATTTGGTGGGACTTTTGGAAAATAGCTGTTATTTTTTCAGAGAATTACTGATATAGAACTCCCAGGTGCCTCCATATTCCTTAGCATGGTAAACTATGTCTGTAGATGATAATTTTAATATAAATTACCTGAAATTTATAGTAAACTTAGCATACTCCTTTGGGGGAAAACATCCTTGCTTAAATCACAAGTACAATGTAGCTTTATCAACAGCATTCTGGCTGAAATTACCCATGTGGACAGCATTATATGGTTTGAATTTTTACATAGATCATCCATATGTCTGCTCCAGGCTTATTGCTTTAGGTATCACACAATAAAAAAGCAGCCCCCTCCCCTCTAGTGTGTCATCTGGGATAAGAGTATAATTTTCACATTAATTTTCCCTACCCTTAACCCTTTGGTGTTTATTTACTTAATAAATCATTATTGATTGGATTCTAGGTGTCAAACTCTGGGTTCAATACTGGGAATACATTAAAGCAAGACAAATGAGGACAGAAAGTGTGTCTCATCTTCCTCAAGTGGACAGCCTAGACATGGAGCTTCATTCTATTGCAGTTTTAAGGTACTATTTTGTCGTGATGCTCTCTGGACTCTTAAATTATATATTTAGGGCCATTTTATAATATCAAAGAATATGTAACAATTTATGTAATAAATACGTCTTTTAGAATGTTGCTTCTATATAGTATATAAACTATTATATTAGTTGTTTTGCCTATATTACCTAATTAATTTAAGAAATACAGTAACCAATTAAGGTAGGTGTTAATGTCATTATTTTATAGATAAAGAAACTGAGGGTCAAAAATATTTAGCAACTTTCTCAACCTCACAGAGCTAGTCCAGTTGCTGAATAAGTTTCAATTTGAACCTGGGCCCTCTGTCTCCAAAATTCATGGTCTTTCTAGCTCATTTATTATTGTTGTATAGTAATTCTTCTCAACTCTAGAAATCGCAAATATTTGATGCAGGGGTTTTGGCTCTCATATACTATAAGTATGATTATTTTGATAAAAGTGTTAACTCTTAAAATCTGGTAAATTCCCTTAAAATGGGTAAATGAGTTGGCTATAGATCAAAATCAAAATGTCAATTAATTTCAGTTATCTTTCCCAGAGATTCAATGATTATAAAGTCTTGTGTGTTTTCAAATTTTTACAACATATTTATTAAAATCACCTTGGCATTTTAAGTAAGCTATGTGGATTTAAATATATATATATATATATATATATATATAAAATTATTTTAAGCTGGTGAACAATGGATTCAATCCCAAATGGAAAAACAACAAAGTAAGCATGCTTACAAAGCATATTTTCTTATTAGTATCTCAATACATTCATGCTATATATTTTTGATACATAATATTCAAATATTATATATCAAATATATATTAAAATATATGAGTTAATTTTTCTATAAAATGAATGTTTTTGGTTAAGTTAGCAGTATCCCTTGAAATGTCAACAAACTTAAAGAATTACTGATAAAAGAGAGGTGGTCCTAGAAAAGTGACTATTTTTCCAGTGGAAGTACTGATATTTACTTTCAATAATAAAAATATTCCTATACTCGCTTTCCTTATCTTTCTTCTTTTACCTTTTGTTGTGTCATTTTTAATTAGTACCATTATTTGGTCAATCTATATGTCTATATGTATCTTTACAAAACATATAAATATGTAGTTTAGTTCATATGACTGAAATATATAGATAACATATAGTATATGTTATCTATATATAATGTATGTATATAATACATAGTTTATGTGAATTGAAAATATATTTGTATTTAATGTTTAATTAAAGCAATAGGACTCAAAAGTAAAAATATCTTAGTTATCCTCACAAGATACCATTCAAAAAAAAAAAAACCTGAATAAAAATAGACTGTTGCTCTTTTATCAGTTTTCAGAAAACTACTCCATGAAAAGTAAATATTCATTTTTGTCATTGCACAATATATTTCACTACTCATTAAACTGAAACAAAGTTCTATATTCACTGTTAACACTAGTTTTTCTACTACATTGTCATAGTTTATTGATGTCCTCACTTGTTAAACACAACTCAATTTATAAGAATTTATAAGATGCCGATGAACATATTAAATACTACCTAAATGTAAAATTTCTGTTGGATTTCCATACAACTAATTTATTAAAAAACATCCATGGATTAACTAAGTTGATTAAAAAGAGAGAAAAAAAAACAGCGTTTTAAATTTCACTTAGGCAATAACTAAATGCTGAGCCATATTTTTCTATGTGATTGAGTATATACAAATATTGAAACTTTTTGATATTAAGAGATAGAAAACCAAAAACTATTCACTTTATTTTGGAAAAACAAGCATAAATACTGAGTATGAGTATTTGTGTGTACCTTGACTGAAAGTGAGTCTACCTCTCAGACTCATGCTTTCTCATGAGATTTGCAGTCAACTGATCTACCTTATTTCCCCTCCCAGAGTCACTGAATGTTAACTTAAACATTTCTTCCACTATAGGTTAGAACTTATTTAGCAAAAAGGGTAATACTTTCATGAAGCAATAAGGAGGAAAAGTCAATCTGCTTCTAGACACAAGGCCTACTGTTTCTATTCACAGCTTTGTTTTAAATCTTCCCTTGTTTTTCCTCAACAAACCATGGCACAATGCTGCTGCAAGTTCCCCTCCCAAACTGTGGCTGTCAATACTAGGTTGCTCGGCCTCTGCATATGCGAGCAAGCTAGAGTCAGTCTTCCCATGAAAATCAAGTCAATGACCTGCCTCCCTGGTTTCATGTGAACCAAAGAACAACCATAATTTTTCATCCTTTCCATTCTCACGTGTTGTAAATGTTCACTCAAGTTGCAATCCAATACAAAATACATTAATTCCTCCAAAGTTAGTTTACCATGCATGATTTAATTGTAGCTAATTAGATATACTCTTCCTTTACTTTTTCTGAAAAAAAAATTTCAGAGATCTATCACTAAGAAATTTTCTATTCAATAGTTTCCATTATCCTCATTATCTGGTCATCTGGAAGAAAATGAGATTTCTTGCTCATTAGCTTTCAGAAGAACAACAAGAAGAAGAAGACGACGATGTCAACAGCCATAAAAGCTTTATTTGCAAACTTTTTATCCTCAAAGATTCAAGTTTAGTCAAGTGACAACTCTTCTATTTCCCACTCTTACTGTACCCCAACTTGAAAAGCAACAAAGGAAAATACTGTTACCACTCTTATTTTAATCCCTCACATTCTTCAGTAAGTGTTGAAGTCAGATATACAAGATTACACAGTTTTCCAAGATTTGCATTTAAAAGATTGTATACAAGCTTCAATACAGGTTGCTTTGCTGTGACCATAGAAACATCAGAAAAGTTGGAAAATTCAGTCCACTGAACTTCAAATGACTTTATTAAAGTGTCACTAATCAGAGTTAAAAGACACAAGGTTTTAGTGTTTGGACTAACAAAGTGAATAACTTTCAAAGTCTAATGAGCTTCTATGAGCATTACCTAAAATTTTTTAAAAGGAGCTTTGTTGAAAGCAAATTAAATAAGAAAACTTCATTGCCTTTTCTGAAAGATTAATCTCACACAGATAGCGATGGCTCAGCTGAACTGTGACACTGCCTTGGCTGGGAAGCTGGGAAAATCTGTTTGGTTAACATTTTAAAGTATATATGTATTTATTCCCTTAAAATGTAAATGAGGAGATATGCCACATTAAGGATAAATATGTAACCCCATCTATAGCTACAAAGGAAAGTTATGTAAATTGCAACCCTAAAAAACTTTAAATTCAATCTAACTAAACTATAAACCTAAAAGAAGTTCCAACATGCAAATGCAAATCAAAGTATATTGATGCACAATAGAGCAATATTTAGACTGAAGAAAAATCTTTATGCTTTCCTCTACTAATTAGAAAGTCAAGGAAAAATAACACATAATGTAGGTATCATTTTTCTTGTTGTGGTATCAAAGGTAATCTATAAGAGTAGCTAACTTTAAATGATAATGATAAAAAAAAAAAATCCCAGAAAAAAAATAAAAGAAATAATTTTCTAAAAGGGAAAAAAGATATATTGTTATCAATACTTTTCCCTTTCTTTTTTCAGTGGCTCCTAAGAGGGTGTTAGGCATTTTTCTGTGGCCTTAAACAGGAGGTTAACATGGGAATAAACTGAAGGGCACTGGTGACATTTGAGAGGTACAGTCCCCTAACCAAAAAACACAGAAAAGGCAAATTTACCACATTGCTAATTGCTCACTATTTTTCTAGTATAGCGATTTTATTTTCATTGTTCACCAATTTAATAGATATTGTGGTCACCAAGCAGGGGAGAGACCTGCTCTATCACTCTTCCCTCCACAGGACACTACATTCATCCAATCCACCAATTTCACAAACACTTGTTCATTGCCTATAGTATGTAAAAGAAAGTACCAGCTACTAGAGAACTTTAAATAAACATAATGTTTTGTGCATATTAGCAATTGATACTCAGGCAGAATTACACATGTACCTTCTAAAGGATTAAGATGGAAATAATCTGAAAATGACAACGAAAGAACAAAAGAGCAAAACCCATTCATTCATACAATGCACTTCAATGCACCCCTTCCTCCAACATTTACTTATCCTTGCCATGTCACAGGCACCACTTCAGACAACGAAGACATAGAAATGGGTGAGAAATAGCGCAGACATAATGAGGTCGTGCTCAGGTGAGTGGGGCAGTGAGAAATGCAGGAACTATAATTCAATGTTGTATTATAGTTGTGGCAAGAATGAATAGTGTTTTCTCTCTGCTCATTTTTGTTCAGCAATTAATTTAAGTTCAAGATCACACTTCTCTTCACTAAGTCCTTTCAAATTAACCTACTGAATAATGTAGTTAACTAACTTTTTTTGTGTTACCTCCCATAATTTTTTCTCTATTTCTTTTACATATATATATATATATCTTCTCTTGTTAGATTTTCTGTCAGAGCAGGGTCAATATCCTTTTAATTTATTTTCTTTTAGCAGTGAAGTTCTTCACATATTAGATAATCAATATTCAACCAGAAATAAAAATGACATAAAAGTCTAAGAGAGAATTATTACGAATGCTAATAAAACAATATTAGGAAACAAATTAAATTCTCATCAAAATAATTTTCTTACCAAATGGAATTGTAACCATGAATAGTAATATTGTACTGGCTGGTAAAGTAGGAGCAGACTCTGGCCTTGACACTAAAGATATCTATTCCTCACAATTTTGATGTATCCAGTCCCCTGGACTGAAGCAGCTTAATTCATCATTGTTTTTAAGCATTGGGGTTATAGGCCAAACACTGACTTGCTTCTGAGAAGATTTCCATGCTGCGAAAAGTGAATAAGCTATTTCTAAGCATAAGAGCAGACAACAGAACACTTAAAGAAAGATATACCTCAGTTTTCAAAGGAAAAAATAAAGGTATTTTTATGTGAACCACAAATATATTTTCAAAAAATTCCACTGGATATATTTCAAATGGCAAAAGGATGGCTCAATTAAAGGTACGTTACTTCTACAGAAGTAAAGACTAAAATTGGTCAGAAGATTTGCTATGTAGTTACTTAAATATTTATACACCGATATTGGCAAGGAAAATTATTTATAACCCAATTTATAACTTCAAAATTGTGTAGTTTTGATCCATTAGATTTAGAATATTTATTCAAAAGAATGTACACAGTTGGAACGTTTATGAATTTTAAAAAGTTAAAAACACTGATTTAATGTAATTAAAAATAAAAGCTGTTTGTATTCAAAATATTTTTTAAAAGTCAGAGAATAGATAATATATGTCTCACTTTTGATCACAAAATTTTACATATCTCTGATCCATTAAGGACAGTGAAACAATTAGAGAGCTTAGCTTTCTCTTAAAAGATTAATGGATAAATAAATTATACTATATTTATAAAATGAAATATGATACAGTAGGGAAATGTATGAATCAACACTTTAGATACTAAAATTTTATATAGCATTTTAATATTTGTAGCATTGGAGTAATTATAAAACTTTGTTTATCTCTTCAACCAATTGTTTTACGGTAAAGAATAAGATACCAATACATATTATGACAACTACAGAAAATGCCAGCCATAGTCAAAATAAATTGTGACAAATGCAGCACTTATATTTAGAAAATTTTAATATTTAAATGTATATCCATAGTAAGTATGAAAATCGGAAAGGAAAAAAAACTAAAAAAATAGTCTCCTTTCTAATTCAGGAGTCCAATTTAAAATAAAGCTTAATGGCAAACGTGATTATTGGGTTTAAAATATGAACAGAATTTAAGCTATTATCAGAGAACTCATCACAGCTGTTGAATGAATGGGAAATATATGAATAACTGTGTGCTTATAATTGTGAAACCATTGAACTTACAAATCTTGGACACTGCCCTTGCTACTTGTTGCAGCAGACTAAATAGATTTCTTAGGAAAATAATTAGTGTGTAAGTATAAGGAAATGATTTATACTACAGATCAAAATGTATTGCCTGATACAGGAAGCAGAAACACCAAAAGGATAATATGGTCATCATTCAATCATTCTGAGAACATTTTTAAAATCTAGTGGAGACAGACAAAATTTAGCAGCCTGAAACATAACAGGAGTCATAAAAAGTAAATACACAGAAACCTGGATTCTTATTTTAATGTTAAAAAAAAGGGGGGGGGGGCACCCTTGTGCACATTACATAAAAAGTTATAAGCTCAACTTAAAAATTCCTTTCTAAATGATACACATCCTGCATGCTCTCAATGTTAAAAACACAATTTTACTCTTGATGCTATTGTTTTAAAATTAGCTAAATTTACTTTGAAACCTGTAGCACATTGTAAAGTTACAAAATATATATATTAGGTTACAATTTAATAAATTCTGTCAGTATTATTTGATTGGATGCTTATTCTTAGAATGCATTTGCTCCAAGTAGGAATCAATTAATATTTTTAAAATGATTTATATTTAAGATAATTTTGATTTTTTATTTTTCCACCAAATCAATGCATTTCCAATACAAATATAATAAAAATAAAAAGAACGAGCATTCTCATTCTTTTAAGAAAGCTAGAACCATAAACAATATAATTATAAAATCGAACTACAGTTATAATTATTGCTGAATCTATTGATGTTTTTCATATGATAAACTACATTTTAACAGTTTTAAACTTTATAAGACAGTCTTTATGCACATGCAGCAAGGTATTTTTGAAATATGTGGTTTTATTTTTTTATTAGGAATATAAAAATATCAGTTAGGGAAAGGGAGCTCTTATCAGGCAATAAAGAGCTAAATGTATAAATTCAATCATTTCCAAGTTGGGTTTTCAGAGTTTTATTGTTGGTCATTAAAATTGTTTATTTTTCTTTTTCATTGATGAAATTCTTTTGCCCTATCTCATATAAATACAGGTATAGATATATAGATGTAATTATAAATAAAACAAATAATTTATTTGGTTATGGAGATTCCCATGTATCCCAGGCAAGAAATTACAATATATTTCCCTGGTGACTACTCCACATGAATATTTTACATTAAAATAGTCCTTTGAAGAATTAACTTTAGTTTTTATTTTGTCTATATATTAAATGTACAATTTTAGTTACTTAGTGTTATTATCTCAATAAAAATAAATTGTATGGAAAAATTAAAATACCATGAGTTATAATAATAACAACAGCAATTTCATATTTCATATCATGGAATATTTTCTAATCATTCAAAGCAAAACACTTAGAATTATTTGAACTTAAAAATTTCTAGTTTCCAAAATATTTTTATTTAAATTATTTCACATTAGTAATATAACATCTGCCTCTATAAATTTATCAACATCAGTAAGCATGTTGATATTTTTTAGATTTTAGGGATCACAAATTAGAAATAATTTGGATTAGTTTTTTATTAGCTAAATTGTGACCTTACAAAAAAATCATGCTTAACATGCAGAATGTGACCTTACAAAAAAATCATGCTTAACATGCAGAATTCCCATACATCACCCCATTATCAACACCTTGAATTGTTGTGGAGCATTTGTTACAAATTATGAAAGAACATCATCAAAATATTATTGCTAACTGTGGTCCACAGCTTACATTTGGGATATTTTTCCATAAACTATCTTATTATTAACACCATATATTAGTATTGCACATTTGTTATAATTCATGCGAGAACACTCTCATATTTGTACTGTTCACCACAGCCCATCATCCACTATGTAGTTCCCTGTGTTACACAGTTTCATGCCTTGTATCTCCATCCAAAGTGTACACTCAGTGGCCATCAGTTTCATCACAGAGTTGTTCTATCACTGTCTCAGTAAATTTTAGAACGTTATTCTTAATCCAATAGAAAAAAAAAAAAAAAAAAAACCCCATACACCCCTATTATTGACCCTTAGCATTGCTCTAGTACCTTCTTTAACACTGATACAATATTACAATATTGCTGCTAACTATAATCCAGGTAAGTTTTTAATGTATATCATAAAATTCACAAATATGTACTATTCAGAACATCACAAATTCATTCAATCATTCATTTATTCCTTCAAAAAATATTCAATAATCCCAAGTATTACATCAAACTTTGGAAAAATTTAAATTTTGAATCTTGATGAATTGTCGAACAAAAATACTTGGGGCTATTTACTGTCACCTTTGTTCATTGAACCTTACAGACTTCATTTTGCTTAAATGTATGTATATATTTTATTAAAAGAAGGAAAGAAAAGACATTTAGGCAATCATTTATTTTTTATATATAATGGAAAGACACACACACTCTCAATCAATCAATGTCTTTAGAAGACACAAAAGAAATGTAATTTAATTCAAAATCCTCTATTTAAAATGTTAAATGTCTTTATATTATGCAGATGTGCTCCAGATAAACTAGGCATGTGTTTCAATTATGTTAAATTACAATTTTTAGAAGTTTTCTTACTCTATAACATATAGAATGTTATATTTATAGTTACTGATTTTATCTTGAATGCTGTAGGTAAAAATATTCTTATTTATAAATATAAAATGCTTTTGTGAAAGACATTGTACAATACAATGTCAATGAACTTTAAAAAGATATATTGAGCATAATAGTCTATTCATCATTGATCAAGTTTCCAATAAGTGGACACGACCATAGCTCCCATGATTTCACTTCTAAGACAACTTCAGAAATAGGAAACATTTTGAAATGCTATAATAAATAGTAATTGCACAACTGTAGAACAACAAAATGGACAACTATTATAATAGGAATATTCAGGGACTTAGATAAGTCAATAAAAATCTATAATAAATCATTTACTATGGCATATAAATCTCTAGAATTAGCATACGTTCTCATATACTCATTGTCTCAGGCCCCCTTCTATACTTTTTAAAACATCTTATGAATTCTATTCCAAGCAAAAGATCCTTATTTTAACTCCTTTCAAATATACTACCTTAGAGATGGCTCATAAAGTCATCTCTCGTACTTTATACACTTCCTAGTTCTTTCTTACTATTCCCTATTCTTGCAGAACTTTCTGAAATATTGATGTTCCTAAGTAGTTTTAATAAGTTAAAATGTGACTTACAAAAAAGAAAAGAAAATTTCAGGGGGGAAATGTGACTTACATTAACAAAAATCTATTATCATCTTCTTTCTATGTATACAGTAAATGTAAAAAAAAAAAATAAGAAGATATCCTTTTAAATGTAATATCATAAAAGGCAGTGAAAAGATTCTGAAATATTATATATATAAATAATATATATTGTGTACATTTTGTTTTTTAATTGGAGTTCTACCCTACATGTCACTAATTGCTACAGATACTTTCAATAACTTGTCAATTAATACCAAGTTGTTACAGTACTATAACAATTAGAAAAGGTAACTGTCATTTGTGTTGACCATCATATATTCTACTTCAGAGAAGTGTGTCCAAATTTTCAAATGTGTTATTACTCTTCTATTTAAACCGAGCCTATTAAAGAAGAGTGTTTCTATGCAATGTGACACATGGGCCAATTGCATCAGAATCGGGAATCTTTAAAATTGCTTGTTCCAGAGACATTCTTCAAATCTTCTGAAAAATAATCTGCATTTTAAATAAGGATCTGCATAAAGATTAAGCACATTAAGTTATGAAAACAAATCAAACTACATTACATTACCACATAAAAATAGAATTTTTTAAGTTTAAATTTTGCTTAAACTGAATATCTACAAATTACAATTGATGTAAGCCCTTCAAAGAATAAGTGGAAGAAAATATGTTCTTAAATTATCATAATATATATGAGTCAGTAATATTTTAAAGAATATTTTTCCAGATTCATTAAAAATTCTGCCTCTATATTCAAACTATTTATTATAAATAAATTCCAAAAAGTACTTGATGTGAATCTTTAAAAGCATCTATGCTTTGTGCACATATAAAATTATACAAATGTGTATCATGTACATAGGAAATATTAATTACTAAATAATAATATTTTCCAAACCTATACCTTTATCAGAAATTGCAGTTAGAATGTGCTATAGTTAAGGATGAGTTTTGGAGTTAAAGCCAGGGCTTAAATCCTGACTTTACATCATTCTAACTATAGGACAAAAAGGGATAAATTTATCCTCTCTAAGCCTTGGTTTTCTCATCTGCTAAATGGTAATCACAACAATATTTATTCCATAGCATTGTTTTGAACTTTGAATTAAATAAGAATATACTTTGTTCTTAATAAATATTAGTTTGTATTGTTTTAAGGGCGATTGCTATTATTATTCAAAAATTATTATTTAACAGTTATTTGATTGTTTAATAGCTATTCCTAGAGGAAGAAATAATATTAAAGACAGATTATTACATATAGTTCCTGACCAAGATGCACAAATATGTTATCAAATATAACAGGCATCAGGGCATCTTAAGGCAAAGGAACTTCTAAAAAAGACAGAGATGCTAGCAATACAGAATGGACCTGTGTTCAAAGAGGAAGGAACAGGAAAGCACAAAGTTTCCAAAAGCAGCCTTGAACCAAGGTGCACTAGACTAATGACTAGACGAAGCTTTAAATCATACTCTATTTGATTACACAGTAATATTTCAGTATCAAATATTTTAAAAGCAGGAAAAGAGTAAATGTTAGTATTGTTTTACAGACCAAGAAAATGATTTCACTTTCAATAGTTTAAAAAATGCAAACTCATTATGTACAAAAAGTAAATGCTTAAGTAAGATAGATCATTTCAATTGTTAAAATAATCAGATTGGTGAAACTTCCTCTGATTCCCTTAGCTAAAGATTTCATTCTTCCCATATACAATATAAGCACCTTTTAAAAATCATAACAATCTTTTAAATCCTATGGTGATGGCTTCTGTGATATTTGTCTTTCTATTAGACTATTTGCCTCCTGAGGGCATAGATCTGGACTATTCAAATTGAAATGCCAGTACTCAACACTGTGTTTGGCATTCTGAATACTAGAATGAACAATGAGGATAGGGAGGCAATACACAGGCAAATAAATTATTCACATTTTAAAAATAAAAAGGAACTAGTAGCTTTTCCTTCTAATTTTGAAGTCCTTGGAAATTGCCTCTATGATAACTCGCAGGACCAAGATTTTAGCAAGGTGAAAATACACAACTTGGCAAGTGATCAGGAAAAAGGTTTCATCCCTATTGTTTCCATGCCCATCCTCCATCTCAGAAAAAAACTAGAATTCTTAAGTAAGTTTCATTCCCTATCAGGAAACACCCTTAGAAGCTATCAAATTTGTCCTCATCTAAAGATAGGAATGAAGTGGTGACATGTCATTTATACAATTTTCAATACTGTGTCCCTGCTATCCTGCCTGATCATCAAAGAACAAAATTATCATCTCTGCAAATAGAAAGATGGGAGAGAACTGAACTGATATCTATTTTTTCCATGAAGATCCTACGTGCATTTATTTATAAGCAGCTCTGTGAAACAATTTCACAAAAGAAGTAACTGATACTCTGAGATATTACACAGCTTCTCCAAAGTCCTGATTTGAGCTCATCTGTCTAAATCAAAAGCCATTTCTCTTTCCAGTGCACCACAGGCTTCCTAAAAAAAAAAAACAAGTTTTATTTCTCTTCCATGGTTTCCTAGATTTAAACTCAACTTTTTTTTTTCTGACCACCTGCTCTAGGAAGGGAGTTTTACATGCCATAACACTAATGTAAACAACCTGCATATAAATACGTGCTGTGTTATAACTGTATTGTAACACATAAATGTAGTTTATAAGTGTAGGTAACAAATTATTACTTCTTCCATTATTAGATGCATACTAATTATCAGTTATCAAGTTAAATTTAAACATTCTATTTTCTCGTTCTCCTAGAGTCATCATTGAAAGAAAATATAAATTAATCTATTTTAAGTATTTAAATAGGAGAAATGGAAATGTTTAGGTATGTCAATGATAAAGATGCCCCTTTCAAACTTATTTTAACATTATCTAATTTAATATAGTTAATTATAAATTCAACCCTTAGCAAATATAAAATTTCTGTATTTTCTAAGCATGTTGTTTCTGCTAATGTGGTTAGTTAATGGTTAATTTAATATGGCTTATTGATGTTCTTTGAAGCAAAGTTATCAACTCTTTCAAAAAATATTGTTGATTAGATTTTCTAGTTGTTAAAAAAAAGAATATTCATTATGCACCAAACAAAAAAGTGAAGTTGGTTATAATATAGGTCAAGCATTTCTCAAGGAAATACTTTCTTTTATATGTATGTGTTTTCCCTTTTATCTCTGACCTCTACTACTTCATCAGACTTTGGCTTATAAAAATTAGAGTAGTGAAGTATGGTAGAATGAAGAACCATGCCAAATCAAATACAGCCCTACCACAAAATAATTTTTCCAAACTATCCATGGTACCTAATAGGCCAACTTTAAAATGGAGATTTTACAATTACTTACCTTATAGAATTGTTGAGAGAATTAAATGAGACAATATTCCTAAGTTAGATAGTACAGTATATGGTACTTAAGTTGGAAATCAACAAAAACTAATTTTCTCCTATCAATCCAGTTCTGCTTAAATATATTTGCCTTCCTAATCATATTACAATTTGAATTTTTCCTATATAAGTGCCTTGATAACAAAGTAAACACATTAAAAGAACAGAACCTTATTTCATTGTCTCCATGAGAATACTTGCTAAGAAAAGCACAAATAGAACAGAAAGTTTTCCAAATAAGTTTTCTTAGAAATAAAACTTATAATAATAATCACACATTAATTTAGGTGATAGAAGTTCTGTCTCTACTAAATGTTTCAAATACACCATTAAATTGAAATACAAGTCTTTTAGAGTCTAAATACTATCTGAAGCCTAATTTCTGGTATATTTGTTAACAAATTATTTATTCTTCCAAAATCTTTTTATTTTCATTTATTTTCCTATGTAGGCTGCTTATATTTTTAAAATGACTTCAATATTTGGCATGCTTATCCAACTATCTATAAATTGGATAAATTCCATCTAGCCTTGTTATTGTACTAAAATAAAATAGAGCCCTGCTACTTACTTAAAGTAAATTATATACAAAACTGATATTTTTTAATCTATACCAATTTCTCTTTCTTATCTAATAACTTTTCTTTGTTTAGTAGTATCTTTCAGCCTAAAATACCAACCAGTCACTGACATTTTAAAACTATTTTGCTTCCTGATAGATAATGAAGAAAATTACCACAGAGGTATTTTTCAATGCACTTCCTTATTACTTTCAGTTAAAACATGATATAGATTTTTTAAAGTATAATTTTTGTTTTCCTGTTTCTGTAGTGTAATCAGACATGTCATCACAATTCCAGCTTGAACAGAAGCTATTTACATGCCCAGTAGCTGATTACATTTTTTAAAAATCATTACTGTCTGGACCACACAAGGAGTAAATAACTAAGAGTAGTATCAACAAAAGTAAACCACAAAATTCTTTAGGAAAATATGCACTGCTATGTTCACTGGGTATTTTCCTCACAATACTTAATTAGGTTAGTGGTTAATATTCTCTCCCTTTAGTAGATAAAGTCACTGTGGCTCAGAGAAGTTTTATTTCTTCCTCAATGTCACAGAGCATGAAAGGATTGACTTAAAATTTAAACAAAACTATTCTGACTTCCAAATTTATGTTTATTTTACTGTTTTAACATGCACTATACAACCACATAGTTGTATTAAGGAAAACATAGAACTTCTTCTGTAAATGAAATATAAATTAAATCCCTGAATAGAGGTTAAAATATTGAACCTGGGAAATATTAAAGTTAAATGAAAAATGAAATTTAAATTATAGGTTTGTTCCTTCAAATTTTCACTATCTTGTGTGTGACAAACTATTTTACTCATTAATATAATACATTTCCTTAGGCCACTTAGTTCAAATAGTATTTGAGGCAGAAGTTAGACACAATCCAAGAGAAAAATCTATAATATGATCTATTTCGTTTTACACAGGTAAAACAAGCACCTCTCCCTTGGAAATTCACCTCTGCTCGCATGATAATACTGCTCAGTAGTAGCACCATGGCTTAGGCGCCCTGCCCCCTATCCATCCACCATCTACCAACATCTTTTTTTTCTTGGTCGTTAACAACAATGGATCCTCTGGGTGTATTTTTCCCTTGGTTGCTGAGCAACAAAAATTCTTCATGTAAGTATAAACCTACTGACACACTAAGTGCTGAGAAGAAAAAACAATAGACACCTTTATCAGCTACAACCATCTGTGTTCAGTTTGACCGGCGTTTTTTGGCAAGCTTATGTTGTCCCTCCCATCCAAAACCATCTTCTCCTATGAAGAAAAATTTCACTCCCACTTCCTTCATTTTCTAACACGGCAGGGGTCAAGTGGTGTTCTAAATCTGCCAGGTTCTGGACTTGAAATACTAAAGATTCCTTACTTGTAATTAATTACAAACTCAACAGATAAGTAATTTTCCATATTTTATTATGCAAAGTAATAAAATATTAAACCGGTGTTGCAACACAGGCTGTTTTGTCCCAAATAGTCAATCAAATGAATTAGTATTTTAATTTTTTAGTGGGAAATGTAATGTACTATCTTAAAAAAACAGACCATGGGTCAACTTTTTGTAGCCAAAAAAAAGACTACCAAAAAAAAAGTAGCCATGTGGCTACTGCAGAAGAAGAATTCTGCTGCAAAGCAATAAAGTCATTTCAAACAGCATTTAGTTGTTCTGAATTGTTCCAAATGTGCTACTAAGTGCAGTTTAACATAAACAAAATTTAAATTAGTATGAAAGGAATAAATAAAATATACATTTGATTTTAAGCAAAACTTCTATTAAGACTGTCAAACATTATAAATGAAAAGTAATCAAGTCAATGAAACAAAATACTTAATTTTTTTTTTAATTTGAAGACATAACATGCCCGAAAGGTTAAATGATGCAGCACCTGAAAGGAAATAAATTTCTTAAGATTTTAGAAAAGATTTGAAAGGGGCACAATGCAAGTGGGAGGCTACATTCTTTTATTGTTCCAGAATTTCTGTAAAGGAGGGTTTTCAGGATAGCAATCTATTTGGGTTAGGAGATTTGCAAGGGGACAGATGAGGAGGCATGTGAGAAACAGCAAAAGGCAGGGGTCCAAAGGATTCATCTTGAAACCATGCTTACAGAGAAAAAAAAAAGTTTCAATTTAAATTCCATATTTATTTGGGATGTCCTTGGGGGGATGCTGATGGAGATGGAGATTATGAGGAAGCTGCAGCCTCCTTTAGCCTCTTCCTACCTCTCTAGTCCAGTGTTGGATTGGAGCCAACACTGAATACAGATTTGAAAGTAATGAATTTTAATTGTGATGCCTCCACCAATTTATTGTGTCATGTGAGTGAACTACTTACTATTATTTCAGTTTATGATGTGAAAATGAGGGGCATATGACTGTTCTTCAGTTAAAAACCTGACTCTCCATCCCATCCTAGGACTCAGTCCTTTACACAAGGTGGGTTTTTCATCTTATTGGCCTCAGGAGATTAGTGGCTCTATCACAGGAACCTAAAAGTGTATGTGGCTGTTATTCTTTTATATTTTTTAATATTTGAGAATATATCACATTTGGAAATATCATCAATATTAAGATTTGTTATCTCACAAGATAATTGTTTCAATTCCCAAGAAATGCTCACAATCTAAGTTAAAGATTTTGTGCAAGTATTTTAGCCTATTGCAATATAGCTTTCTAAAAAAATTCAAATAAAGTCTCCTCTTGGATTAAGCTAAACTATTACTGAAAATCCCTGTAGTCAGGTTTACCCTGCACATGCTGCAGATATGCTAATGTGAAAACCCCAATAGGAACACTATTTGTGTGATTATAAAATATTAATCCGCTCCACAAAATTAGGCTAAACAAAAAGCACTTTACCAACAGGGAATCTCTTCTGGTTCATAAATAAATAATTTGCCTGGATTGCACTTTTATAATTTGCCATAAACCCACATTAAAGACATCAAATAAAGAGATGTTGAAAGTCTATCATTGAACTAAAGAGGGTGCCGCTGAAAAACCATCACTTTACAATATGATCTCTTTTTGAGCATCTGTGGGACAAATTCATCTTACAGCTCTGTGTTTTGAAAATCTGTATTTCTGCTCTTATGCTAACTTCCTTATGTGTATATATATGGTTTTGTTTAGTCTTAGGACCCTATGACTTCCATGAATGATCTTATTTCTCTCCTCAATTTGACTTTTAGAAAACTTAATATACTCAGCAGACTAATTATATGTTCCAGGAATTTTTTAGTTACACTAATTTAACTTCCTAGGTGTTCATTTAACTATTTTGGCCTTGTGTTGTAGATATATTTTTGTAAGCTGCTTCAAATTCATTGCAGAACGAAATTGCTGTATAAATTAATATAATTAGTAATTGTTTTGACTAACGAGCAATAAGCTATATATTTTAGAACAGTATAACAAGAAAAGAGGAAAGCCCACTTTCTTTGGATGTTTGCTTATTTTGAAATTTTCAGAAACTAATAAAACATATTTCTTTTCAAGAAAATGTTTTAATTATAAACTAGAAAACCCTCAGTGAGTTATCAGGATTTTTGTTTTGTAAAAACCAAAGAATTTTAGAAGAAACTGTTGTTTTACCTTTATTTGATGGGAACAACCAATTTGATTTCAATTAAGAGAATTGCATTAAATTAACAAAAATATTACAAAACTAGGTTCCAGATAAACACAATTTCATGGTAATCAATATTTTACTATCACTACTGAAAACTGAGTGATAAACATTATCTAACTCAGAGACAAAGCTTCAAAATGTAACAGACTCTGAATAATCTTGTATTCTAATTTGCTTTTCTAAGTGAGCCACTAAGCATTTCAACAAAATTCCAGAATTAATAAATAACTTCCTTGAGGGACTGTAACTATTACTGAATTATGTCAACAACATTAAAATGATGGATGGGTAAATAGTCTTAACTTACAAAGCCTGGACAGTGTGATATAGTGTCAAGGACATTGAATGAGGTCAGAAAAACCTGGATGCTAGTTCAGATTTGTGACGGCACACAAGTTGTGGATCTCTCGGTGCCTTTTATTTTAGATGAAGATAGAAATGCCCATCCTGTCTCCTTAGAGATTTGTTGGGAAATCAAAAAAAAAAATGAAGAATAGCATTCTAAAGCACTTTTAAAAGATTGTTTTAATGTTAATTGTTCTACGCATATATGTACTTTGGAGGAAAGAGAAGAGACATAACAAAATTTACTGAGTACCTTTAAGCATTAGTGATCCCACTGTTCTTCAGACACTAAAAATTGGTGGAGATTGACTTACAAGGTTCTTAGTCAACAAGATATGTAGCCCTGTCATTTTATCGAGTAAAATCATTCCTTGGCTAATTAACTAGCTTCATTAATTTCAGAAGAAGCTACTCATATTTGGCTTGAGATGAAAAATGACTCATGGAACATATATTCTAGCATGAGAGACCATAAGCAAAATAAAGAAGTAACATATGAGTGATGATAGGAATTAAGAAGAAATGAAAAGAAGGAAAAAATAAGGTTTGGGGGAAGAGGATATTTGCAAGATGACTTTGAGAAAAGATGTGAAGGAAATGAAGAAGTGACTAGTCCAGGGAAAGAGCCAGGCAAGCACAAAGATCTTGAGGCAAGAAGCCTAGCAACCTTATTGTGGCTAGAAAGCAAGCTGAGTAAGGGGAAGCAAAGAAGAAAAGAGGTCAGAAAATTCACAAAGAGCAGGTCACACAGGGCCTTATGGTTCGTTGTAAGGATTTGGCTTTTACTGTTAGTGAAATAGGAAGTCCAGGGTTTTGAGCAAATAAATGAAATGATCTGATGTGCATTCTAAAGGATCACTCTGACTGCTATATTGATACTACACTAAAAGGGGGTTGGGGTAAGGACAGAAATAGGGAAGCCAATGCAATCACTCATTCATTTATTCAATCATTCAACAAAACTTTATCTGGGTCTTACTATATAGCAAGTAATGTTTTAGTATCTTGAGATACATCAGTGAACACAGCAGATAAATATACCTAACCTCACTGAACTTCATTCTAGTGGGAAGAAGGCAGGTACACACACACACACACACATACACATGCACATATACATAATATAGTGTATATATGTTGTTATTTAAATTTATGAGATTCGTTTGTTCTCTTCAAGGGAATGAGTAGAGATTGAAAAAAAAGAGTTACGGGTACTGATTCCTGGGGTGTTGCAACATTTAGCATATAAGGAGATGGACAGAAGTTGACAAAAGAGATTGATAAATATTATAGGGAAAAAACATTAAAAACTGCAGTAGGGCAAGGGGATCAGGCAAGATGAGGAGATGTTTGCACAATAAATAAGATAATAAAGGAAGATTAAGCCTGATGAAGAATGTGAGATCTGAACAAATACTTGAACTTGAAAGGAAATTATTAAAATAGATATCTAAATAAAAGAGCAGGAACAAAAGCCCTATGCCAGATGTTTGCATAGCAAGTTCTAAGAATAACAAGAAGCCAGTGTGAGTAAAGCAGAGTGAGCAAGGAAGGAGATTAGTAGAAAAGGATGCCAGAGCCCACTAAGGGGATGTCATTAATACTCCAAGGGAAGGATGATGATGTCTTAGAGCTTAGTGGTAACAGTGATGGTAACAGTGGATATAATAAGTAATGATTAGTTTTTGAGAAGTTTTGAGAGGAGAGGCAACAAGACTAGCTGACAGAATATACATAGTGGTAGAAAGAAATTAAAAGATGACTCCAAAATTTTTTACCTAACCTTCTAAACTATTAAAAGGTTAATAAGGGGATGGCTGAAGATAGATCATGTATTATTGGGGAGAGATCAGGAGCTCAAATATGGAAGTATCAATTTAAAATGTCTATTAATTTATATAATCTAAGTATCTTTTAAAAAATATATTTAAAAAATAGTAAGGCATTATATATGCTGTCAAAAAAAAAGAGGAAATTAATCATTTTGCACATAATACCCAAACTAGTATTATTTCTCATAGATACTACTTGCTCTGTAATTATAGATGATCACATATTTCACAGGACTAACATCATTTTATCATTTTTAAAAATAAAACTTGGTTGAGAACTACTTAAAAAAAAAAAGTCTATTAAATATCTAGTCAAAGACATTGAGTAAGCAGATGGTTTTACCAGCATTGAATTCAGGGGAGCTATATGGGCTGGAAACAAAATTTTGGGAGAAATACATGTGTATATGATATTCAAAGTCATTAGATTGATTGTGATTCATAAGGGAATGAGGGTAGTTTGAAATGAGAAGAATTTCAAGAAGAACTGATGGCAAGGGTATTCCAACATTTAGAGTTTTGAGAAACAGAGCGAAGCTGGCAAAAGAGGCTGAAAAGGAAATGACCCAACAAATAGCATAAGTATGATGACTCACAAGCCAAATGAAGAATGTATTTCATGTAAGTGAAAGAGACCAAAAAAGTCAAATGCTGTTTGTGCATAACACAGGATGAGCACTGAAAAGTGACCACTGGAGGTAACAAGGGGGCTGTTTTAGTGACCTTAGTAAGAGTAATTTCACTGGAGTAGCAAGAGCCTAGCCTGACGGGAAAAGATTTAACAGAAAATAAGAAAAAGGAAGACAGGCATAAGCAACTCTTTGAAAGAACGTTGCTGCAAAGAGAAGAAAATAAATGAGTCATTAACGGGAAGAATGGAAATATATCCTCTCTTGGCTTTAAGAAGGCAAAATTAAGAACTGACAGATTACAGGACCATTTATTCAAGCCTTATCTAAATTAATGGTTGATTGGGACTGAAAATAATCCTACTATGAGGTCCTTCCCCAAATTTTACTTTATCCTATATTTCTTCAATCACCAGTGTGAAGAAATATAGAAATATGGAAAAAAAAACTTTTTGCTGAATAAAAATTGTACACTTACTAGAGTTCAAATATTAACCATTTTATAATAAGTAGCACTAGTCAGTATTTTGTTGGGATTAAACACACAGACTCTGGGATCACAGTGCTGGCTTCAAATCCTGCTTCCAGCAGATGCCAGCACCATAAACTTAACCTCTATGAGCCTCAGTATTTTTATCTGGCAAATGATTAGGTACTATTCCTTTCCCCAGAATTATTGGGAAAACAAGGCAATGTTTAGTGCTCACCAATACTTGACATAATGTAAGCAATTCATCTATGTTTGAATATATGATTGATAAAACATTTCTCAAAAGTGTCTAGTTGTCTGTACCAAATAATGAACAATAATGCCATTTGCTTCCAACCACAAACAGCCAAGAATGGTTTGTAAATGCCCATCAACATTTCTTTACAACCATACAATTCTTTGACTTTTACACACTGATCATTTCTTAAATATGGATTTGTGTTTGGAAACTGAAGAAGATTGTGTTCCTATAGTTAATTCTTGGTTACCACATAAAATTACTTGAAAATTGGATTACATTTCATTTTCATGACTTTATTACCCAATTTAGTTTCAAGGAAGGAACATCAGGGAAAAGTTAGCAGGCTTTGAATAACAGATACATATATAATATATATAAATATATAATTAGTTATATATATGTATATATAAATTAGTTGTATGTATATATTTTTAAAAGAGCATTTGTCTTAAAATATTTTTTATCTACTTGCCTACATTCCCCATACTCCTTCCTCTTTATTTAACATATTATTAAAATTAGCTGTTTTTGTCACAGATTACTTAACACCAAAAATTATTGGAGTATGTTTGTTACTCTATATTCAGGACTCTTTAAGGAACTTTTTAAAGTAACTCTGGCCACTATCATTTGCCAGTCATTATTTTCCTATTTTTACTCATAGTCTACTAATTTGGAACCCTATACCAACTTTTATGAGTATTGAAAAAACCTGAGCCCTAGATTTATTAATTCTTAGACTAGAGGACCCACCTCAGAGTCTGTGGAGTCCTCTATAGTCACTAACACAACAGCCCATCACAACTAATGAGGCTCTTAAGCAGGTTTTCATTCTAATGATGACAGAGTGCAAGCTGCAGACAAAGCAATGAAAAATTGATTCCATGAAGTATTTTTCAAAAGCATTTCTAAAGTAGTCGCCTGAAATTCCAATAGAACAATAAAAGAATAAAATAATTAGGGCTTGAAACAGACAAAAAAGAAACATACAATAAATTCATCAGGAAACAAATTATGTCTGTGAAAATCTATCACCAAAACAGCATGGTCAACACAAGCATGTGGAAGACTTACATAAAATATACAGCATGAGTTTAACTGGCCATCAATAATATTGTACAGGGCAATAATAATGATTTGTACTGGTATTCAAAACTCAGAGTCCTTTATTTCATAGTATTTTGTTTAATGAATTTAAAAATATACCAAAAGGGAAAAAACAAAATTGGAAAATAATCATATTTGGTTGTTGTTGTTGTTAAGAATCACTACAAAGATGAAATGCAAAGCAAGCAATAAAATGTTTTTGTCCCTTTAATATAATCTTCACAATCCATCCATTTCAGTCCCATCTATTCCTTAGGTAAAGAAGATTTATCATTGAAAACCCAGAAATGGATTTTCCAACCTCCTAAAATGCTGACACTGCTTCCAAATTATACAGTGTCGTAGGTTAGAAGAAGCAGCACTTTTACGTCTCCCCTTCCTTTGTCCCTGGGTCTCCCTCTCCTACATGCTCCCCCTTCTTTCCTGCTCCAAAAACACATCCACATATCACTCCTACCACTGCACTGACCCCTAGGAATGTACTTCATCTGCTGATGGCTCTGATTGAGTCAGGTGACAATCTTCTTTCTCCTTAGTTTAGACAATATATCATTATACTTTTTAAACACATTTTAACAACAAATAGGGGAAATAGAAATAAGATTTTTTAAAAGCCTTAATAAATGCTCATATCTGCAAAGTAAAGAGCCTTTCTCTTAACTAAGACCACAGATTGCTCTGACTTTATAGGAAAGGGGTTATGAGAATAAATTCTGGAGTTCACAAGTCTGCAGTGCTTTTCCTATCTATCTAGGAGAACTTTAGCAAGTTATTTAACTTTGTGAGCCTTAGTTTCCACAGCTGTGAAATGGGAATGATATCACTAGAGTTGGGTAAGGCTCCAATGATAAAATGATTAAAAAGCATTTAGCACAATGACTGAACATAGAAATACTCAATACATTTTTAAAATTATATATTTATTGTTTTATGCCCAGGTCTGTTGCCTACATTCTGCCTAAGAGACACTATACCAAGATATGCAGACGTTTAATCCTAGGCACACTAATCATAACTCTAGATCTTGTGGAAGAAAGAAAAACTTCTAAACTGGTTTTCCAGAATAATCTTACAAATGTCTCCATGATTTCTCTTGGAGATCGTGATGACTTCAATGTGGAAATAAATTAATTTCTACTCTTTTCTACTATTTAATGAATCATAGTCCCTTCACCTAATATTCTGAAGACACTTTTAATATATAATTTCTAGTGGCTTTTTTTGCTGACTTGTAAAAACCTCAGTGGTTCTTCCATTGTTGTCCATGGACTCCTGGACCCCAAGAACCCATTAGGGAGGGATGGGAGGTCAAAATTATTTTAATAATAATGTAAAATATCATTTGTCTTTTTCACTATGTTGACATTTGCACTAAATGCTGCAAAAGCAATTATGGGTAAAACTGACAAATCAAGGTAGTGGCTCCAAACTATACTAGCAGTTGTATTCTTTACTACCACAAACTCACAATAAAAATAAAATGCTAATTTCACTTAAATAGTAAAAAAAAAAAAAATCAGTTAAGAATCAGTAAAAAATCTTAATTTTATTAAATCTAGATCCAAAATCTCAACACCTTTTCAATACTCTGAAGGACAAAATAGAAAATGTGCACAAATAACCATTGCTCTGTACCAGGGCAATGTGGTTTTCTCAAAAAGCAAGTGTGCAATTGTTTGGGTTGCAAGCTGAACTAGCCACTTTTTCAACAGAGTACCACTTTTACTTGAAAGAACAACTTTTTTTTTTTTAGACTTGGGGATTTAACAGGTTTTTTTTTAACGAACAAAGGAATCATCATACTTCAAGGAAAACAACCAACAATCTAAGATGCTAATGAAAAAATTCAAGCTTTCAAGTGAAAATTCAAATTTTGGAAAACTTCCATCCATCACTAAATGCTTCAGAGTCCCATTATGCAAAGACTTTCTTATAACATAAGAACCTTGATGAAATGACCAAATATGAATTTTGATATTGTATAATGAAATATGCCTACACTAGGAAGAGCTACATAATTCAGTTAACCAATATTTTCAAAATAACGCATGTGTGGTGTTTCTAAGTACTTATGCAAAGTAAAAGATCCATTCAAAAATTGAGAGCGACCAATACATTTTTATATACCAGAGTATGAACAGTTGGAATCTGAAGTGGTTTCAGATCCCACATTACAAGTAAGTTTTACAACTTGCCACTTGTCAGGTTCTGGTTTAGTATTTTTAAAAAATTTGACAGTTATCTTAATAGGATATTAAAATATCCCACCCTTAACCAATTCCAAATATCTGTGTGAGGATGGATCCCTTTCATATAACTTAACCAAAGATAAATGCAAAAATGTAAAATAATGCCACTCTTTTCACTCTTTTTTTATTTTACTTTTGGAAAATAGAGGTTTCTTTTATAAATAAAGTAAATATATGTTATGGTTTAATGTGTTTTTAATTGAATTAGTCAATAAATACTTGTTTCCTCAGTTTTAATGCTTAAACATCAATAATATCAATATCAAGTAAATATCAATAGATAAAACTCATCTTTTTTAAAAAATAAAATCTCCTTGGTATCCCTGAACATTTTTAAGAATGTAAAGGGGTCCTGAGACCAAAATATTTGAGAACTGCAGCCTGAGGACTACCTGGGTACACACATGGTGCTTCCTCCTATTTAAACCCCAAGCTCTGTGACAGACCATCAAGTTCTACTTTCAAGTTTTCTGATAATTCTGACAGCAGATAATTTGTATGCCCTCAGTTCAATTAATGATCAAGGTCAAATTTACTCTTTCCATTTCTCCCAGTGTCTTTCTATTGATTTCTTCCTGAGGAATAAGAACACACACTGCTCTGACCTTGGCTCTTCCATTATCTCATTAAATAACCATGCCCTGAGCACCTAGGATACATCAGGTAATCTAGCAGTCTCTGAGATAACAAAGTTCAGTAAAAGAATGCCCCTGACCTTAATGAGATCCAACCAAGTTCCTAAATTATATGTTTTTATATAACATATGTTAAAAGGAAAATGCTTTTGAAGTATTTTTGTGTCTATATTGCTTGTTGAACCTAGAAAAATGGAACAAACGTAACATCAGCTATTCTGACATAATCAAGACTGCAAGCCCACTTCTGAGACTACAAACATGCACAACAAAAGGGTGATTAATCATGTGGCTATAACCAAAAAAACTGTCCTTCAAAGATACTCTTATTCAAACCAAACTTTTAGATATGAGAGAAAAGGTAAGTGAAAGTATACAACTGGATGAATCACTGGAATGAGCAATATTAGAACCACAGTTTTCAGCCCTCTGCCCCAAGTGTCAGAGCAAGAAAAAGACCAACTGAACCTCTCGGTGCTTGCACAAAGAATGTGATCAGCTATGACTCTAACCAAAAACCTGAATAAACAACCCAGAATCCTCTAAGTGTACATGAATACTTTTTTTTTTTAACTGCATTACAGCAGAGTCTGCATTGGGTGGTGGGGGGGATCACCTCAAACAGCCAGAGATAATTTATAACTTTGCAGAATCAGGGTTAATTAATTGTATTTGAGCAGAAGGAAAAAAGCACTTCATTGTTTATACTTGAAAGATACAACCAATAATAATATGAAATTCTAGTTCCCAACTACTGCTTTCAATATACTTTGGAGAAACACATTTGCTTTTAATTTTAAGAGTGGTAAGAGCTTTGGAACTTAAACTTGGTTTACAATTTCAGCACTTTTGTTCTCAGAAGATACTCTAGCAAACTTTTTTTTTTTTTTTAAGAAAATCATCATATGGAATTCTCCCCAGATTTTTAAATTGAATAGAGTACAGTGACTATGAATGATAACTTCTCAAATTGATGTTACTGAGGATTTAAAAAGTAACAGATATATCATCCCCATACTAAAAAAAAAATTATAATTATTATTTTAATCTCATGCCTACTATAGTGCCAGCACTATTTTATAAATCAAGCTGAGCATATTGTTTCATGTATAATGAGTAAATAACATGACAACATAAATCTTCTAATGATTACAATAGACATTTATCCTTACTCTCCATAGTGTTCTAATAAAATGCAATGTTTTGAACAAAACAACCAATAACAATTTGATTTACATTTTAACAAATTCATCTACATTTTGGATTGACTTACTTGCCTGCCTACAGTAAATATTTGGTTTTCAAATGACTCAAATCTCTTCATCTAAGAACTATTTCTAGAATAGGGAGATGGAGACAGGGGATGTGTTTGAGGGAGGGATAACTCTAAATCATGACAAAATTACATGTAAATCATGGCCTGAGTTAAACCAAATAGCTCAACATATAAGACTCATGTTAAGAACTTAAAAAAAAAAAATAATTAGTTAAAAGAGGACGTTTGGCCTAGAAGCCGCTTCAGAACTGTGGATGTAAAAATCAAATTGAATTCTACTGAAAAATATAATATCCTCATAGAGCAGACGTAGCTAGCTATTATAAAAAAAGAAATACTGAAGATTCAAAATAATAGTAATGCATGAGTATTTTAAATGAAGAAAATCTCCCACCTCCTCTAAAAAACAAGAAAGCGAACACATGAGCCTCAATTTCACAAGCATGTTGTATCTGGGCCCCTGCCAAGTATCACAAACCACATTTGATATTTTGCATTTTTGGCTGAGTGACACTAGAATGCCTTTTGGGGGGCAGGGAGGGGATGGGGAGGAGAGAAAGAACTTTAAAAAAGGCAAACAAGAGCTTTCCAGATTATAGCTATATCATTTCAAATTGATTATCAAAACAACATTGGAAGTAGTTCAATTTAAAAACATGCCAATGATGCATGAGGTAGTAGCCTAAAATATACCCCAGAGAAAGCCAAATCTGGAATGCTTTTGGTTTATGCTATGAAACATGGATTTCTTATCCACCAGCAGACAGAACAACATGTATCCCTCCCATTGCATTGAACAACACAGTTGTGTCTCAAGGAACAGCCTCTGATCAGGGGATCATTCAGCGCGCATTACATGCTTTAGTTGAAGAGGGAAGAGAAAGGATTACTCAAAGGCGGAAGAGTCTACAACGTGAAGGCAGATGAAATCAGGAATCTCCTGAAACTTGGCTCAGCACATTAAAATTAGTCACTGTCTATAAAGAAACTGCCAAGACTGCTGAGGATGTGAAAGTTAATACTGGTCTAAGTCCATCCTCCAATGCCATCCCCCCACAAAAAGCTATGATATAATGTTGACTACTGCAAAAGTTCTGCATTCTTGAGTAGGGATTTCTTAATTCTGAAATTGCCCATCCTCCAATAGGTTTCCTTACCAAGAAATGTTCAGTTTAGTTTAGTGACTTAGCTTATATAAACAGATTGCTGTTTTTGCATTTCTGAAATATAAAGTGAAAAAAATGTTTCAAGTTTGGTTTTGATGAGAATCAGAACTAAATATTAAGTAATTCCTTGTAAGTTTTTGTGACAGAACATTTTTATGTGCTCCTATGTGTAAAATTAGCTATAAATAATAAAGGTAAATAATTACCGCAAGTGAATATAAAGAGAATGATTCTTCTAAAAATGACATCAGTAAATAATTAACAAATGACTGCAAAATTATTACCTCTGCTCTCTGGGTTCTGGGAAAAGCAGTTGATTTTTCTATGGCATAAACGTCCACCAGATAGAGGCATGCTCCTTGCTCCCGGTCCAGGATGGCTGCAGTCTGAATTATGCCAGTATGTCGTCCAATAGTAAAGAGACGTCCAACAGTTTTTTCTTCACAACGAACTGAAACAATATAGTACTCCACTGGGGATTCAGATCCTCTAGGGCTAGCTGCTTCTATTGATATTACATTGGTGCCAATGGGTTCTCCTTCCTTCAGAATTGTTATGTATTTGGGTTGAGTAAAAACAGGTCCATCAAGGCCCTGCAGAATGACAGTCAATTCCGTGGTTGATTTTCTCCTTTCAGGGCCAAGGTCTGTGGCTGAAACTATGAGATTGTAGATCAGCTGTGAAGGCACCAGCGCTGAAGCCACTCTCAAGTCTCCACTGTAACGATCCACAATAAAGGTGTTTGTGTCCCCATTGATGATCTCATACTCCACCTCTCCATTAGCACCTTCATCTGGGTCAGCAGCCATAATTGTTGTCAGAACAGAACCAATCACCGCTGAAGGGTCTGCAGCAAGGGCATTTTGTGATATAAACATTGGAACATTGTCATTGAGGTCCGTAACCAAAATGGTCACGTTTTTCAAAGCATGCCGTCTAGTTTCTATAGGCACAGCTTGATCATTGGCTTTTACAGTTAACTCAAAGAGATTAGCAAATTCCCTATCTATTTCAGCATTAGTATATATAGTCCCTTTGACTTCATCTATGCCAAAGTGGTTGCCTCTTGGCATCTGTTGAATGATCGCGTAAGACAGTTGCCCGTTAATGTCTGCATCAGGGTCATGTGCAGTCACTGAAATAACAGATGTGCCAATGGGAATGTTCTCAACAATAGACTTGAAAATGTCCCCAGGAGGAAAGCTAGGGGGATTGTCATTAAAGTCCCTCACATGTATAACCACTGACATTGTAGATGAACGAGGGGGCCTTCCTTGGTCTTTTGCTGTTATATTTAATTTGTACAAAGACTGTGTTTCAAAGTCCAATTTTTTGGCAAGAAAAATACTCCCAGTGTTTGGGCTAATGCTAAAAGTTCCGTGGTTGTTAGTCCCAGTAATACTGTAATGCAAATCAGCATTGTCACCTGAATCTGAATCGGTTGCAGTAACAGAAGAAACCAGTTCACCAATTCTCATATTTTCCAAAACATCGACAAATAATGTTGATTTAGGGAAAGAAGGGGTATTGTCATTTTCATCTAAAATATCAATATTTAAGGTACACGTTGAATTGAGGGAGATTCTCCCTGAATCCACTGCTTGAATGACCAGGGAATAGGCAGGTGTTGCTTCATAGTCTAATTTACCAACTAGTGTCACCTGTCCAGAGGTACTCTCTACAGCAAACTGTCTTTCTTCATTTCCTTTTATGACAGAATAATGAATAAGTCCATTATTACCTTCATCAACGTCTGAGGCAGATACTCTCAAAACTTGTGTCAGATTGGATGCTGATTCTGATATTGTAGCTTGGTAAAAGTCTTTTAAAAATTTGGGAGCATTATCATTTATATCCTTCATGTAAACATGTACAGTGGCCTGATCCTTGAGAGTCTGAGGAAGCCCCTGATCTGTTGCTATAACTATAAAGCTAAACACTGAAGTCCCTCTCCGCCTCATAAGAGACTCCCTGTCAAATTGATGAGTATTTGTAATTTCTCCACTAATAGCGTGCAACTCAAAATCTGGCTGTACCACTTCAAAAGAATACCTTATTTCTCCATTTGGCCCAAAGTCTTTATCTATAGCACTTACTTTACCCACAAATGACCCAGCTTTCTGTTCCTCTTCAAAGTAAAATGTGTAATTGGTACTATTAAAAAGAGGTCTGTTATCATTTACGTCTTCTAAAATTACAGTAACATTCACAGTAGCACTAAGAGGTTCCACTGCTCTGTCAGAAGCAACAACCAGTAAAACATATCTGTCTTGAAGTTCACGGTCCAGTTCACTTTTTATATACAATTGACCATCTGGGAATATGCCAAAAGCATCCCCTGTATTTCCTTCAGCAATGCTGTATGCAATTTCACCATTTGCTCCTGAATCCTTATCAGAAGCTTGCACTTTAAAGAATCGGGAATTCACAGGTTCTGACTCAGACAGGGTGACCTCATAAGAGAGCTGGTCAAACACTGGTGGGTTGTCATTTACATCATGGACATAAACTGTTAAGATGAAACCAGAGGACAACTGTGGAACACCCATATCAGATGCCAAGATCTCTATCTGATAGGACCCAGCATGAACATCCAAAGGCCCTAGCAGACTAATATTACCATTCTTTTCATTGATAGTAAATAGGTTTTTGGGGTTTTGCTTCAGGCTATAGAGTACTATGCCATTGACACCTTCATCAGGGTCCACAGCTTTGGCTTGGAAAATACTGTGACCTGCCTGCCAATTCTCCACCACATTTACACTCTCTAAGGCCTGAAGGAAATGGGGAGAGTTGTCATTCAAATCCTTCACTGTTATATTAACCACAGTGTCTCCAGTCACTGTACCCCCACTGGCCACTACTTTCAGCTGATAAAAAGATTGCTCTTCTCTGTCAATCACACTTGCTGTGGTAAGCTGCCCAGTGAACTGGTTGATAGCAAACATACCTTTCTGATCCCCAGTAGTAATGAGATAACTGATGTTGGAATTAAGATCCATGGTGGATGCAGACACACTACCCACATGATATCCCAGAGCCACATTTTCAAAGACCACGAAGCTGTAGGCAGCCTGGCTGAATACAGGTGGATTGTCTTGCGTGTCCAATACAGTGACGGTCACTATTGCCTGGCTGGGGGATTGTAAATTGCCGCCATCAGTAGCCACTATTTGCAATTGATAAGCTGTTTTTTCTTCTCTGTCCAGGGCCATTCTTGTAGAAATAACCCCATTCTCAGCATTGACCTGAAACCGAGACCTGTCCCCAACTGATATACTATATTTGACAGTTCCATTGGGACCCAAGTCTGGGTCAGAGGCTGACACCGTGGTGATGTAGCTACCACCAGGCTCATTCTCCTGAATATGAGCAAAGTATTGGACTGGGTAAAACACAGGGCTATTATCATTCACATCCAAGAGACTCACATTTACACGAGCCACTGATGACTGAGGAGGGAAGCCCAGATCTGTGGCCAGGACCAACAGGGAGTAGAAAGATTGTTCCTCTCTGTCCAAGATGGAGATAGTACTCAACCTCCCAGACACAGGATCCAGACGGAAGGACCTCTGGTCAGTCTCAGCCTCTTGTAGGGAGAAGCGCACTGTCCCGTTATCACCCAGGTCCCCATCAGTTGCCCCGAGCACTAGTAGCTCTGTCCCTGTTGGGGCATTCTCAACCACAGACACAACATACCCTTCTGGCTGGCTAAATACTGGCTTCTCATCATTCACATCCAGAAGTGTTACTACAAGCTGAGCATAGGAAACCTTGGGGTGGACCCCCTGGTCCCGGGCACTGATGTTCAGTACAATCTGGGAAGCAAGCTCACGGTCCAGGCCCCCAGAAGCCCCAGTGGTCACCAAGCCACTATGTTCACTGATATGGAACCAGCCTAGCCCATTGCCAGAGACGATGCTGTAACGCAGGTTAGCATTGAGACCAGAGTCTCCGTCAGTGGCAGACACTCCACTCACATAGCTTCCCGGAGGTGCCTCTTCACTTAGATTCACTCTGTACACTTGTTTTGCAAAGACTGGAGGGTGGTCATTGATGTCGTTGACGAAAATCACCAAGCTTGCCACAGAAGAGCGGGCCTGGACCGCTGCGGCAGGGGGCGCCCGGTAGTTATCAGAGACTGAAACTGTGAGGTTGTAGGAAGGGATGCGCTCGCGGTCCAGGGCGCTGGCCACTTTGATGAGACTTAAATTCGGCACTTTGCTGCTTTGTACCTCAAAGTGGCGCTGCTCATTGCCGCCGAGAATCTGCACGGAGATGTTCCCGTTCGCGGCGGGAGAGTCTGCGTCTGTCACAGTGAGCAGAGCCACCACAGTGCCCACCTGCGCGTTCTCATCTACCGACGCGTAGCGCGAAGTGGCGGGAAAGTAGCGGAACTTCACCACAGGGTCATTGTCGTTCACGTCCAGCAGCTGGATAAGTGCCTCGGCCCTTCCAGTGAGGGAAGGCACGCCTCGGTCGGTTGCCTGCACAGTAAGCGAGTACTGGCGCCTGGCCTCGAAGTCCAGGGGCTCTCGTACTGTGATAAGGCCCGTTTCGGGGTCCATGTGGAAAGGGGTCCCCTCGTCCTGCAGGCGATAGCGAATGTCCGCGTTGGTGCCCTCATCCGCGTCCGCCGCCGCCACCAGGAGGACGCTGGAGCCCACCGCCGCGTCCTCAGGCACCCCCGCCTGGTAGTGGGAACTGCCAAAAACCGGGGGATTGTCATTAATGTCTTGCACAGTCACGTTTACCTGAAGGTAGCCTCGCCGCTTCGGCTCGCCTTTGTCCTCCACCTCCACCAAGAGCTGGTACTGCGGCGTGACCTCCCGGTCCAGCCCACCCTTGGACACCAAGTGCAGGAACGCACCCTCGCCGCTGGGATTCAGGGTGATGTCCAGGCGGAAGCGGCCCGCCTTGTTGCCCTGGATGATGCGGTAAGACCGGTGGTCAACACCGTTGGAGCCGATGTCCGAGTCGGTTGCCGTGTCCAAGATGACTTGGCGCCCGCTACTACTGTCCTCCTTGAAAGTGACCACGATCGAAGGGTCCGGGAAGACAGGGGCGTTGTCATTGAGGTCCTGCACCAAAACTCGCACCTCGGTGGGGTAGGTGGGCGCGCTGGAAAGGACCACCAGGTTGATCACGTCGCTGGGGAGGCTCTCACGGTCGATGGTGGCGGTGGTGTACAGGGCTCCCGTGCTACTGTTGATGGCAAACAGGGCGTGGCTTTCGCTGAGCCGGTAGGTGAAGCCGGGGCGCGTCTGAATGGTGCCCACCAGCGTGCCGGCAGGTTGCTCTTCCAGCACTTGGAACACCTGGCGTTGCTCCGCCGCGCTGACCCTTGCCGGCCCTGGGAGCAGTGACAGCAGACAAATGAAGCAAAGGATCTGAAATACTGATAGAGTGGGCAGCGGGAGCCACGGGCGGCAAGGAGGCCTGTCTGCTGCCAAGTCCATGATCCTAGCTCCCAGGAACAGTATGATGAAGAGAAGGGGTGAGGTAAACGGAATGATATCTGTAGGGATAAAGGAGGCCCAGTAAAAATTCAGCCGACTGCTCCGTCCGAAAGCTCTGCTATTTCAAAGAACATCCAGTCCAGCAAAAGCAAGTCGCATCAGCAAAAGGCTCCAGGTAGCCAGCTGAACGCCTGGTGCCAGAGAGAGATGCCCTAGTGAAAGCTGCAGGGCATGCCGCGGGACGCTCCCGCGCGATGATGAGTTTCCAGAAAGTTTCTCAGACTTCCTAGATTTGCCCACTTTGCTTTGCTTTTGAATCCAGAAAGTCTGAGTTTTTTCGCCCGGGTGTGGATATAAGTTGGGAGAGCTTGCCTGTATTTAAGGTATACGAGGAATCATTGCACACAAAGAAGAAAAAAATGCTTTCAGAAACTCTAAAACTTACCCACCGCGAAGAAACTGAAAAGAAGATGAAAACGTCGATAGTGATATGTGAGAGCACAACTGCACTCACAGTGAGGAGGTGGTTAGGAACCGGGAGAAACGAATTCCTTTTCCAAAAGCTGGAGAAGAGGAATTTCCTCCAGTCCCCAGTCCTTAAGAACAAGGCTGCAATGCCCCTGCAACCGAGCTACAGCAGCGGCGGCGGAGGCCCAGGCAGCGGCGTCTGTGTGCAGACAGCTAGTGGACTGAGTTCCAGCGCTGCGTTCGCACTCTGACTCCCGCACCCAGGCGCGCTCAGCTCAGTCCCTTCTCCTCCAGCAGCCGCCGCCGCCGACGCCCATGCTGCAGCTTCGAGCCCTTCGTGGGGCGCAGGCAACAGCCAAGACTTCTCAGCATTTTTCACCTCTGCCCGGGCGCCTGCCAACCCATTATTTGTACATCCAAAGCGATAGCAGTTCCCCTTTTCTTTTCGGCCTCGCGTGAGTCAGGCAGGAGCAGCGTATGGTCTCCCAGCCCTCGCCCCTCACCATGCCAAGGAGGACGTTCTCCGGAGACCCAGTCAGAAGCCCACTCTAGTGCGCCTTGTCCCTGCCCTCGTTATCTTTGTTTTATTGTCCTGTGTCAGTTTCACTTTGTAATCCACAAGGCTTTTTTGTTAGGGGTGGTGGGGTGGTGGGTCTCTCTTTCTCCTTCACCGTTGGCGGTGGAGGCGGGGAAGTCGGCTCTGGGCCGTGGAGACGCCGGCAGCAGCTCTGGACCGCGCCTGTCAGCACTCGAGCTCTTGCCTGCCGGGTTGGAAGGTTGCACCGTTGTGGCGCTGGAGCTCAGCGAGCCCCTCTCATCCTCAGGCTGGTCCTTCACACTCTCCCCGCCCCTTCCCCGCTACACACACACCCACATCCCACCCCCCCACACACACGCACACAGCGCGTTGCCGAAATACAAACGAGGAGGAGGGAACATCGCGAGCTGGAGCTGGACTCAGAAACTTTGCTCGCCACTTATTGATCCCCGCACTTTAGTTCGCCCGGACTCCCCCTAGCTCCAGTTCTGTCACCTACTGCCCCTCCCTCCCCCCATCTCCATTGGGCCAGAGCTGAAGCGGCCCCTCCTGGCACTCCTACCGGAGCACCCTCCAGCTTTCCGGGCCTCCTACTGGTTCCTCGGAACGCTAATCACTCCACCTAGCAGAGGGCTGTAGGCGGTCCGGTGTGGTAGCCGGAGGAGGCGGAGGCGCTGAGAAGGGGGGGTGATCACACACTCCCCCCTTTATTTTTCTTTTTTGGTCAAATCTTGGCCGGCCTCAGCAAGAACAGCAAAAGGCTGCCGCAGAATAGATGGGGGTGGGGTCAGGTTTGCAGATAAATAATTTTGGTGGTTGGGCCTAGGGGAAGACCGTACGGTTGTTATGCTAGTAATAACTCAGGGGTAAGGGGATCGAGAGAAATAAAAGAAAGGCGGGGGGTGGGGGACTGTTAGAGCGGGGAGGAAGGATTAAGCAAAGCCTGTCTGGGAATGCTAGGAGCAGATTTGCTTTAACTGTTTCCTGCCCCTTGTCTTTCCAAGGAGGGGAGGGAGCTGCTGGACTGTGTGATCCGACAGAATGTAAACCAAGCTCTTCACGTTCATCCTCAGTGTAAGGACCGGGATCCCTGCAGTCCAGAATGAATTCAGCTCTAAACTTGCACCCACTTGCCCCCTCCGCCACTTTCCAGGTAAATTAGGGCACTGAGGCCTGGTACCAACCGCACTTTCGACTTCCTATAGGAAAAGCCAGGGGAACTCAGTGTTTGTTTTGGTTTCCTTCTCAACTGGATCCCAGGTGCCAGTAGCCAAACCTTAGGTTTTCAACAACAATAACAATGGCAGCCCTTTGGAAAGAGAGAGATCTTTTCCTGTTGCCAAGTTAGGAATTTTGGTCCCTGATGGAATATTTCTCCCTCCACATTTCGTAGCCAAAGGAATTATAATGAAGTTTTGTCTCGTTTGTTTTGGTTTGGTTTGGTTTCGGGAAAGAATATATATGATAAAAACGGAAACAAATAGAGTAAAATTTAAACTGAAATGTAAAGGCTCATGTGCCATGTACTACCCTCAGAATAGTACCCTCCTATTCACCGCACCTACATTTTGTGGTGGCATACATTCATTGCTTCTTTAAAAGAAGAAAAGTGACTAGGGATCAGGTTAGTATTTTTTGCTTTTAAAAGAAACAATTTAGAAAATAAGAATTTAAGCCAAGCAAAGCGAAATATAGGGCATATGTCATACTTTTTCTGCCACAGTGACCCATCCAAACTTTAAAACTTTTTGAGCCTGGAGTTAAGTCAGGCATGAGTACACACTGCCCTCTGCTGCTCTTTGCAAGTCTTACCTCTTTTGTCTCCTTGCTTAAAATTAGATGCAGAAACTAACAGGATAGGATTTCAAGGCTAATTCCTCCTTCTTGCCTAAGGATAGTGACATAGAAAAAAGATCCTTAGGAATGTATTAGTGCTTCTTCTTATGTAAGTTTAAAAAATACAGCAATAAGGAAGACAACAAATTGAAACCCTGCTGAGGCAAACAGACTGTAACCCAAATTTGATAGATGGAAACCTGAGTTCTAAAGCTGCTATCACAAATTCCTTTGTTTAGGTTAGAACATTCACTTCCTCATATTCTTCTACTAGAATATAATGAGTGAATTGGAAACAGACAAGAAAGTTAAATTAAACTTAAACTTAACATTTCTGCACGTTTAGGACTTGAAAACTCCAAAAGCTGTTCTTTAAAAAAATACATTTTTTTTTACAACCTTAATACAATTATTTTTGGTGTAATTTAGCCAACAAATACTGGTAGATTAACCAAAATGAAGCCAATTTTTTTTTTACTGATCATTGCTATTATGTGTGATTTTAAGATATTTTCTTTCTTTCTTTCTTTCTTTCTTTCTTTCTTTCTTTCTTTCTTTCTTTCTTTCTTTCTTTCTGTCTCTCTCTCTCTTTCTTCCTTCCTTCTTTCGTTCCTTCTTTCTTTCTTTTGCTAATATACTGTAATTCAGTCACTCAAATAGGAAGAGTCCATTCAGACACCATTATAAGAAACCATGTTATTTTGTTAGTTTTTTAGAGAGATAGTGGTGGAATAATCTTCAGATTTAGTCTCAATAACGTTAAAATTTTCATTCTTTATTAGTGCCTTAACTTTGGAAAAACATAAAAATTATTGAGAACAAATTTTGTCAAATCAAGAGTGTTTAATCTGGGCAATATATTTCTTTATATAAAAACAATGTGTGCCTAAATAAAATAATACAGAAAATATGTATTTCAAATTGAGAGCAAGATTAAGACATTCCAAGGTAAACAAAAACCTGATGGAATTTGTCACCACAAGATTTGCCCTACAATCATGCTAAAATGAATTATTCAGACTGGGAAGAAATGACACTAGACAGTGATTCACTGTAATATAAAAAATAAAGATCTCTGGGAAATTCTGGGAAGATGGCGGATTAGAAAGACATGGGACTCTCTTCTCCTCCACAAAAATAGCTAGAGGACAGGCTGAAACAGCCTAGAAAAAGACCTTCTAGGGTTTAGGACACCAGGTAAAGGCTGGACACCTCCCAGAGGAGAGAGGGACAAAGGAGGGAAAACAACAGAAGTGTGAGTTGAAACCAGCAGCTGCTGCTCCCAGCACCATCATCCACACTAAAGACACTTTAGAATTCTTGGGCCTCTGGGCCTGCGACTACAGACAAAGGGGACTCCAGGGATATACCACCACAGGAAAGAGGAGAGAGAGAGACACAGCCTAAAGCTGACTCAGCTTCTGACCCACAGATTTGGTTTGCTGTGTCCCATGAGCCCTTCCAGGCCAGGTGGGACCACACAGTGGTTTGCCCTGGGAGCCGGCGAAGGACTGGAGAAATGATCCTCGCAATCTCCCTCTTTTCTAGCTGGGACTAACTATTGAGGATGCCCCAGGAAAGGGGAGAGAGAGGGACAAAACTTAAGGCTGACTCAGCTTTTGACTCACAAATTTGTTCAGCTGTATCCCAGGAGACCTTCTAGGCTGGGTGGGGCTGTGCCACTGTTTGTCTTGGTAACCAGCAAGGTGTTAAAGATGTACAACCCTCCCAATCTCCTCCTCTATCAACAGGGACTGATTGTTGAAGACTCAGAGGGGAGTGGAAATATTTCCAACTGGGGAAAAGGGAGGGGGCTGCCAGAGAAGGCTGGAGAACTGTCTCAGAGAAAGTTTGAATTATAAGTCTCATAGCCTCTAGACAGGAAGCTCTATCACATTGACCCAGTCTGAGTTGCAACAAATACACTCCAACCAGGCATTGAACTGAGAGCTGCTGAAGACCACCATCTGCTGGAAAACCAAGGAAGTGCATGCAAGAAAATTAAAAATAAGTAGGAGAGGGGGGTGGATGTGGCTCAAATGGTTGGGCATCCGTCTGCCATATGGAGGGACCTGGGTTCGATCCCCGGGACCTCCTGGTAAAATAAAAAAAAAATTTTAATAAATAAATAAGTAGGAGAGGCATTTCTGGTCTCTATAGCCTCCTTCCCCAAGGCCTTAGGAAGTGACTCTACAACCAATTACTGGGTCCAATGTCCAGTTTTGAGTAACCAGCAGGACAATCCCAACAATCCAGATCAAGCAAAGAATCAAAGAGCTGCCTCCTGCCACTAAATCCCTACAAAAGAGAAAGAAATTGAGCATCTGAGTAAACTAAATCCTAATCAAATGCTGTGTTAGTTAGCCAAAGGGGTGCTAATGTGAAATACCAAAAGTGGATCGGTCTTTATAAAGGTTATTTATTTGGGGTAGAAGTCCACAGATACCAGGCCATAAAGCGTTAAGTTTCTTCTCTCACCAAAGTTCATTGCCATGTGTTGGAGCAAGACAGCTGCTGGCATTTGCCAGGGTTCAGGCTTCTGGGGTCCCTTTCTTCCAGGGGCTGCATTTCTCTCCTGGCTTAGCTCCTGTTTCCTCCACAAGGTCAGCTGTAGACGATCAGGCAAATGGCTTGCTTCTCTTTTCCTGGGGCCTTCTTTCCAACATCAAACTGCTTCTCAAAAGACTGCTTCTCAAAAGACTGCTTCAACTCTGTTCTTGCCTTGCCTTTTATATTCAATTCCCCACCCACCAAGGGGCGGGGCTCAATGCCCTAATCATAACCTAATCATGCCCAGATTAACAGATCAGTTTACAAGCATGATCCAATTATATTTTTGGAATTCATAATTACATCAAATTGGCCAACTGTTACAGATGCCTAGATATCAGTACAAAATTATGAGCCATACTGAGAACATAGAAGACATGACCCAAGAAAAAGAATATACCAAAGCCCCAGAAGAGATGCAGAATTTGAGAGAACTAATCAGCGAGAATGTGCAGAAATTTCCAAAATCAAATTAATGGGTTGAAAGACAATATGGTTAAAGAAATAAATGACACCAAGAAGACATTGAGCAAGTGCAAAGAGAATTTGAAATCCTAAACAGAAAAATAACAGAGCTCATGTGAGTAAAAGACACAATAGGTGAGATCAAAAACACATTTGAGGCATACAACAGCAGACTCAAAATGATAGAAGAAAGAATAATTGATACCAAAGACAGAACAGCTAAAACTGAAGAGAGAAAAGAACAGAGAGAGAAAAGAATGGAAAAAAAATTGATCAGGGGCTCAGAAAGTTGAATGACAAAACAAAATGCAACAACATAAAAGTCATGGGAATTCCAGAAGGAGAAAAGAAGGGAAAAGTGTCAGAAAGAGTATTTAAGGAAATAATAGCTGAAAATTTCCCAGCTTTCAAGAAAGAAATGGACTTACATGTCCAAGAAGCACACTGTACCCTAATCAGAATAAATCCAAATTGACCTACTCCAAGACGTACTACTCAGAATGTCAGATGTCAAATATATAGAGAAAATTCTCAGAGCAGCAAGGAAGACACAAACCATCATGTACAAGGGATGTCCAGTAAGACTTAGTACAGCTTTCTATTCAGAAACCATGGAGGCGAGAAAATAGTGGTATGATACAATTAGGATACTGAAAGAGAAAAACTGCCAGCTGAGAATTCTTTATCCAGCAAAATTGTCCTTCAAATATGAAGGTGAGTATAAAATATTCACAAACAAATAGAAACTAAGAGAGTTTGCAAAAAAGAATCCACCCCTGCAGAAAACATTAAAGGAACCTGTAGTAGTCAGCCAAAGTGGTGCTAATGTGAAATACCAAAAATGGGTTGGTCTTTATAAAGGGTATACATTCTTCGCAAGTGCCCATTGATCTTTCTCCAAGATAGACCACATATTAGGGCACAATGCAGCTCTCAATAAATATAAAAAGACTGAAATTATACAAAGCACCTTCTCAGATCATAATGGAATGAAACTGGAAATCAATAATAGACAGGAAAAAAGTAAATTCTCAAATGTGTGGAGGCTGAACAACATACTCCTAAATCAGTGCCAAACAAGAAATTGCAAGTAAATATATTGAGACAAATGAAAATGAGAACAGAACTTATCAAAACTTATGGGATAGAGTAAAGGCAGCCTTGAGAGGGAAATTTATAGCCCTATATGCCTATATCAAAAATGAATAAAGATCTAAATTCAAAGATTTAACTGAACAACAACAACAACAACAACAAAAAAAAACTAGATAAAAAACAGGAAACCAATCCCAAAGCAAGCAGAAAGAAAGAAATAATAAAGATTAGAGGAGGAAAAGATGAAATTGAGAACTGAAAAACAATAGAGAAAATCAACAAAACCAAAAGCTGGTTCTTTGAGAAGATTAATAAAATTGACAAACCCCTAGCTAGACTAACAAAGAAAAAGAGAGAGAAGATGCAAATAAATACAATCAGAAATGAAAGGGGGAGAGTTACAACTGACCCCACAGAAATAAAAGAATCATAAGATGATATTATGGGAAACTGTATGCCAACAAACTAGACAACCTAGATGAAATGGACAAATTCCTAGAAATGCACAAACAACCTACACTGACACTACAAGAAATACAAGAACTTAACAAACCAATCACATTTAAGGAGATTGAATCCGTCATCAAAAATCTCCCAGCAAAGAAATGTCCAGGACCGGATGGCTTCACAGGTGAATTCTACCAAGCATTTCAAAAAGAATGAACACCCATTCTCTTTAAACTGTTCCAAAAAATTGAAGAGGAGGGAAAATTACCCAACACATTTTATGAAGCCAACATCACCCTAACACCAAAGGTACTACAAGAAAGGAAAATTACAGACCAATCTCTAATGACTATAGATGCAAAAATTCTCAATAAAATACTTGCAAATCAAATCCAACAGCATATCAAAAGACTTATACATCATGATTAAGTAGGATTTATTCCTGATATGCAAGGCTAGTTCAACATAAGAAAATTAATCAACGTAATTCACCACATTATCAAATTGAAGGAAAAAAACATATGATAATCTCAGTCAATGCAGAAAAGGCATTCGACAAAATCCAGCATCTTTTTTTTTGATAAAAATGCTTTAAAAGACAGGAATAGAAGGAAAAGTCCTCAAAATGATAAGAGGCATATATGAAAAACCCACAACCAACATTATACTCAATAAGGAAAGGTTGAAAGCTTTCCCTCTAAGATCATGAATATGACAAGGATGCCCACTGTCACCATTATTATTCAATATTGTACTAGAAGTTCAGGCTAGGGCAATTAGACAAGAAAAAACAATTAAAGGCATCCAAATAGGAAAAGAGGAAACAAAACTCTCACTGTTTGCAGATGACATGATCCTTACTTGGAAAATCCGGAAGTATCCACGCTAAAGCTACCTAAACTAATAAATGAGTTCAGTAAAGTGGCAGGATACAAGATCAACATGCAGAAATCAGTAATGGTTTTGTACATTGAACAATCTGAGGAGGAAATTAGAGGGAAAATTCCATTTTCACTAGCAATAAAAAGATTCAAATACCTAGGAATTAATTTAACCAAAGAAGTACAAGACCTATATGCATAAAACTACAAAACAATGCTAAAAGAAATTTTAAAAGACCTAAACAAATGGAAAGACATTCCATGTTCATGGATTGGAAGAATAAATATTGTGAAGATGTCAATCTTACACAAACTGATTTATAGATTCAATGAAATACTAATCAAAATCCCAAGAGCTTACTTTACAGAATTAGAAAAGGCAATTACCAAATTCATTTGGAAGGGAAAGTGCACCCGAATAGCCAACTGCATTCTGAAAAAGAAGAGCAACATGAGAGGAATTTCACTTCCTGACCTTGAAACATATTATAAAGCTACAGTAGTCAAAACAGCATGGTACTGGCATAAAGATAGACACATCAATCAGTGGAATAGAATTGAGAACCCAGAAATAAACTCTCACATATACAGTCAACCGGTTTTTGATAAACCTACCAAGTTAATGTTAATGGGACAATACAGTCTCTTCAAAAAATGGTGTTGGGACAACTGGATATCTATAACAAAAGAATGCAAGAGGACCCTATCTCACTCCTTATACAAGAATCAACTCAAAATGGATTAAAGACCTAAATACAAAAAGCCAGGACCCTAAAACTACTAGAAGAAAATGTAGGGAAACATCTTCAAGACCTTGTAGTAGGTGGTGGTTTCTTGGACCTTACACCCAAAGCACGTGTAACAAAAGGAAAAATAGATAAATGGGACCTCCTCAAAATTAAACACTTTTGTTCCTTGCAGGACTTTCTCAAAAGGGTGAAAATGCAGCCGACCAAATGGGAGAAAATATTTCCGATAAGGGTTTAATATAGAGGATATATAAAGAGATGTTATAACTCAACAATAAAAAGACAAATGACCTGGTTAAAAAATGGGCAAAAGACTTGAATAGACATTTGTCCAAAGAAGAAATACAAATGGAAAAAAAAAACAAAACACACATATAAAGAAATGCTCAACATCACTAATGATTAGGGAAATGCAAATCAAAACTACAATGTGATATCATTTCACACCTATCAGAATGGCCAGTAATAAAAAGACAGAGAACTACAGGTGTTGGAGAGGATGTGGAGAGATAAGAACACTTATTTACTGTTGGTCAGAATCCAGAATGGTACAGCCACTGTGGAGGACTGTTTGGCAGTTCCTAAAGAAGTTGAATATAGACTTGCCACGTGACCCTGCAATACCACAACTGACTATATACCAGAAGAACTGAGAGCAATAACATGAACAGACATCTGCATACTGATGTTCATAGTTGGAAACAACCCAAGTGTCCATCAACACATGAATGGAAAAACAAACTGTGGTGTATTCACATGATGGAATATTATGCAGCTGTAAGAAGAAATGAAGTTGTAAAGCATATGACAACATGGATGAACCTGAAGAAATTATGTTGAGCAAAGCAAGCCAGAAATAAAAGGACAAATACTGTATGATTGTGTTACTATAAACCAAATATATTGTGTAACATATTGTATGATTCAAAAAAAAAATTTATATGTATCCAGTACATTTAATTGAGAAATGTTTGTTTTCATTCAACTGTGTTTTCTTTTTAGTTTTTAATTGTTTATATTTTCAGTTATTAAATGTACAAAATAAAGTAAAAAAAAAATCCTCAAAAAAAAAAAAAAAAAAAGAATAAAGATCTCCAGTAAAGGTAACCATATGGTTAATTCTGTATGTTAGTACTATTATGTTGCAGTTTTTAGTATGTAACTTGACTTTTAATTTCTTAAATGTTTCTAAAAGGCAAATGCATGGTAATGATAAATCTATGGGTTGGGATATGCAATATATAAAGATATGATATGTAATAAGTACCACAAAAAGGTGGAGGGTTGGTGGAGTGTAGGAATAGTGTTTATGTATGTTCTTGAAGTTAAGTTGTTATTGAATTGAACATGATTATTAAAGATTTAGTATGTTAGATTTAAGCCCCATGATAACCACAAAGAAAATATCTAAAAAAAAATATATAGAAGGAACTGAGAAGGGTCTCAAAATGGTACACTCTAACAAATCAAATAAACATGAACTAAGTGTGGTGGTTTGGAGCTATGAACCCAAAAAAAGCATGTTCTTAAATTTAATCCATTCCTGTGGGTGTGAGCTCTAGTAAATTGGACATTTGATGAGATAACTTCAGAAAAGGTGTGGGCCAGGATGGGTCTTAATCCACTTACTGAAGGCCTTATCTGGAAGGCCATGGAGAGAGAAAGCCACAGAGGGAGCAGCCAGAAGCTGAAAGTCAGTGGAATCCAGAAGATAAGAAAAAAAAAAAAAAAAACAGGAGAGCCCACAGAGTGCATTGCCAAGTGACAGGGGAGCCCACGACCAGGATTACTGGCAGCCAGTCCAGAATGCAGTCTTCACAAAGAAAGCAGCACTTTTGGATTTCTAACCTCAAAACCATAAGCCAATAAATGCCCATTTTTTAAGCCAACTCATTGAATGGTATTTGCTTTAGCAATTAGGGAACTAAAAGAATAAGCATTAAGGGAAAACAATGGAGGACAAAAAAGGTATAAGACTTACAAAGACCAAATAGTAAAATGGCAGAAATAAGTTTTGCATTATCGGTATTACTTTAAATGTAAATGCATCAAACCCTCTAGTAAAAAGGCAGATATTGTCAGAATTGATTTAAAAAAGCATGTTCCAACTATATGCTATTGATAGGACACTTACTTTAAGTTAAAAGATGCAAGTAGTTTGAAAGGGAAAAGATGGAAAAAATATACACCATGAAAATAGTAATCAAAAGACAGTTGGGGTAGCTGTACTAATACAGACTTTAAGTAAAAAAAAAAAAAAAAAAAAAAATAGACTTTAAGTCAAAAAACCTTTATGAAGGACAAAAAAGGTCACAATGTATGGATAAATGAGTCAATCCAACAAGAAAACATAATAATTATTAATATTTATGTCCCTTATGACAGAGCTCCAAATATATGAAGCAAATATTGACAGACTTGAAGAGAGAAATACACAGTTCTATATTTATAGAAGGAGAATTTAATAACTCCCATTTCAATAATGGATAAAACATCTAGACAGAAGATCAAAAAAGAAATAGGAGACATAAATGAAACTACAAACCAGCTAGACCTAACAGACTCATATAGAACACTTCACCCAGCAACAGCAGAATACCCATTCTTCTTTAGTGCACATGCGTCTATCACCAGGATAGAACATATGTTAGGTCACAAAAGACATTTCAATAAATTTAAAAATACTGAAATCATACAATAAGTCTTCTCCAACTACAATGAAATAGAGCTGGAAATTAATAGCAGAGGGAACCAGAAAATTTACAAATATGTGAAAATTAAGTAACACACTGTTTAAAAACCAATGAGTCAAAGAAGAAATAACAAGGAAAATTAGGAAATATCTTGAGGTGAATGAAAACAAAAACACAACATCACAAAGCCCATAGGATGCAAAAAGGCAGTCTTTTTGGAAGGAAATTTATAGCTCTAAAAGCTTACACTGGAAAGGAAGAAAGATCTCATATCAGAGACATAATCCCACAACTGGAGGATCTAGAAAAAGAAGAGCAAGCTAAATTCAACAAAAGCAGAAAGAAGGAAATAACAAAGATTAGAGCAGTGATAATGAAATAGAGAATAGACGAAAAAGAAAAGAAAGAATTAACAAAAGCAAAAATTGGTTCTTTGAAAAGATTAATAAAATTGACAAACCTGTAATTGACAAAGGAAAAAAGAAAGAGAAAACAAATAATTTAAATCAGCAACGAAAGGGGTACAACTACTGCCAACCTCACAGAAATGAAAAGGCTTATAAAAGGACACTATAAACAGCTGTACACCAACAAATGAGAAAACCTAGATTAAATGCACAGATACACAAATTATGTACACTGAGTCAAGAAAACAGATGATCTCAACAGATCAAAAACAACTAAAGAGGTTGAATCAGTAATCTAAAACCTCCCAACAAAGAAAAGCTCAATAACAGATGGCTTCACTGGTGAATTTTTACCAAATGTTTCTTTTTTTTTATTAAAAAAATTTTTTTATTGTGGGTAAAAATCATGTATATATAAATATATATGTATATATGTGCATTTGCTTACATATATATGTTAATATATATATATTAAAAGATGCTTATATTACATAAATGTTACACAAAAATTACAGGGATTCCCGTGATCTCCACCTCCCATACCTCCCATAACATCTCACATAATCATCTTTCATTAGTGTGGCACATTACCTGCAATGGGTATACACATCCTGGGGCTTTGCCACTAAGTGTAGACCACAGTTCACATTGTAGACCACACTCTCTCCCACACAGTTCTGCATGGTATATGTTGATGTAAAATGGCCTATATCCATCGCCTCAACGTCACTCAGGACAACCCCCAAGTACTGAAAAAGCCCCTGTATTACAACTGCCCTTTCCCTCCCTGCCCTGAAAGCGTCTAGTGGCCACTGGCTCCACCTCACTGTTATAATTTCTTCCATTGCTTTAGTCACAATATGTCTACAACAGAATACCATTAAGTCCACTATAGTCCATAGCCCTTCCCCCAATCCTGAGGGGACTGGAATGGTTATGTCCACTCCACCTCCAAGTGAGAGTGGGCTTATATCCCATGGATATGGTGGATGGGATCATCCTGCCTTCAGCTGCAGGCTCTCTCCATTCACTGGGATGGCCCTTATCCATCATCGTCTCCTCACCAGGTGACTTGGGTGAGTCCATTGAGCTGTAGAGTAGGAGTTGCAGCTCCACCGAGATTCCAGGCACAGCTGGCATATAGGCAGGCCAGAGGCTCCAGTCTCTGGAAGTACACCTACAAACTCCAGCCTCACATATAGCTTTGAATAGAAGGGACTGATGGACCCTGTGCAGGGAGGACTTATTTGAGTCTAACTCTGTCACTCTCAGGAGCACAAATTCCAAAGTAGATCCCACTGATAGGGCATCAATCTCTGGGGCTATCCCCCCTTATATAGGACTTGAATGTCTCCAGAGCCCTCAGGACCCCTCTGTGTGGGGTGATATCCACTTTGGTGTTCTATGAGATCCTACTGAGGTGTGCGTAAGCGTTACCTCTGGGATGATCTCCCAACTCTCATTGAAGTCTCTTAGCCACATGAACTAATTTGTCTTTACCTTTTTCCCCTTTTATTCAAGGTTTTTTTTTTCCCAGTAGAATTAACACCAATCCTGCTCAGCCTCTTCCAAAAATGAAATAGGAGGGAATACTTCCTAACTCATTCTATGAGGCCAACAACAACATAATAGCAATAGCAAGGTAAAGATACCACAAGAAAAGAAAGTTACAGACCAATATCTCTCAAGAAGATAAATGCAAAAATCCTCAAGAAAACACTAGTACACTGAATCCAACAGCACACTGAAAGAATTACACACCATGATGAAGTGGGATTTATTCCAGGTAGGCAAGGGTGGTTCAACATAAGAAAATTAATTAATATAATATATTACATTAAGAGAATGAAGAAAAAAAGAAAACATTTGACCATCTCAATTGATGCAGAAAAGGCGTGTGATGAAATCCAGCAAACTAGGAATCGAGGGAAAATTCCTTAACATGATAAAAGGCATATATGAAAAATCCACTGAACATTTTCCCTTTAAGAATAGGAACAAGACAAGGTTGTCTACTACCACTACTTTTACTGCACATTGTATTGTAAAGTCTAGCCAGAGCAAGTAGGCAAGAAAGAGAAATAAAAGGCATCCAAATTGAAAAGGAAGAAGCAAAACTTCCCTATTTGCAGATGACATGATTCTATATAGAGAAAAATCCTGAAAAATCCACATGAAAGCTGTTAGAGCTAATAGTTGAATTCAGCAAACTAGCTGTGGAATAAGTTGCTATTTAGTATATACTGGGAACAAAGGCCCAGGCACAACATAAATTTTCAGTAAATGATTACTTATTACTTACACAGCACAAAGGGTCCAAAAAAGCAAGGGAAGAGTGTCCCAGGGAGGCCAAGTGCTTGGGTCAGAGTCAGTGGATGTCAGCTTTGCAGGCCCAACTTTGCATAGAAGAGAGACCTTGTGCTGTTTGAGTATTGAGTATTTATACAGCCCACGGGGAGGGAACCCTGCTACTGATAAGCATCTGGGGCTGCTTGCTCCAGGTTTCTGTGTTTAAGGTATAAGGCCTTTTCATTAGACCTAACCTATCCACTTACCTTGTTATAGACATCCAGTTTGCCTCCAATTCCTTAGCATCACAAATAAATCTGCAATGAGCATTCATGTAATTATTCCACATATGGAATCAAAGAAGAATTTCTTTGGGATATATAGTATCAAAGGAGGAGGTCACTACTCAATATCTGAAATTAACAGCTGACTGGCTTACTTGCTAAACAAAAAAGAACTGTTCTGTGGACACCATCTCTCTGAACACAACAAAGAGCTGATGTAATTTAGGTTTCGGGAAGTTCAATGATAGAAAACCTTCTTCTGTAGGAGTGACTAGAAATTAGTTAACTTTTTACCTGTGAAATTGAAATTGCTAGACTTCAGTTGTTCAATGGCTGAATTTCAGAAGTGTGGTTGCTGATGTGCATTCAACACTGATTTCAGATGGGTTTTAAATGGATTCTGGAATTGGTTTTTGATATCATGTATACAGGTGGATAGGAATTTTGTCCTTATCTATATTTTACCCCATGCTTTTCCCTTCGTTCCTGCTATATTGTTCTTTTCCAACTTCTTGAACTAAACATTTAATTCAGTGCTTTAAATTTTCTTATTTCCTAAAGAGGGTATGTAAAGTTATAAATTTCCCTATAAGTACCTCAATAGTCGAATCCCACAATGTGTTACATGGAATGATTTCAGTCATTCAGCTTTAAATATTTAATGATTTATTTCAATTTTTCTTCTATAGCACAAAATTTTTCGTTAATATATAATTATATTTTAAAATATGTATAAACTGAGAAAATGCCATCTCCTTCAAAAAATCCTTCTGCCTCTAACCCAATGTCTCTCACCTACTCCCCTGGTATATAGAACCTATATTTTTGTTACTAATTACTTATGGAGTTGTATTAAAAATAAATAATTTATTATTGGGTAGATGTCTCCAATTACTCTTCTTTCATTTTCCCAAACCAGCTCCAATCAGAGTTTTATGCAAACCAAGACACCAAAATATTTCTTCTCATGATTACACTTGATCACTTTCTTCTCCTTGATTCATTTTACTGATTTGTCTTTGAGAACACCATCCTGCCCCTTGAGCCACTGTATTAGTCATGATTCTCTAGGGAAACAGAACTAGCATTACATAAAATGTAAATATTATGAGTTTTTATAAGTATTGTCTTATGTGACTGTGGGAAGGGGGAAGTCCAAATTCCATAGGGCAGGCTACAAATTGGGAACTCCAATGAAGATTTTTGATGAATTCCCCATGAGAACTTGAGTGGCTGAAATTCAGATGGAAATTCTCTCTTCTGACTGCTGAAATCATCATATCTCCTTTTAGGCCTTTAACTGATTGAATGAAACTTCTCTCATTGTTAAAACCAGTCTTCTTGGTTGGTTGTAGATGTAATCATCCATAGATGCAATCAACTTTCTAGTGGTTTAAATCCACAAAATATCTTCATAGTAACTATCAGATCAGTGCTTGCATGACCAAACAACTGGACCCATAACCTGGCCTAGTTGACACAAGAATTTAACCATTGCAGTTCACCCCTTGTTAACTTGGAACCCATACATATCTCCTTAATAATACTTAATCTCTAAATAAAAACAATGGCAGTCATAGTTTCACCTAAAAATACTCAATTGTCCTGTGTACAACCAGAAATATACTAATTTTCATCAGAATAGGGAGCAATATAGGATAGGATAATATTCATTCTTAAACTTGATATCCTATAACTCAATTACTATGACATAAATTAATACAACCTATGTCATAGGATGAGGGGATAAGATAGGGGACAAAACATGCATATGTGCTTTATGTACATGTACAAACATACTCATAACAAAACAAGAAAGAAATATCCATAACCATTACAGTCCTCATTTCTGTAATTGTCCACATAGTTGTAGCTCATATTTATAACTACTTTCTTTCACTGCCCATTCCATATTCCCTTTACTCTCACAAATAACCTTAGCTGGCCATGTTTCTTTTCCTGGTGTGATGACCCAAAGCTTCATTCCTGAAGTTTCTTGGCATGAGTAGTCCCGTGTGGATTGCGTTGTGGTAGTTTTCCATTGACTTTAATCACAGGGCCTGATGGTGATAAGTGATGCCCTAGGGGATATTCTGCATTTCAAGCTAACTTCTTTACTTCCATTGTGTAGTTTCAGTACTATTTCCCCTTTATAATAAGGATCAATCACCCCAGCCAGTACAGCAATTTCCTTTTGTTTATTCAAAGGTATGAAAAGCTCAAAGTGCCCAGGTAGTAGTCTTAACTTCCAGTTCAATGGAATCCTTGTTGTGTCTCCTGGTGAAAGCACCCTTCTTTTGGGGACTTATTCTTGTATACCAGCTATATTAGTCCGCCAAAGGGATGCTGATGCAAAATACCATAAATCTGTTGGCTTTTATAAAGGGTATTTATTTGGGGTAGAAGCTTACAGTTACCAGGTCATAAAACATAATTTACTTCCCTCACAAAGTCTATTGTCACATGTTGGAGGAAGATGGCTACTGACATCTGCCAAGAGTTCAGGCTTCCTGGGTTCCTCTCTTCCTGGGGCTCGATTCTTTCTGGGATCAGCTGCTCTGCTTCTCTGTGTGCTTACTTCCTGGGGCTCCAGCATTAAAACTCCAAACTCCCTTCTCTGCAGTCCAGTTTCTCTGTGAGTCCCCACCCATCAAAGGGGTAGGGACTCATTGTCCTATTGTTGTGATCCAATCAAGTAAAAGTGAAACTTCTGAATCCAATATAATCTAATATGCCCAGACAAAAAGACCAGTTCAAAAACATAATCCAATATCTACTTTTGGAATTCATAAATAATCTCAAACTGCTACACCAGCAAAGCATAAGTTTGCAGGGACATGAAGAAAAAGTTTTTCAGTGTATTACTAGGGGTAATAGTGAATGGTGACACTTCCATTTTTCCATTTCCACCCCTGGTTCCTTGAGTCATGAATCCTGGCCATGGGAGGCATAGCACCATAGAAGGGACTCTGATTTAGAGCATACATAGCCTCCTGGAGAACATTACCTCTACCATTGCATGGTATTGCCACCCAGTTGGTGCCATAATTGAGTCTTCAAAAGGTCATTCCACTGTTCTATCACTTCAGCTGCTCCAAGATAATGGGGGGCATGGTAAGACCAGTGAATTCCATGAGCATTTGCTGTGAAATGGGTTCCGTGGTCAGAAGCAGTGCTATGTGAAATACCATGCTGATGAATAAATCATTCTGTGGGTCCATGATGGTAGTTTTGGCAGAAGCATTTTGTGCAGGGTAGGGAAACACCTATATGGAGTATGTGTCTATTTCAGTTAAAACAAACACTGCTCCCTTCTTGATGGAAGTAGTCCAAGTAATCAACCTGCCACCAGGTGGCAGGCTGATCACCTCAGGGAATAGTGCCATATCAGGTACTGAGTGTTGGTTTCTGCTGCTGGTAGATTGGGCATTCAACAATGGCTGTAGCAAGATCGGCCTTGGTGAATGGAAGACAATATTGCTGAGCCCATGCTTTAACTCCATCCCTAATACCATGGCCACTTCTTTCATGAACCCATTTGGAAATGACAAGAGTGGCTGGGGAAAGAATCTAACTGGTATCCACAGAATGGGTCATCTTATCTACTTGATTGTTAAAATTGTCCTCTGCTGAAGTCACATAGGACACACTTATCTTCGTGTTTTGCCCACTCAGAACGACCTATCCACATACCTCTTCTCCAGACCTCTTTGTCACTAAATTTCCAATTATGCTCCTTCCAAGTCCCTGACCATTTTGCCAAACCATTGGCAACAGCCCATTAATCAGTACACAATACATTTCTGGTTACTTCTCCTTCCAAGCAAAGTGAACAACTAGGTACACTACTCAAAGTTCTGCCTACTGGGTAGACTTCCCTCACTATTTTCCTTCAGCGACATACCAGAATGGGCCTGCAGTGCTGCAGCTGTCCACATCAGGGTGGTACTTGTGTACTGTGTGGAACCATCTATATACCAACCCTGAGTTTTCTCTTCCTCAGTCAACTAATTGTCAGGAACTCCCCAAAAGGCCATAGCTGTGGGCTGGAAAGAGAAGGTAATGTGACAATAGTAGTGACCATGGGCATTTGGGCCACTTTCTCATGTAACTTACCTGTGCCTTCCAGACCTGCTGGAACCCTATCTTGTATATACTACTTCTACTTTATGGTGGAGTGCTGCTATACACACCCAAATTTATGGTGTGGTAAGTCAGAAAACACCCAATTCATGATAGGCCACTCAGGTCTCATAGTAATTTGGTGGCTCATGGTTAAGTGTTCTGTCTCTACTAAGGCCCAGTAGCATGCCAAAAGCTGTTTCTCAAAAGGAGAACAGTAATCTTTAGAGGATGACAAAGCTTTGCTGCAAACTCCTAAGGGTCTATGCTGTGATTCTCCTATAGTGGCCTGCCAAAGTTTCCAGATAACATTTCTATTTGCCCCTGACACTTCCAGCACCATTAGAGTGGCTGGATCATATGGCCCAAATGGCAGAACAGCTGGCACAGCAGTCTAGGACTGTCACAGAGCTTTCTCTTGTTCTGGTCCCTACTCAAAACTAGCAGCTTTTCTGGTCACTTAGTTAATGGACCAGAGTAGCACACCCAAATGAGGAATATGTTGTCTCTAAAATCCAAAGAGGCCAATTAGGCATCATACTTCTTTTTTGGTCATAGGAGGGGGCAGATGCAACAGCTTGTCCTTCACTTTAGAAGGCATGTCTCCATATGCCCCACACTATTGGACACCTAGAAATTTCAGCAAAGTGAAGGTGGAAGACCCCTGTGTTTTTGTTGGCTCTATTTCCCATCCTCTGACATGCAAACACCTTACCAATAAGTCTTAGAGTAGTTGCTTCTTCTTGTTCATTAGGTCCAATCAGCATGATAGCATTGATATGATGGACCAGTGTGATATCCTGTGGGAGAGAGAGATGATCAAAGTCTCTGCCAGGGTCCCTGTGAGTCAGACTACTTTGATTATTGCTTTGAGTTTGCAGTCCAATATGGTAGCCATACCCACCTTGTCATTGTAACTAATGTTGCCACTTGACTTCTGCAAACCCAGGATCTGTTCATCATCATTTTATTTAAGGATGTGAAAGCAGTTCCCACAGTAATATCTTACCTACATAGAAGAACAACCACAGAGCTCTTAGGGGATAATGGAGTTAGCCTCACAAATTTATTCCTCATAATCCTAGTGAAAGTGTGGCTCCTGAACTCCTGGGATGGGGGAGCAGGTCTTATATGATAAATCTACTTTAACATTCCAATCTATCTAAGCCTTTGAATACTTTCATCTACATTATACCAGGGCAGTTCTAGCATTTTTACTTCAGGCAATGTAGGCCACCTTTTGTTTCAAACAACTACCCAAACAAACAGTTACAGCCCTTTCTAATCCCTTGAGCTGCAACACTGAATCCAGAATCTCTGCTTAATGAGCCCATATAAATAAAGTCAACCTTATCCAATCTTGTTTCTTCCAAAATTATCCCACACCCTTAATATCCATTCCCAACTATATGCCCCTGATTTCTCACTATATAAATTGGAAAATCAGGCAGTTATTTTGGACTGTAACATAGCTCCTCATAGGTCATACCTCACCTTTTGGAGCCTGTTGGGATGTCAGTCTAATTATAGGTCTGGAAAAAAAGAGGGGTGGTGCCAGAGGGTCATGAGAAGAATTTGAAGTGTCTTGCAAACCAACTTTCTCATTGCAGTTTGATCTGTGAAAGAGGATTAATCACTTCCTCTAGAGGAATGAGGGCTGTTTCAGGGGAGGTGGTTACAGGTTTATCAGACAGAGTTAATCTTTTCAAGTGGAGGTTGGATGGCAGATTCCTCAGGAAAGACTGGAAGTTGGAAGGCTGATTCCTCAGGCCAACCATTACAGGTCTGTCTGGCAAAGGTGGAGCAGAATCTAAGGTCTCAATGTCCCGTGGCCATTATTATCAAATAACTTGCCCTCATTCCATTTTTTCAGGATCCCATTGCTTTCCAATCAATGCCCTCACTTTAACAGTAGACATTCTACAAGCTTGAGAGTTTAATTTATGGTTTAATTCAGCCATTCACATAATGAGACTCTGAGTCTAGTTTTCAGAAATCACAAGTTTGCAGCTACATGAAATAAGATTTCCATTCATGGGATATATAGAAACTTTTACATCCTTCATGTGGCACTTAAGTTGGGAATTTGAAACCTTGATCTCATCCATTTCTTTTACTACTGTATCCAGTGTATTTATGAACAACCAGTCAACATCATTATAACTTTTAACTCCACAAAACTCTGTTAATGTGGCAAAAACACTCTCACACAGAGCCTTGCCTCAGTATATCCCATGGTGATATTTTGTGGTTTTCCATTACCAACTTACACCATGGACTATTAGTATCATCTTGATTGTTGGAAATAGAGTCATTAGGACCTTTGAATATAATTAGATTAGAAAACCAATTCCTCAAACCCCCAAACCAATTCAGAAATCTCATCCTTAAGATTCTATTCTCAAGAACCACTCCTGGTACCAAAGCTATATTAGTCAGGGTTCTCTAGGGAAATAGAACCCATAGTTTTAAGTCTTATAGGGTTTTTTGAATTGTCACAAACAATTGTGGTGATGGATAAGTCCAAATTGTGTAGGGAAAGACATGAGCTGGGAACTCTATGAAGGTTTTTGATAAATTCACCATGAGAAGCTGAGATGGCTGAAATAAAGTTGGCAATTTTCTCTTCTGACTGCTGAAATCATCACTTCTTCTTTCAAGGCCTTCAAGTGTTTGGATGAGACTTCTCTCCTTATTGAAGGCAATCTCCTCAGTTGATTGCAGATGTAATCATCCATAGATGCAATCAACCTACTTAAGATTTAAGTCCATGAAATATCCTTACAATAACAATCAGGCTAGTGCTTGCTTAACCAAACAACTGAGCACCATAATGTGGCCAAGTTGATACATGAACTTAACCATCATAGCCACTACTCTTAGTCTGAGATGTTTTACTATGTAATGCCCCAGAGATTAAAAAAAGAGTATGTGTTGGAGAGGATGTGGAGGAATGGGAACCCTCATCCACTGCTGGTGGTAATGTAGAATGGTCCAGCCACTGTGGAGGACAGTTTGGTGGTTCCTCAAAAAACTAACTATAGGACTTCCATATGATCCAGTGATTCCACTGCTGGGTTTATACCCAGAAAAATTGAAAGCAAAGATATGAACAGATACATGCACACCAATGTTCATAGCAGCATTATTCACTCTTGCCAAAAGTTGGAATCAACCCAGGTGCCCATCAACAGAAGAATGGATAAACAAAATGTGGTATATACATACAATGGACTATTACTCAGCTGTAAGAAGGAAAAAAGTGCTAACACATGGGATAACATGGATGACTCTTGAAGACCTCATGTTGAGTGAAGCAAGCCAGGCATTGAAGGATGAACAGTACCTGACCTCACTGATATGGATTAAGGAAATTGAGCAGTCTCAGAGAGCTATTGTCTGGAAAATAGGTTTACAAGAAATAGAAAGAGAAGAGAAGGTTGTGAGCCATCAGCCATATGGACATAATTTATAGTAAGGTGATAGAGTGTACTTGCATATTGAAGGAATAGGACAGGAGGGTAGTGATATATTGGGTTGGGTGATGCAGGGTCGACAGGTGGGTAAATTGGGAAGGGTGGGTTAGAAGGTCCAGGATACTGGGGGGAGGGTTGGGAGAGGGACCAGGTGAACACTGGGGATTTGTGGGTATGGGGTTGAAAGTACAGAGTTGGGAATGCTTTTATGGCAATATGACAAGGAAGGGTTACTGGTTTAGGGTGATGGTTGGGGATGGGGTGCATTTGGGACAGGACGCACCTGGAGCAGGCTTCTAGGGAGTGTGTGAGTGTTCATTCTGTCCTAATGTGTTGTATCAGTAGATGCACCCACATAATGAGTGGGGAGGGGTGGACTCGCATCCTTGGGAGGACTGATTTGTTCAGAAATAGACAGGCGGGAGTCTCTTGAGAGCAAGGGCAGTTCCTAATAGAGGAGATAAAACCAGTGTGTCAAGACCTCAGTCTTGTTGCACGTAACTATGAATCTTGTCATCCAATGAGTCAAGCCAAGGGGTTGTTGTGGGCCCCAGGGGAGTGGGGAGGGAGGAATAGAATAGATCAAACAGAGGTATTTAGTGGTTAGTGGAAATGTTCCGCATTACCTTACAGTGATGGACACAGGACATGGTAAATATCATCAACATTTATAAAAGTGTATGGTCTAAAATGTAAACCATAGTGTAAACCATTCACAATGTTTAGTAGCTATGTTTCACTATTTGTATCTCAGTTATAACAAAGCTACCATCTGCATATAAAAAGAAATCAAAATGGCGGGGAGGAAAGGGGGAGGATGTTGGGTATGAGAGTCTCCTGTATTTTGTGTGTGACTTTGCTGTGAACAAAAACTTCCTTGAAAACAAAATGAAAAAGAGTGAGGCACTGGGGAATGAGAGGGGGCAGGAGCCATGGTACATACTGGACACCAGATATTGCAGTAATGAAAGGCAAAATGTCAAAAAAAAATTATTTTTATTTTCATTTTTTAAATTTCCCAATCTTTTATTTTAATTTAATTTTTAGTTTAAAAAATAATTTATGTGTTTTATAATAAACTTTTCTTTATTATTTCATTTTCCTATTAATTGTATTCGGCTATTGTAATGGCTTCATCTTTGAAGAAGCTTTGGATCACAGAAGGGTTACAAATGGGATGGGGGGATCATTGATGTGGGGTGTCAGGGATGGGGGATACATGGTAGGAAGTTCACCTGAGCATACATAAAAGGTATATAAAAATGTTCAAATGTTCATGGGGCATTGTCACAGTGGGTGGAGAATCACTCAATAAACAAGAGAACACTGAATTTCCATCCTAGAGAGCTCTGCCACATTCTCTAAGGGAGCAGCAACAGTCTCCCAAGTGCAGGGGCAGTGACTGGTGAAGGAGAGTGATCCACTGATGGGCCCTTGATATTTATGACTAAGCTTACGAGTCTTTGCTCTTGAAATTGAAATTTAGCTTATTGTTATGGGATGCCTAAGCATTGCCTCCTGAAAGCCTCCTTGTTGCTCAAATGTGGCCTCTTTCTAAGCCAAACTCAGCATATGAGTGCATTACCTTCCTCCCAGAGTGGGACATGACTCCTGGGGATGAGCTTCCTTGGCACTGAGAGATTGCTACCAAGCACCAACTGGCAATGCAACTGGAAAAAGACCTCAATTAAAAGGGGGAAAAGGTAAAGACAAATGAGTTTATATGGCTAAGAGACTTCAAAGTGAGTCGGGAGGTCATCCCAGAGGTAGCACTTATGCAGATCTCAGTAGGATCTCATAGACTTCCAAAGTGGAATTACCCCAAATAGTGGGGCTCCTGAGGGCTCTGGAGACACCCAGGTCCTATGGTCAGGGCAGATAACTCAGGAGTTTGTTGCCTTGCCAGGGGGCCCTACTTTGGAGTTTGTGCTCCTGAGAGTGATAGAGTTAGGCTCAATTATGTCTTCCCTGCACATGGCTCTTCTGTCCTTTCTATTCAATCCTATACTTGGTGCTGGAGTTTGTAGGTCCAGAGACTTGAGTCTTTGGGCTGTCCATGTGCCAGCTGGGCCTGGAACCTCGGTGGAGCAGCAACTCCTACTCTACAACTCATTGGACTCACCCAGGACAACTGGCAGGGAGATGATGATGGACAACAGCCATCCCAAGGAATGGAGAGAGTCTGCAGCTACAGGCAGGATAGTCTAATCCATCTTTCCCATGAGATATAAGCACCCTCTCAATTGGAGGTGGAGTGGACATCACCATCCCAAACTCCTCTGGATTGTGGGAAGAGTTATGGACTAGAGTGGACTTACAGGTATTCTACTACAGACATATTGTGATTCAAGCAATGGAAGAAATTACAAATTTGATGTGGAGCTAGTGGCCACTGGAGGCTGTGGGGGCAGGGAGAGGAATTGTTGTAATATGGGGGCTTTCTTGGGCCTTGGGAATTGTCCTGAGTGACATTGTAATGACAGATATAGGCCATTTTATATCATCACATATTTTAAATGAATTCACTCAATTCTGAATTTAAATTTTAATTTGGTGTTGATTTTAATTCATTGTTTTATTTTAGCCCCATATTGTATTATTATTATCAAGATAATGTTTAGTTATTTATTCATGTATTTTTGTACAATTTTCTTTTTTGCTTTATAATCTTCCTTCTGTAGTAGGTATCCCATCTTGGACAACTTGCATTCTTCCTGAAATATGTCTTTCTGTATTTCCTTTAGAGTGGCAGTTGCTTATCACAAACATTTTCATTTATTTTTCATTAGAAATTTAATATATTGTATCCTTGTTCTTGAAAGATTTCTCTATAAATAAAATTCTAAATTAAAATTTATTTTAGACTCATTTATACATAGATTTTTCTCATATTCTATTCTTATAAAAGGGAAATCTAAAAGAAATAAATCTGTTGGGGTTTTTCTAATACCAAATATCCATAGTACTATTCAAATCAATTTTTGAATTGAAATCACTATTGTTATTTTGTAAAATATATATATATATATATATATTTAGCTTTCATTTTGCTGTCAAAATAATTATTTATCTTTCATTAGCCATCATTAAAATTCTCATTTTATTTTTGATGTTTGGCAGTTTTAGTATGGTATATGTGCAGGTTTGAATTTTTCTTAAGTTTAGAAATCATTAAGTTGCTAAAGATGAAAATCATCCTTTTATTATTTCTGGAAAATATTCATTCTTTATATCCTCAGATAATTCTCCTGGCTATATTGCACTTCTCATGTTATCTTCTATGTTTCTTTTCACTTTAGCATTTTCTGTTTTATTTTCTCTATGCTTCATTTTGCATATTTTTCACTTTCACATCACTAATTTTCTCTTCAACTATCAAATCTTCTACTAACCTCTTATGTTTAATTTTTCAATTTAATTTCTTAATTTTTGTCTCAAAACATTCTGCTATTTTATTTCATAAGTAACTGTCACTGTAGATATTTTCAAGCTTGTTTGTTGCTTTTACTTGAGCCTGTTAATCCTAGTTTTGTTGTGGTTTTAAATTTGTGTCTGCTATTTTCAATATCAGAAATATTTAATTGTCTGTTTCTTTTTCCAATTATTATTGCTAATTATAGCTTCTAGTAAGTGATTTTCTTGTTTGATTAGTTGAATTTGAATATGAGCTGCTTATTATACATATGCTGAGGCTTAGGATAAAAATTTTCCTGTAAAGAAGATCAGGTTATGCTTCTGCCAGGTACCCATGTGTAACTACTAGTATGCAACCACTACAGTTTTCATTGAAGCTAAGATCCCAAAAATAATAAACTTACAATATTTTATGAATCACTAATGCTACCAAATAAACCATGAAAACTCTTACCTTAAATCATTTTGAATTTTTATTTAAAGATATCTTATAGACTCATTTAGATTGTTAATATATGCCATTCTTCTGTATGTATAGAAAGGAAATTATAAACAAAATAAATTGGGAAAAGAACTCTTAAATCTTTTTCACTTTGAAAGTACAGATAAAAGTGGTGCAGCATTTATTGAAAGAGAGTTTCATTATAGTCTCTATGATGATTTTCTAACCTACTAACACTACATGTTTGATGACCATGTGCAGTCACTGACAATTAAATCACAATTGCTACAGGACATCAGTAAATATAAGACATGTCTTTGACTGTTAAATCTGACTTTTTAAATTTAAAATCTGATCAAAAAGTACATCTTAGAAAATGAAATACGGTAAATTCACAGCTTGAGGATTTATTTTTCACCAACCCAAGAATGTGATTTTGAGAACCAACTTGTGCCTCCAACTTCTCCCTCCCCCCTGCTCTAATCAGTGCCAAGGCAACTCTATTTTCAGTCCCTTGAAGAAGACAAGGTGAGTAGGTATACATATATAGACATCTCTTAATTTAGGACCAGGAATTGGGAGCGACTGCTATAATAGCAGAGGTTTCCAATTAGACCACACATCCTGGGGAGAAATCTGGGCTTTATCTCTTATCTATCACTCCTTACCACCTTAAAAGTAAAAGTTCAGACTTATCAAGTTTGGAAAATATCCTCAGAGAAAATTCTACTTCAGTGTTGAGTTTACATCTCTAAGTTCCTACCTTTGCCTAGATTCTATCTGTTAAACTCTAACTGTTATGTCAACTTTTGGATCTTTTAAGAAAATATTTTAAAAGCCAATATTTGAGTTGTTTTCAGTGATGTATTAGTTGGGGATTACAAGAGAAACATAATCAATAAGAGATAGATAGCTAGGAAGCTATTGAAATAACAGATAGTTGTAGATATTAATACAGATATAGATAGGGATATCAATATAGATTATGCAGGTGTGTGTATATGTACATAATGAGACTTATAAGAATTTGGCCCACATGACTATGGGGGCTGGAAAGTCTTAACTCCTTAGGGTAGACTGCAAACTAGAAACTCAGATAAAGGTGATGATAAAGTCCTTAGACTAATTCCCCAGAGGAAGTTGGTTGGATGGAAATTCTGTCAAGAACCAGTGCTGAAGTAGCATTCGAATTCCCCTTCTGACCTTAGAACTTTTCAGGTTTGACTTTTAAGGCTTACAAATGATTGAATAAGAAGATTCTCCGTGTTGCTGAAAGAACCACTGTATGTAAATAAACCTAAAACTACATGATGGAAACTACTATCATATTTTTTAACATCATACTTATGAGAGAAACAAAATGAAGGGTTTGCATTAAAATCCTTCATAACATGGTACACATGAGTATTTGAGCAAACCCACTGGAATGGAAATTGTTTATATTAACGTAAGATTAGGTTGCTGTGTATTGTGGCATTTTCCACAAACTTGTAATTACCTACCATGATTTGGAGAAACTTCTCAGTCCAACAACTATTTGCAACAATCTTCCATTTTGAAATATATAATGTCAAAATTTGGTCATACTTTATTTAGCATGTATAATTGTCCTACTTATTTCAAATTTGAAAAATATTAAAAGATAAATAAATTGCTGAATAGTCAAAGACTGCATGTTTCCTATCAAAAACATTAAAATGAAGCTGACATTGACTATCATGATGGAATATAAAGGATACTTCAGTAAAATTTTATTTAAAAACAATAGATGCTTTCGATATATATTATACATACACATATATATCATGCCATAAATACGGTAAATGGAATATGATCCTGAATCCAGGTTGATTAGACTTATTTTTAAAGTAATATACATATGAACAATTTAAAAAAACACAGAACAATCTGAACTGTAACTTCCATCAACAAGAGAGTGGACTATTAGGAGACTGCATCCAGAATAGTTGACTCTAAGAACACAAATAACCATGACCCACAACTTTTACTACATTTTCTGTTTACTTTTTAAAAACTTATGTGAGATAATTCAGTATTGACTACTGTAAGACTACATTGTTATGTATTATTGTTTAGTGAGCATTTCTTTGTCATTTAAATAATTAGATATAAATAATATTGTATCAAGTGGATAACATTTTGTCACGTAATAGGCCAAAATTTACTAGTCATTTCCTTAAAGTTGACATTCATGATTTTTCCAAGTTTTTTGCTACTAAATTAATTCTTTGATAATTATCATTCACTCATTCAAATATTTTACTGAACAGTTACTATGTGTCAGGTATTTTAAAAGCTCCAGGAGCTAAAGCTGTGAATAAAACAGATACAGTGGCCTATCCTGAGTTTGACCTCTGGCTTTCCTCTCCAGACAGCATGGGCTTCACCACCTCCCCCACCATCTTGTCCCCCAACTACTGATCCTTGGCTCCATCCAGCTGCCCAGCCACTGGTCCTGCCGGCCAGCAGTGAGGCCAGCGCCTAGGCGGGAGCTGGTGGTTCAGGCTCCTGGATCTCTGTGTCCCACTCCCTTATTCCCTTAACTAAAGGCCCTGCTGAACACTGGCCCATGAGATCTGGTAGGAATGCAGGAATCTAGGGAGAGAAGGAGACAATGCAAGACCTGAAGGAATGCCTGGCCTCCAACCTGGACAGGGTAAGGACACTGGAAGGCATAACTCGGGAACATCTGGTGAAGAAGGGACCCAGGTCAGGGACTGGAGGCAATACCTCAAGACCATCAAGAACAGAGGGCTCATGGGAAGCGGCTGTGGTTCAATCAGTAGGGCTCCTGTTTACCATATGGGAGACCCCGGGTTCGGTTCCCGTGGCCTCCTGGTGAAGGCAAGCCCGCCCGCATGGCGTGGTTAGCTGACCCAGCGAGCACAAGCAGCAAGGGGGGGATAAATGAATAAATAAATAAAATCTTTAAAAAAAAAAAAAAAAAAAAAAAAGAACAGAGAGCTCAGATCTTTGCAAATATCGTAGACAATGCCTGCATTGTTCTGAAGATTGACAATGCCTGGCTAGTTGCTGATGACTTCAGACTCAAAATAAGACTGAGCTGGCCATGTGCCAGTCTATGGAGAGTGACATCCATGGGCTCCGCAAGGTCATTGATTACACCAACATCATTTGGCTTCAGCTAAGATTTAGTTTCTCAAGGAGGAGCTGTTCTTCATGAAGAAGAACCATGAGGAGAAAGTAAAGGGCTACAAACCCAGCTTGCCATCTCTGGGATGACTGTGGAAGTGGACATCCCCAAATCTCAGGACCTCAGCAAGGTCATGGCAGACACCTATACCCAATATGACTACTTGGCTCAGAAGAACTGAGAGGAGTTGGACAAGTACTTGTCTTAGCAGATTGAAAAGATCACCACAGTGGTTATGTCTCATTCCGCTGAGATAGGAGCTGCTGAGGTGATGCTCATGGAGTTGAGAAAGGACAAACAACTCCTTTGAAATAGACCTGGACTCCATGAGAAAACTGAGGTCAGCTTGGAGAAGAGCCTGAGGGAGGTAGAAGTCCCCTATGTCCTGCAGATGGAGCAGCTCAACAGGGACCTGCTGCACCTGGAGTCATAACTGGCATAAACCTGGGCAAAGGGGTGGTACCAGGCCCAAAAGTATGAGGCCCTGCTAAACATCAAGGTCAAGCTGGAGACCAAGATCACCACCTAGAGCTGCCTTCTGGAAGGAGCAATCTTGGTGATGCCCCTGGAAGCAGCAATGCCATGCAAACCATCCAGAAGAACACCACCCACAGGATCGTGGATGGTAAAGTGGCATCTGAGACCAATAACACCAAACTTCTGAGGAGCTGAGGCAGCAGAAGCAGGGTAACCTTTGGGAAATGGGTGACCAATAAAAACTTCTTCATTGTCAAAAAAAAAAAAAAAAAAAAGGACAGATACAGCTTCTGCCATGTTTAGTCAAATTACAGAAAATTTCAAAACAATGTAATCTTTAATAATTCTTATCACCTACTATCAAACTGCTATATACAAATTTAAAACCAAAGTTGAAAAATATATCAGATCTTTCCTTTCAGCAAAAGAAACAAACACAGTTGAGTGTAACACATCTTAAAACCCTGGAACATTTAATGGGGCGTTGGTGGGGGGGTGTTGTCTTAGTTTAATATGTGTTTCTATTATATTTCTTATATTGTAGCTGCTTGTGTTTCTTCCCCCCCCCCCACCCCGAAATAATGCATGCTCTTTGTCAATTAAATCAATTGGAGTTTCAGAGCTAATGTTTGGTTGTTGTTAGATCTACTTGGTTTTCTTCGTGAGCTTTCTTTCAAGTTTATAATTCTTTTCTTTATCTAAAGACTAAATAAATATTCATAAATTTGTAATTGTTGTTTCTTCTTCCTGCTCCTCCCTTTTCTCAGTCATTTTGTATCACTTGACATAATTTATTTCCAGGGTCAGGGCAAATAAATATTTAATTTTGTTTTCTCTGGAATGGTACCTGGAAATTTGGTAGCATTCAACAAACATCTGCTCAATTTCATCCCTGGTAGGATATCTAAATTTAAAATATATATATATATATATATATTAAAAGGATAAAAGAAAATGGTTTGAACCCCACAGTCTAAAATAGTGTTTTAATAATGGTGTTATTCACAAACCATTTAAGAGAGTTAAGGAAAGGATAGTCAAAATGAGAACACACACACTGTGGTGGATATTGTGGATTGGCATTCAGTTTTCATTCTTAGCCTTCTGGCTTCCTTCTAGTGTGCATGTCTAGAGGTGTTTTTTTTCCAAACACTTTCTCATGCATAGTCCTTCATACAGCATTCTTCTATGTAGATGCATTCATATGGAATTTTATACCCGAATATATGCTTCAGTTCTTTCTCTCCTGACCATCACACCATGGAAATATTTCCACACTGGGGTGTCAGTGTCCTGTCTATGTGGGCATTGGAAGCAACAATTGTGGCATTTGCAACTGCAGAAAATTCCTGATCTGTGGATCACATTACTTTGGTGTGCAGTTAACTAATCCAGGGGTAGCCTCCTAATTCTCCTCCACGCTGATTATGACAAAAGTCATAGCACCTATGGTGGGAAGTTCTGTTTCTATAGCCCTTCTGAAGATAACCAACTTCCTATACCAAACGTCCTTCTTTAAACACCTAAACTGCCTTATGTTTCCTGCAACAGGACCTTGACTGATACAATTGCAAAGTGATAAAAAATCATTCCATTTTTATTCCACCTTCAAGTTAAGGAGATATTCTATGGTGGGTGTCCTCTTTAACATTGTATACCTTTCTTTTGAACAGAGTGGTCTAAGTGAATAGTCCTATGTGAAAGTCATCATACATCAAAATTTTAGTAATATGATACTGTTTGAATACAAGATGGTTCTCTTCCATAAAAAAAAAAAAAACACTTAAAATCAAATATGAGTTCTGAAATAATGAACACAATACACAATGAAATACAGAAAAAAAAAAAAAAAACTCAGATTGTGGCAAATGCTAGAAGATAAAGGAAAAATAATAGAGGCCTATTTTCATTTCCTAGGCTGCTTAAACAAATACTATGAAATGGTTCAACTTAATGGGAATTTGTTTGCTCGTTTAAAACTGGGAAAAAGTACAACACAAGGTATGAGCAGGATGATGCTTTCTTCCCAAAACCTGGTTGTCAGCAATCCTTGGCTCTTCTGTTACATCACAAGGCATGTGGTAGCAACCTACTGGTCTCTCACTTCTCTTCTGGGTTTGGTTGATATCAGTTTCTTGCTTCCCTAGATTTCTCTCTCTGCATCTGAATTTCATTCTCTTATAAAGCGTTCCAGTAATAGGATTAAGATCCATCCTGATTGAGGTGGGACATAGCTTAACTGAAGTAACCTTGTCAAAAGGTTCTATTTACAATGGTTTTACACCCACAGAAATAGATCAGATTTAAGAACATGTTTTCCTGAGTATACATACAGCTTCAAACCATGACAAGGAGCTTAGTAATACCTGAACATTTTTTATATTTTATGGTGCTCAAAGCCCTTATTAAAAGAAAAGTCGTATTATCTGTATTATTTACTTGGAATATTCCAGTTGTTTCAAGTCTTTATACACATATGACAGCATCTTAATTCTTCTTTATTTGAATTGCTCCATAGTCATATATCTTTTTCATTTCATTCTTAATCATCGAGTCTGTGATTAAAAATAGCAAACATGTTTTGGGAAGAAAATAAACTGATTTTGGTTGTGAGTTGTAATTTCTGAGTGGCAGAACATATTTAACCCCTGCCTTCACACCCTGTTCAGGAACACATAAAAATATGCAAAATTGTAAACAAAAACAAAAACAAAAAAACCCATAAAGCATTTAAAAAAAGAAAAACACTTTTCAGTTCAAATCCATGTTTATGGCTATACAAGGAGATATTTTTGGAAACAAACAAAGTGACAGTTTAATATTTACAAAATTGTAAGCTAAAATAATATAGGCACTATTATTGTGGTTAAGACTCATAATGTATGCTTCTAAATAAAGAGCAGTTTTAAATCTGGCAATCATTGGATCAAATCCTGACTGCTTCCCATTCTCTGTGGGGTCAATTATAAGTTATTTTAATATGCTATGATTTACTTTTTCATTTGTAAAACAGAGAGAAATTCAGTTAGCTGTGCAGTAATTGTGAGTTCATTGCAATTGAACTCACTACTAGTATATGAGAAACATCACAATTTAATTTGAAAAAATTCTGAATAAAAGTAAAATACTATTCATATGGATGGGAGCATAATTTTACTCAATTAAAAACAACACCACAAACTAGTATATATAGAAATTTGAGATATAAATTAATATGCTACAAAAACTGAAACAAAACAAGAAAAATAATATAGAATAAGTATATTTATGTATTTATGGATAAATAAAATTGAATACCATAATATGGCTATGTGAAAAGAAATACTAACTGAGTCTACTATTTAAAAAATTCAATAAATTATTTTGGAGTACGGGAAACGGATGTGGCTCAAGAGGTTCGGCGTCCGTCTACCATATGGAGAGACTGGGGTTCGATCCCCGGTACCTCCCGGTAAAAAAAAAAAAAAAAAATTCTTATGGAGTAGAATCAGACAGGACAAGTTATTAACAATATTAGTGTAAAGGCTATAGCAAAGTCATATAAAGATGAAAAGAAGCTTGCATAGGTAGTCACAGTAATAGGTAGACAACTATTTTAGAAAAGGTGGCTAAAAGTTTTATTGGTATATTAGTTTCCTGGGGTTTTCATAACAAATTATCACAAACTTGTTAGCTTTTGCTAACTTAAAACAGCAGAAATTTATTCTCTCACAGTTCTGGAGTCTAGAAGTCCAAAATCAAAATTTCAGCAGAGCCATGCTCCCTCTGAAGGCTCTAGAGGAGGACTCCTTCTTTGTCTTTTCTAGTTTCTGGTGGTGACTGGAAATCCTTGGTGTTCAATGGCTTGTAGCTGCATACCTCCATTATCTAACTCTGTCTTCACATGGCCTTCTCCACTGAGAGTCTCTGTTTCTGTGTCTCTACTTCTCTTTTTTTATAAGGACACTAATCATATTGGATCAAGGGCCCACCCTTCCCCAGTATGGCCTCATCTTAACTAATTACATCTTGCAAAGACCCCCTTTCCAGGTAAAGTCACATTCTGAGGTACTGGGTTTTAAGATTTCGGTATAAACAAAAACAAAAAAAAATACATTTAAAGAATTTCCAATGTCATGTTAATACTACCAGTAAAAGCAAATGTGTCACTGAGTATTACAACATAACATTAACCAAAATATGACTCTACAATCCTATCTCATTCCTTTTTATTTCAGTGTATACTTTAATTTTAAATTTAATTTTACAAAAATATTTTTGTTGCTTTGAGTTAAGGGATTGGTAATAATAAGTTTACATACAAATTGTTAGCAAAAATAGCCCAAATTTAATGGCCCAGCCAAGTAACTCCTTCAGCTTGGACATCTCCATGAGCTCTGTGGTGAGAGCAATGGTGGGCCTGGGCAGAAACCCCCACACATACCTACAGCATCTTTGGGATCCTATGCTAATCTACTGGTCTCATTTTTAAAAAACTAAAAAAAAAAAAGAAAGAAAACATTAATGAAAGGTGGAGTTTTGGGGAAGATGGTGAAGTAGGGAGCTCCAGGACTGAGTTCTTCCATCAGAATAACTATTAAATAGGCAAAAACTGTCAGAAACAACTATTTTGAAACTCCAATGCCATGGAGTTCAGCCCCTGGCTATCTACCGATGAAAGAAAGGACATAAAAATCCTCTTCCCCAAGACCAGAAGGGGGCATGGCTGATCACTAATAACAGTATTGGATCAGTGACTCTGGATCTCTGGAGGCCCAGCTGTGAGAACAGCCATTGTTTCAGCCTGCCCTGGAAAAAGGCTACAGCAGAGGAGTCTTTAGGATGTTATGGTTCCACAGGGCTACAGGGGAGAGTTGGTTGAAAGGCTGCACTTGCTGGGCAGGCCAAGAAAGACCAAATTTGGGGAGCCATGGAAGAAACTCTTGGCACCTTTCCTATCCTCTCCCAAGGGCTGTTTAGAGCCAGTCTGTGCCCCCTTAATAGGTCCTTTGCCCTATTTAAGCTGGGAAATACTGACAGGGGAGAGTCCTCTATGGTTTGCTCCTTCTCCTAGAATTTGCCCTCCAGGAAAAAGCAACTTGATAAAACAAAAGGAGTATAAGAAACTATAAAGGTGGACAATCTGGGACAAAGAACTGCTGGCTTCAACACATAGGAGAAAGAGGTCTGCCTCTTGGGAAACAGAGGGGAAAATTACACTCCTATGAACAGGACAACACCAAAACAACTAAAAAACAAAAGTCCCGGATAAGACACAGGCTCAGAAAGACAGGAAAAACCCTGTATACTTCATTCACCTTGGGGAGACCTTCCTGATAGGAAAGCAGAGGCTCAAAAAAAATCTCTGTCAAGAAACAGATATCCCAGGGATTAAATCTTAGCATTAAAATTTTTAAGTATTAAAATGAACAGTGAACATCAAAACAGTACAAGGCAAACAAAGAAACAGGAATTGCTGGCTCATCCAAAGGAAGAGTACAAAAATCCAGAAAACACCAATGAGGAAGACAAGAATGTGTATATAACAAACAAAACCTTTTTTAAAAATTTACCTTAAATATGCTCAAAGAAAGGAAGGAAAACAGAGGTAGAACTAAAGCATATCAGGAAAACAATGAATGAGCAATATGAGAATCTTAGTAAACAGACAGAAATTTTAAAAGGGAGCTAAACAGAGCTACTGGAGTTGAAGACCACAATAATCAAAATGCAAAATTCCCAGGAGAGGTTCAATAGAAGATTGGAGCTGGCAGAAGAAAGAAACAGTGAACTTTAAAGACAAGAAAATTGAAATAAGTCAGGCTGGGCAGCAGAAAGAAAAAAGCAAAAATAGCCTAAGACAACTCTGTGACACCATCAAACATACCAATATAGACATTATGGAAGTCCTAGAATGAGAAGAAAAAGAAAGGCACAGAAGGAATAGTTAAAGAAATAATAACAGAGAAATTCATAATGCAAACTTAACTTCCATAACATACAGATATAATTTTCCTATACCCCACTGTGCCTCCACCTTTTTTTGTACTTTTTACCACTTTTACCTTTGTACATTGCATGGCTGAAACCATAGATTTATCATTACTTTTTATACATTTACATTTTAACACTTGTAGGAAGTAAGAAGTGAATTATATACCAAACAGTAGACTACAAATAATACTGTCATTTATAATTACCCAAATGATTACCTTTATCAAATCTTTATTTTTTCATATTATTTTAAACTGCTGTCTAGTGTCCTTTCCTTTCAGTCTGAAGAACGCACTTTAGCATTGCTTGTAGGTCAGGTTTTGTGGTGATAAATTCCCTCTAAAGTTTATCTGGGGATATTTTAATTTCTCCCTCACTTTTTGAAAGAAAGTCTTACTGGATATAAAATTCTTCTTTGGCAGTTATTTCCTTTGTCCTCCAACTTTGTTTTTTTTCAAGACCTTTTTGGCTATTCAGGGCCTCTTACCCTTCCAAATAATTTTGATAATTGGTTTTCCATTTCTGCAAAAAAGGTTGTTGGGATTTTTATTGGGTTTGTGTTTAATCTGTAAATACAGTTGGGTAGACCTGACATCTTAATGATATTTAATCATTCATTCCATGAACATGGAATGTACTTCCATTCATTTAAGTCTTTTTTATTTCTTTTAGCAATGTTTTGTATTTGTCTGAATACAGGTCCTTTATGTCCTTGGTTAAGTTTATTTCTAAATATTTGATTATTTCAGTTGCTATTATAAATGGATTTTTTTTTCTGATTTCCTCCTCAGATTGCACATCAGTAGTGTATAGAAACACTATTGATTTTTGCATATTAATCTTGTATCCAACACTTTGCTCACCTTATCCAGTAGTTCTAGTAACTTTATTGTGGATTATTCAGGATTTTCTAGATATCAGATCATATCATCAGCGAATAGTGAAAATTTTAATTCTTCCTTTCCTATTTGCGTGCTTTTTATTTCTTTATCTAGCCTAATTGCTCTAGCCAGAAATTCTAGCACAATATTAAATAACAATATTAAATTAAATATTTAACAATATTAAATAATAACAATAATAAATGACAGTGTGCATCCTTGTTTTGTTCATGATCTCTGCCAGAAAGCTTTCAGTCATTCACCATTGAGTGCAATGCTGGGTGTAGGTTTTTCATACATGCAATTTAACATATTGAGAAAGCTTCCTTCTATTCCTTTCTTTTGGGGTGTTTTATTCAGAAAAGGTGCTATATTTCATCAAACATCTTTTCTGCATCAATTGAGAGGATCATGTGATTTTTCTTTTTCAATTTTTTAATGTGGTTTATTACACTAATTGATTAGCCTGTATTGAACCACCCTTGCATACCTGGGATAAAATCCACCTGATCATGGTCTATAGTTATTTTAATGTGCTTGTGGATTCAGTTTGCAAGTATTTTGTTGAGGACTTTTACATCTATATTCATTAGAGATATTGGTCTGTAATTTTCCTTTTTCATAGTATCTTCATCTGATTTTGGTATTAGGGTGATGTTGGCTTCATAGAATGACTTTGGTAGTGTTCTTTCCTATTCAATTTTTTTAAAGAACTTGAGCAAGATTGGTATTAGATCATCTTTAAATTATTGGTAGAATTTACCTGTGATGCTATCTGGTCCCAGGCTTTTCATCTTTGGGAGATTCTTGACTGTTTCAATCTCTTCACGTGTGATTGGTTGGTTAAGGTTTTCTATTTCTTCTAGGGCCAGTGTAAGTGGTTCATGTGTTTCTAAGAATTTGTCCATATCATCTACATTGTCTAGTATTTTGGCAGTTGTTCATAGTATCCTCTTATGATCCCTCTTATTTCTGTGGGGTCAGTGGTAATATTCCCCCTCACATTTCTGATTTTATTTATTTGCATCTTGTCTCTTTTTTTCTTTGTCAGTCTAGCAAAGTGTTTGTCAATTTTGTTGGTCTTCTCAAAGAATGAACTTTTGGTTTTTTAAATTCTCTCTATAGTTTTTTTTTCTTCTTCTTCTTCTTTATTTCATTTATTTCTGCTTTGATCTTTACTATTTATTTATTTTTTTTGCTTGGTTTGAGATTAGCTTGCTGTTCTTTTCCTAGTTCCTCCAGGTGTGAAATTAAATCTTTGATTTTTAGCTTTTTCTTCTTTTTTTAATGTATGCATCGAAGACTATAAACTTCCCTTTTAGCACTGCCTTTGTGTTCTCCCACAGATTTTGATGTGTTGTGTTCTCATTTTCATTCATCTCAAGATATTTACTGAATTCTCTTGCAATTTCTTCCTTGACCCACTGATTATTTAAGAGTGTGTTGTTTAATCTCCATATACTTATGAATTTTCAATTTTTCCATCCATTATTGATATCCAACTCCATTCTGTTATGATTGGAGAAAGTGTTTTGCATAATTCCAGTCTTCTAAAATTTATTGAGACTTGTCTTGTGACCCAAAATATGGTCTATACTGGATAAGGATCCAGGAGCACTTGAAAAGAATATATATCCTGTCGTTTTGGGATGTAATGCTTTATAGATGTCTGTTAGGTCTAGTTCATTTATCATATTATTCAAGTTCTTTGTATCATTATTTATCCTCTGTTCATATGTTCTATCCTATACTGAGAGCAGTGTATTGAAGTCTCCACCTATTATTGTATGGACATCTATTTCTCCCTTCAGCTTTGCCAATGTGCCCCATGTATCTTGGGGCACTGAGTTTAGGTGCATAAATATTTAGTATAGTTATTTCTTCTTGATGCATTGCCTCCTTTATTAATATATAATGAACTTCTTCATCCCTTATAACAGTTTTGCATTTAAATTCTATTTTGTCTGATATTAATTTTGCTATTCCTGCTCTTTTTTGGTACTATTTGCATTGAATATCCTTTTCCAAACTCTCACTTTTAACCTGTTTTTGTACTTATATATGAGGTGTGTCTCTTATAGAGAACATATAGATGGCTCATATTTTTTAATGCTTTCTATCAGTTTATGTCTTTTGATTGTGGAGTTCAAGCCATTAATAGTCAATATTATTACTGTAAAGGTTTTACTTAGTTGATCCATTTTCTCCTTTGGCTTTCTGTTTTCATATCTCTTTATTGTCTGTCTTTTTATCCTTTAATTTACCCTTCCTAATAATCTTCTTTTCTACATTCTTTTCCAAGTCTCTTGTCATTGTTTTTTCTTTTAAGCTACAGCATTTCCTTTAGTATCTCTTATAATTTTGGTCTTTTGGTACCAGATTCTATCAGTTTTTGTTTGTCTGTGACAGCTGAACTCACTCTCATTTTTGAAAGACAGTTTTGCTGAATATAGACATTTGGCTGGCAGTTTTTCTCTTTCAGTACCTTAAATACATCATACCACTTTCTTCACTCCTCCATGGTTCCTAATGAGAGGTTGGCACTTCATCTTATTGTTGTTCCTTTTTATGTGATGCTTTGTTTTTCTCTTGCTGCTTTCAGAATCCTCTCTTTATCTCTGATATTTGTCATTCTGAATAGTAGGTGTCTCAGTGTATGTCTATTCAGAATTATTCTGTTTGAGTTGTGTTGTCCTTCTTGGGTATTTATATGTCTTTCATAAAGAATATGTATGTTTGTATGTTTCAAGTTGTCATTCAATTCCCTGAGACCCTTTTGCATTTTTTCCATTCTCTTCTCTTTCTGTTCCATCTTTTCCAGTTCAGATGTTCTGTCTTCAAAGTGATTAATTTTTTCTTCAAGCAATTCAGATCTGCTCTTATGTGCCTCTAATGTATTTTTGGTCTCATCCGTTCTGTGTTTCATTTCCATAAGCGCTGTTACTTTTCTTTGTAGGCTTTCAATTTGTTCTTTATGCTTACCCAGGGTCTTCTAAATATCCTTTATCTCTTTAGTCATATTTTTTTTCAATTCTTTGAATTGATAGAGAAGAGTTCTTTGATTATCATTTATTAACTCTGTTAAATCCTATATCTCTTCAGGATATTTGGTTTGTTCCTTTGGCTGGGCCATCTCTTTTTGTTTCCTAGTATGGCTTGTAATATTTTGCTAATGTCTAAGCATCAGGATATGTTGGTAAATTTACTCTGATGGCCAATTCCTCTCTTTTGCCTATTGCTTTTATTCACAGCTCTTCTTTGATATTTGGTTCAACTTATTTTACATCTATATAATTGCCCAGCCTAAATTATCAAAATTGGGCCAGGGAATCTCTAATGGGGTGCAGATTTTCTCCCAGGAGTTAGAGTACAGGAAGAACCAAAATAGTTTTTGTCCATGCAATTTCCAAACTTGCCAGCAGATAACATTTTTTGGACACCTTTTCAAGGAGTGCTTCAATCTCCTTTTTCCTGTGTTTTGTCTGGCCAGAGCCAAGGCCCTCCCTTTTCCCTTGTAACAGCTGACAGGGAACTAGACATCTGTTCCACTCTCTGTGAGCTGTAGTGAGCCAGGGTTTTTTCCAGCTTAATATTTTGGTGTGGGGGAGGTGAACCCTTCCCAACTGCTATGGGGGGGTTGGTAATTCATGTTTGTTGTTTTGGGTTCTTTGTCTTTCTGTCCCCCACCCTCCTAGGTGTTGTACAGTACTGTCCTGGTCTGCTGACACCCAAGGCAGGTCCTCCTGAAAGCTTTTTTACTCTTTTTCCATTGTTTTTGTGATAGAGGCCAGCCCTGCCTGCCCAGCCCAATGCCATCTTCGCACAATTCCCCTTATTTACTTTTAATTTTTTTCACATGCATTTCCTTGGTAGGCCAGTAGACAGTGGTTTTTGACAGGCCTCTCAATTCAAAGCCAGGTCAGAGTGTGTTCACACCAAAATGGACCAGATCAATGTGACAGAGATTCCTGCCTAGTAGCTAAGAGCCTCACAATTCAAACTTTCTCAGAGGCTGTTCTGCAACCTTTGATGGCAGCCCAATCCCTTTTCCCAGGTAGGAAATAATTCCACTCCCCTCTGTGTACTCAACAATCAGATTTTGTCTGTACATCAGTAGGCAAGGTGATTGAGAGGTTTGGATCTGTTTTGTTCTATCCTGGCTCCCAGGGAAAATGATGTTGTGGCACTTCCCAGCCAGGAAGGGCTCATGGGACACAGCAGACCAAATTTGTGGGCCAATAGCTGAATCAGTCTAAGGCTGTGTCCTTCTCACTCCCTTTTCTAGGGAGGATGGATCCCTGTGGCCCCTTTTCTTTGTAGCAGCTAGCCTGAGGCTGGATAATTCAAAATGGTTTGCTTGTAGGGTGGGGTAAAGGTGCTTGTGGCTGCAGTTGCAAGGTTCACTCACAGTCTTTCCATTGAGATTCTTTTTCTGTGCCTCTCTTTCTTCTGGCCTGGGTCCAGCCTTCCCCTGGTGTCCTAAATCCTAGAACATATTTTCTAAGCTGTTTCTGCCTGTCTTTTAGCTATTTTTCTAGTAGAGGAGATAGTTTGGTGTCTTTCTAATCCAGAAATGTATAAATGAAAATTTTATTAGTATTCATAGGTCCTAGAATAGAGAGGAGTAGCAAACCTTTCAGATTTACAGGGGGAAGAACATCAGAAGCATAGTCTTAACCAAGCAGGAGGGGAACAAAAAGTTACAGTGAAGCTGAGGACTATGCCTTTATAATGTAAATGGGTGGAGCTGTAGTGATTGAACAAGCAAGAGTGGAGATCTGGGAGCTGGTATTTGATTGTGGTGGGTGTGAACTTGGGTAAGAGGTGGGGAGGAGAGGGAGAAGCAGATGATGTCTGGGGTGTTCAATGAGGGACCTAATGACAAGGTCAGAGATGCTGAGGCATCATGACATTATGAAAAGCCCCTACTTTATTTTATTTCATCACATTAAGACTAGGTCAGGACATAAACAAGGTGAACTTGGAGACAATCTTGTAGTGTCTAAAGTAAGAAAGGGCTGAACAACAACACTAACAAAGAAAATATTAAAACCTTGCATGTACAGGAGTTTGCCAAAGGGACACAGGGACCTATTGAAAGAGCTCCCAGTGGCCAATGCAGGAGCAATATTTGCAACAAAATAAAGTAGTACTGGATTATAAAGCAAAGTATAAAATAAATATCCAGGAGTCCATATTAATATAAATAAATGATTGAATAAATAAATAAATGGGAAAGAAGAGACAAATCTCTTGTGCAGAATTCCAAATGATTGACATAGATATTTCACTCTCAAAAAAGTAGAATATATCTCTGACTTCTTAGGTGTGAGTTGCTCATAGTGACTTCCTTCCAAAGAGTACAGTTTTGGAAGGTGAAAAAGAGAATACTTTACAGTGGGGAAATCTGACAAACGCTATATCAGGCAGGTGATCAAGGTCAACATAAACACTCATAAGTCATGTCACTGTTCATGGTAGCATGAACCCTTGGTAAGATGTGATGGGTATAGCACTCTACCTTTGTGGTCTTCCTTTCCAAATCCCTTAGCTCTTTTCTAATTAGGAGAAAAACATCAGAGAAATCCTAATTGGGGGAAATTCCATGAAATACTGGACCAGTACTCCTCAAAACTACTCAGGTTATAAAAAACAAGAAAATCTGAGAAATTAGCCTAAGGAAACAGGCAATGAATTTAATATGGTATCCTGAATGGAATCCTGATACAGGAAAAAGATTTCAGGTAAAAACTAAAGAAATATGAATAAATGATGGGCTTTAACTATTAACAATGATGTATCAATATCGGTTCATTACTTGTAAAATAAGAACCATACTAATACGAGATGTTAGGAATAGGAGAAAGTGGGTGTGTGAATATAGTGGATATTTCTGTACTATTTTGACAGTTTTTTTGTAAATCTAAAATCTATTCCAGAATAAAAAGTTTATTTAAAATAAATGTGTTCATACCTCTGGCCTGTCATGGATAAACCCTGGCCCAATACAACCTTTCAATTAAAAAGGCGGTAGCAACTTAACTGATCGTGAATCTGCTGTACTCATCACTTTCCTGCTGAACTCTGGCCTCATTAAAGATGACCTAATGGCAAAGAACTGCTTGAAGAATGAAACTGTGTGAACAATTACTGATATCAGTGTTTTTCATATATACTTAGTTACTGTCAACATCAGCTTTTGGAAAGCTCTCTGTAAGTAATGTATTACTTGGAAGAGTCTTTAGGGTCATTATTGGAGTTCTCCAAATTGCAAAATGTTTGGGACTTTGAGCTTAAGTATTTTTCTGAATACATGCTAAGTGTAAATTAATTTAAACTCATTGAGTAGACAGAATTCAACACTAATTTTTTTTTTCTTTTTTTGAAGGTGCTGGGGATTGAACCCAAGACCTCATACATGGGAAGCAGGCACTCAACCACCTGAGCTACATCCACTTCCCTAATAATTTTTCAATCATTGATTTCAGTTGTAAGTATGTTAGGGTATGGAAAAGTATATATAGAATAAGTTGAGCATTTCTGTACTTTTCAGGAGAAGGTCTTTTGAAACAGCCTTCAGCCTCCTTTCTTACTGACCTTCTCCTGAAAAGTACCAATGAATCATGTGAGAGGAAAAGAGAACACATACATTATTATTTGTAAGCAAATTACTTGCTGTATTTTTATAGTTGAAGGGATAAAAAGTGCTCAACAGTTTCTAGTAAAGTCAGACATTTCAATAGTGAATGGCTAATGTGCATAAGAGAGACAAACTTTAAAATGATTTAAAATAATGCATATTTATTATGAAAAAAATAGAAAATGCTAAAAAGTGAAAAAATAAAAAGTAAATAAAAGTAACTGTAAGCCCACCATTAAGAAATGATGACTGTTCCATTTTAATGTTCAGTCTTCTAATCCTTTTATTTTTCACATAGCAGAAAGATTTTATTGTAAACCAATACAAACAAAATATGTATTTCCATATATATTTAAGGATTCACTAAAGTTTGTCTTCAGTTTCCATACTCTGCTTAATTCTAAACTTTGGTTTCAATCTGGAAGGCCAAAGAGTGGAATGCTTTCTTCAGATGTCACTCTGGCATTCTTGAAGTGGCTTATATTTAATGATTGCATTAATAGGGAGGCTTCCACTACATCAATATGATAATACCAGTGATATGAAGAAGGCACATCATTTGCATATATGCCGTTAATATCTGAAGATTCATTTTCGATGAGCATTTGGGTGAGAATTCCATATTTGTTCTAAAATAAAACCCTCTTCAACCAAAGGCAGCAAACTATATGGCATCCAGGGGATTTTGTCATGTCCTTATATGAGATGTTCAAAGAAAATGGGATTGCTGGTTATTACATATTTTAAAAGGCTCCTTGAAGAAAAGATAGCTCTAACATTGTTATCTTGAAAGCCAGGTACATGGCTCCACTGCAGCACTTCTGCAGCCAAGGCTTAAGTACACATTTTCCTCTCAATTGCTTGTGTGAAGCAGTGAGAAAACGCAAAATATCAGAGAAAAATTCATATAAGGGCAACAATCTTACTTCTGCTTCTGAGACTATCCAGATATATTCTCCTTAAGCAGTGCACAAAATTGGGGTGAGGCATTATTCAATGAAGCTGCATCATTATCACCAAGAAAAGCTTCAGTTACAGGAGGTAAAAAGTAGAGACGTCAGTTATTTGACAAAAGTTTAGTAAGCTGGAGACAAACTACCATTCATACTGACAAAGCTAACCAAAAATAAATAAATAATGCAATAAATAATTAAATAAATAAATAGATGCCTTGCTCCTCCACCTCAGCTGGAAGCCAACACATAACCAGTATCACAGACTTCAACACACTGATCATATCTGCTGAGAAAAAGAGTTCCTGTACTCACTGCCAAACTCTGACTAGTACACTTTTAATAATAAAATTAATAATTTTATTAAATTTCATATTATACTCCCAGAAATCCATTCTAGAAGAGTGATGTTTAGCTTTGTCAAAATAATTCCTTTTAACATTCCATTTTCAGCATTTGATCAAAGTGTACCTTCAGTGCTCATCTAATATTTATAGTGAAAAGATTTGAGGGATATACACCAAAATAACAGTGGTTATCTATAGGTGATAAGATTATGAATACTATTGTTTTATAATAAATCGATTTTATTAATACATATTAATAAAGCATAAATCAATCCAAAATATGCTATCAATGGTATTTGGTATAATCACAGGGAAACAAACAAAAAAATCTCATCATTTCTCTAGCTCTCTATGCTTCACTGCTGTATATAGGTGCTATTCTGTTTTTGTCTCTCCAGATTTTTATATTGATATTTTGTAAAAACAGTCTTATCTATGCAATAACACCAATATTCATATTTCACATGAGATTTCACTATGTTATACGGTCCCATGTTACATTTTTTAGGTTCCCTTCTGGTAAGATACATGTCCTTCCCCTTTCAACCACAGTCTTACCCACAAAATAGCTCACCATGATGTGCTCTCACCATTTCCATTCATTTCTAAAGATTGACAAACAACCTTTTTACCAAATCTGTACAGATTTACCCTTACTTTTTGATTCTCTACCCTCATACTATTTCTGGTGATCTATATTCTACTTATTAATTCCATGAGTTTAAACAATGTATTTAGTTCATAATAATATAATCATACAGCATTTGTCCTTTTGTCTGGCTTGCTTCACTCAACAAAATGTCCTCCAGTTTCATCTATGTTGTCATATGCTTCATGACTTCATTTCTTCTTACAGCATATTATTCCATCATGTGTATATACCACAATTTGCTTATCCATTCATCAGTTGATGGGCACATGGGTTGTTTCCATCTTTTGGCAATTGTGGATAATGCTGCTAGGAACATTGGTGTGTAGATGTCTGTTTGTGTCACTGTTCTCAGTTCTTCTGAGTATATACCTTGTAGTGGTATTGCTGGGTCACAGAGTAATCTTTTTCAACTTCCTTAGGAACTGCCAAACAGTTCTCCTCAGTGGCTGTACCATTCTACATTCCCACCAATAGTGAATAAGCATTCTTATCTCTATCCATCCTCTCCAACACTTGTAGTTTTCCAACTTTTTAATAATGACCATTGTAATAGGTGTGAAATGATATTTCATTGTAGTTTTCATTTTCATTTCCCTAATTGCTAGTGATGTTGAACATTTATTCATGCGTTTTTCACAATTTCTATTTCTTCTTTGGACAATTGTCTTTTCAAGTTTTTTGCCCATTTATTAATCAGATAGTTTGTCTTTTTATTTTTGAGTTGTATGATCTCTTTATATATCATGGATATTAAACCCTTATTGGATTTGAGATTGCAAAATATTTTCTCCCATTGAGTCAGCTACCTTCTCACCCTTTTGACAAAGCCCTTCAGGTACAAAAATGTTTAATTTTGAAGGGATCTCCTTTATCTATTTTAACTTTTGTTTTCATGCTTTGGGAATAAGGCTAAGAAACAAATGCCTACCACAAGATCTTGAAGATGTTTTCCTACATTTTCCTCTAGGAGTTTTATGATTGCTTTTATATTTAGGGTCTTAACCCATTTTGCATTTTAAATTTTGTATAAGGTGTGAGATATGGATCCTCTTTCTTTCTTTTGGATAAGGATATCCAGTTCCCCATGTACCATTTGTTGAACAGACTGCTCTGGCCCAGTTGGGAGGGCTTGACAGTCTTGTCAAAAATCACTTGACCATAGATGTGAGGGACTATTTCTGAGTTCTCTATTGAGTTCTTTTGGTCAATTTGTCTTTCTTTATGCCAGTACCATGATGTCTTTATCACTGTAACTAAGTAAAGTGATTTTAAGTCAGGAAGTGAGAGTCCTCCAACTTTGTTCTCCTTTTTAAAGACATTTTTGGCTATGCAGGGCCCCTTATCCTTCCAAATAAATTTGAAAATTGGCTTTTCCATTTCCGCAAAAAAAAAAAAAAGTGCTGTTGGGATTTTTGTTGGTATTGTGTTGAATCTGTAAATCGATTTGGGTAGAATTGACATTTTAAGGATCTTTAATCTTCCAGTCCATGAAAATGGAATATATTTCCATTTATCTCAGTCTTTTTCAATTTCTTTTAGCAATGTTTTGTAGTTTTCAGAATATCCAGGTCCTTTATGGCCTTGGATAAATTTATTCCTCAATATTTTATTTTTTTATTCATTATTATAAATGGATTTTTTTCTGATTTCCTGCTTGGAATGCTCTTCAGAGTTGTATAGAAATGCTATTGATTTTTTTGTATTAATCTTGTATTCCACCACTTTGCTCAACTCATCTATTCATTCTATTAGTATTGCTGTGGATTTTTCAGGATTTTCTACATATAGGATCATATCATCAGCGAATAGTGAAAGTTTTACTTCTTCTTTTCCTATTTGGGTGTCTATTATTTCTATATCTAGCCTAATTGTTCTAGCTGGAACTTCTAGCTAAATATTGAATAACAATGGTGACAGTGTGCATCTTTTCTTATTCCTGATCTTAACAGGAAAGCTTTCAGTTATTCATCACCGAGTGCAATGCTAGCTGTAGGTTTTTCATACATGCGCTTTACCATATTGAGAAAACTTCTTTCTATTCCTATCTTTTGGTGTGTTTTTATCAAGAAAAGATGCTGTATTTTGTCAAATGTCTTTTTTTCATCAATTAAGAGGATCACGTGATTTTTCTTTTTCAATTTATTAATGTGGTTTATTACACTAACTGATTTTCTTGTGTTGAACCACCCTTTCATACCTGGGATAATACTCACTTGATAGTGGTGTATAATTATTTTAATGTTCTTTTGGATTCAGTTTGCAAGTATGTTGTTAGGATCTTTGCATATATATTCATTAGAGATATTGGTTTGTAATGTTCTTTTTTTTTTTTTTTGTAATGTTCTTTTTTCATAGTATCTTTATTTGGTCTTAGTATTAGGGTGACATTGGCTTCATAGAATGAGTTTGGTAGTGTTCTTTTGGTGAATTTTTTGGAAGAGTTTGAACAAAATTAGTATTAGATTTTCTTTGAAAGAATGGTAGAATTCACTTGTGAAGGCATCTGGTCTTGGGGTTTTCATCTTTGGGAAATATTTTCTTTTTTCTCTTTTTTTAGGTACCAGGGCTAAGCAACTGGTTTGTTAAGGTCTTCTGTTTCTTCTAGGGGCAGTGTAGGTTGTTCTTGTGTCTAGGAATTTATACATCTCAACTACATTGTCTGGTTTTTTTTTTTTTTTTTGGCATACAGTTGTTCATAATATCCTTTTAGGATTTCTTTTATTCTGTGGGGTCAGTGGTAATGTCTCCCCTCTTATTTCTGATTTTATTTATTTACAACTTTTCTCTTTTTTTCTTTGTCAGTCTAACTAAGTGTTTGTGATTTTGTTTATCATCTCAAAGAGCCAACTTTTGTTTTCTTGATTTTCTCTCTCTCTCTCTTTTTGTTCTCTGTTTAATTTATTTCTGCTCTGATCATTACTATTTCTTTCTTTTGGGACTAGTTTGCTGTTGTTTTGTTAGTTCTTCCAGACGTGCAGTTACATCTTCAATTTTAATTCTTTTTTCCTTTTTAATGTAAGCATTGAGGGTTATAAATTTCCCTCTCAGCACTGCTTTTGTGGTGTCCCATAGGTTTTAATATGTTGTGTTCCAATTTAATTTGTCTCAAGATATTTACTGAATTCTCTTGCAATTTCTTCTTTGACCCACTGATTATTTAAGAGTGTGCTGTTTAATCTCCATACATTTATGAGTTTTCCATTTTTCCGCCCATTATAGATTTCCAGCTTCATTCTGTTATGATCAGAAAGAGTGTTTTGCATAATTTCAATCTTTTTAAATTATTTAGACTTGTGACCCAGCATATGGTCTATCCTGGAGAAGGATCAATTAGTTCTTGAAAAGAATGTATATTATACTGTTTGGGGGTATAATGCTCCATAAATGTCTGTTAGGTCTAGTTCACTTATCATATCTTTCAAGCTATCTGTTTCTATATTTATCCTCTGTCCAGATAGTCTATCCAATACTAAGAGTGGTGTATTAAAGTCTCTATTACTGTAGAGACATCTATTTCTCCCTTCAGCTTTGCCAGTGTATGCCTCATGTATCTTGGGGCACTGAGGTTAGGTGCATAAATATTTAGTATAGTTATTTCTTCTGTGTGCATTGACCCTTATATTAATATATAATGACCTTCTTCATCCCTTATAGCAGTTTTGCATTTAAAATCTATTTTCTCTGTTAGTATTGACACTCCAGCTTTTTTTTTTTTTTTTTTGGTACTATTTGCATGGAATATCCTTTTCCAGCCTTTCACTTTTAACCTGGTTGTGTCCTTATATATGAGGTGAGTCTCTTGTATAGAACATATAGATGGCTCATGTTTTTTAATCCATTATATCAGTCTCTGTCTTTTGATTGTGGAGTTCAAGCCATTAACTTTCCATGTTATGTTGTAAAGGCTTTCCTTACTTGATTCATTTTCTCCTTTGGCTTTCTGTTTTCATCTCTTTTTATTGTCTTGTCTTTTTGCCCTTTAATTTATCCTTCCTAATAATCTTCATTTCTACACTCTTCTCCAAGTTTCTCACCCTGTTCTTTCTTATCAAGCTGAAGCACTCCTTGTAGTATCTCTTGTAATTCTGGTCTTTTGGTAACATACTCTCAGTTTTTTTGTTTATTTGTTTTCTTTTTTTGTTTTGTTTTGTTTAGTCTGTGAGGATTTAAACTCACCCTTGGTTTTGAAGGGCAGTTTTGCTGTATACAGAATTATTGACTGGCAGTTTTTCTCTTTCAGTACGTGAAATACATGATATCACTCTCATTTCTCATGAGAGGTTGACATTTAATCTTATTAAGCTCTCTTATATATGATACTTTGCTTTTCTCTTGTTGCTTTCAGAATACCTTCTCTGTATTTGTCATTCTCATTATTAGGTATCTCAGAGTAGATCTAATTGGATTTATTTGGTTTGGGGTGAGTTGTCTTTCTTGGATGTTGAAAGACATAAATATCAATATCCAAATTTGAATTTTTTGGTCATTATTTCATCAAATATTCTTTCTGCCCCTTTTCCATTCTCTTTTCCTTCTGGAACATTGATAATGCATATGTTTGTGTATTTCTCATTGTCATTCTATTCCCTGAGAACTTGTTCCATTTCTTCCATCATTCACCACCAAGACCTTGCATTGTTGTGAATCATTTGTTACAAACTATGAAAGTACATTGTCAAAATATTACTAACCATAGCCCATATCTTATATTTCATGCATTTTCACCCAAACCACTGTATTATTGACACCCTACTTAGTATTATATATTTGTTAGAACACTCTCATGTTTGTCATGTTAACAACAGTCCATCTTCTACTATAGAATGGACTGTGTTATAAAGGCCCATGATTTGTACTTGTGAGCTTGTAGACATGGCCTCTGAAAGTGAACATATAAAAGAATAGATGAAGAAAAGAATGGAAAAAAATTAACTGGGTCTCAGGGAATTAAATGATGACAGGAGATGTGCAAACATACCTGTCATGGGCATCTCAGAAGGAGAAGAGAAAGGAAAAGGGGCAGAGGGAATATTTGAAAAAGTTTCCCAACCCTGTTAAAGGACATAGATATCTATATCCAAGAAGTACAATCTATTTCTATCTGAATAAATCCAAATACACCAACTCTGAGACACATACTAATCAAAATGGCAAATACCAAAGACAGAGAGAATTCTGAGAATAGCAAGAGAAAAGCGATGCATAACATAAATGGGACCCAATAAGATTAAGTGCTTATTTCTCATCAGAAACTGTGGAAACAAGAAGACAGTGGTCTGATATAGTTAAGATACTGCAAGAGAAAAACTGCCAGCCAATAATCTTATATCCAGTAAGATTGTCTTTCAAAAAGCAGGGTGAATTTAGAATATTCACAGATAAACAGAAACTGAAAAAGGTTGTTACCAAAAGATCACCTCTGCAGGAAATACAAAGGGAGTGCTACTGCCAGAAAAGAAAAGACAGGAAAGAGAAGCTTGGAAGAGAATCTAGAAATGAAGATTATATCAGTAAAATAATTAAAAATGCCAAAAAAAGTGATGAAAATAAAATATGACAGATAAAACCTAAGGATCAAAATGAGTGAAATAAGAACTTCCTTTACAGTAATAACATTGAATATTAATGAATTAAACTCCACAATCAAAAGACACAGACTGGAGGAATGGATAAGAAAATATGAGCAATCTATATGCTGTCTACAAGAGGCTCACCTTAGACCCAAGCATACAAATAGATTGAAAGTGAAAGGCTGGAAAAAGATATTCCTTATATTTAGTAACCAAAAAAAAAAAAAAAAAAAAAGTGGAGTAGCTATACTTATATCAGATGAAATAGACTTTTAGTTGTTGTTGTTCTTTTTTCCTTCTTTTTTTGTGAAATAGACTTTAAAAACAAAACTTTTATTAGAGACAAGGAAGGACATTATATATTAGTAAAAGGGGAAGTTCACCAGGAAGAAATAATAGTAATAAATATATAGGCACCTAACCAGGATGCCTCAAAATACACAAGACACACACTGGCAAAACTTAAAGGAGAAATAGGCATCACTACATCTCTACAATAATAGTCTGTAACTATTATTGTAGACCTCAACACACTACTCTCAGCACTGGATAGAACATTTGGACAGAGCATAAATGAGGAAACAGAGAGCTTGAATAATATGATAAGTTGACTCAACCTAACAGACATTTATAAAGCATTGCCCCCCAGGACAGCAAGATATACATTCTTCTTACGTGCTCATAGATATTTCTTCAGGAAAGACCATATATTGGGTCACAAAGCAGCTCTCAATAAATTTAACAATATTAAAATTATACAAAGCACTTTCTCTGATCATAATGGAATAAAGTTGGAAATCAACAAGAGATAGAAAAAGGGAAAATTTACAAATATATGGAGGTTAAATAATATACACTTAAATACTCAGTGGAGCAAAGAATAAATTGTTAGAAAAATCAATATATACCTCCAGATGAATTAAAATGAAAACACAACATGTCAGTACCTATGGGATGCAGCAAAGGTAGTGCTGAGAGGAAAATTTATAGTCCTCATTCTTACATTAGAAAAGAAGAGCTGAAATCAATGGCCTAAGTACCCAGCTAAGGGTACTAGAAAAATAACAGCAAACTATTCCCAAAGCAAGAAGAAGGAATGAAATAACAAAGATCAGAGCAGAAATAAATGAAATTGAGAACAAAAAAAAATCAATAGAGAGAATTAACAAAATCAAAAATTGGTTCTTTGAGAAGATTAACAAAATTGACAAACCCTTAGCTAGACTGACAATGATAAAAGAAGAGAAGATAAAAAAAATAAAAAAGGAAAACAGGTACATTACTACTGACCCCACATAAATAGAAGAGATCATAAAATGATACTATAAACAACTGTATACCAACAAACTAGAAAATTTAGATGAAATGAAAAAATTCTATCTATCAAGCATTTAAAGAAGATTTAATACCAATCTTACTCAAGCTCTTCCAAAAAATTGAACAAGAAAGAATGCTACCAAATTCATTCTATGAGGCCAATATCATTCTAATATCCAATCCAGGTAAATATAATGCATAAAAAGAAAACTACAGACCAATTTCCTTTATGAATATGGATGCAAAAATCCTCAACAAAATACTTTCTAATTGAATCCAACAGCACATTGAAAGAATTATTCATCATGATCAAGTGGGTTTTTTACTAGGCATGCAAGGGTGGTTCAACACAAGAAAATCAGCATAATACACCACATTAGTAAATTAAAGAAGAAAGTCACATGATCCTATCAACTGATGCAGAGAAGGCATTTGACAAAATACAGCATCCTTTCTTGATAAAAATACTACAAAAGATAGGAATTGAAGGACACTTTCTCAACATGATATAGGCCATAAATGAAAAACCCACGGTTAACATTGTACTCTGGTGAAAGACTGAAAGCTTTACTGTTGTTGAACAACTGTCACTTCTGTTGTTCAATATAGTGCTAGAGATTTTAGCTAGAGCAATCAGGCAAGTAGAAGAAATAAAAGACATCCAAATTGGAAAGGAAGAAATAAAACTTTCACTATTCACAGATGAAATGATTCTAGACTTAGAAAGTCCTGAAAAATCTACAACAAAGTGCTAGAGCTAATAAATCATTTCAGTAGAGTGTTGGCATACAAGAGCAATATGCAAAAATGAGTGGTGTTTCTATACACTAGTAATGTGCAATCTGAGGAGGAAGTCAGGGAAAAAATTCTATTTATAATAGCAACTAAAAGAATAAAATATTTAGGAGTAAACTTAACCAAGGATATAAAGCAATTGTATTCAGTAAACTATAATGCCTTGCTAAAAGAAAATTAAGAAGACCTAAATAAATGGAAAAACATTCCATACTCATGGATTGGAAAACTAAATATCATTAAGATGTCAATTCTACCCAAATTGATATACAGATTCAATGCAATCCTGATAAAATTCTGGCAGCATTTTTTAAACAAATGGAAAACACAATTACCAAATTTATTTGGAAGGGTAGGGGGCCCTGAATACCTAGAAACATCTTAAAAAGGGAAAGCTAAGTTGGCGGACTTTCATTTCAGGACTTGAAATCATATTACCTAGCTATAGTGGTAAAAATAGCTTGGTAGTGACATAAAGATAACACATAGACCAATGGAACTGAATTGATGTTTTAGAAACAGACCTTCACATTTATGGCCAAGTGATTTTTTACAAGCCTGTCAAATCCATCCAGCTGTGTAAGAACAGTCTATTCAACAAATTGTGCTAGGAGAACTGGATATCCATAATCAAAAGAAAGGAAGAGGACCCCTATCTCACACCTTATACAAAGATTAACTGAAAATGGATCAAAGACCTAAATATAATAGAAAGTACTGTAAAGCTCCTAGAAGAAAATGTAGGAAAACATCTTCAAGACCTGGTGGTAATCTTTATCTTATTGGGTATCCCTTACATGTTATGCATTGCTTTTCTCTTACTGCTCTCAGAATTCTCTCTTTGTCTTTGGCATTTGACATTCTGATTAGTATGTGTCTTGGAGTGGGTCTATTCAGATTTTTTCTGATGGGAGTATGTCATGCTTCTTGGACATGGATATCTATGTCCTTCAATAGGGTTGGGAAATTTTCTACCATTATTTCTTCAAATATTCTTTCTGTCCCTTTCCCTTCTCTTCTCCTTGTGGGATATGCCTGACATGTGTGTTTGCATCTCTCTTGCTGTCCTTTAGTTCCCTGAGACCTTGTTCAATTTTTTCCAATCTTTTCTTCATCTGTTCTTTTATATGTTCACTTTCAGAAGCCATTTATTCAAGCTCTCCAATCCTTTCTTCTGCCTCCTCAAATCTACTATTTTATGATTCCAGTGTATTTTTTTATTTTATTTATTGTGGGTAAAAATCAAAATTTTCACAATACATACCAACATTTGCAAAATGATATATAAATATATGTGCATATATGTGCATTTGCTTACAAGAATGTTTTATATATATATATATATTTTTTTAAGAGGTGCTTAGATTACCCAAAATATTACACAGAACCCATTGGGATTCCCATGTTGCCCACCTCCCATACCTCCCACCACAACCCACAGAAAAATCTCCCACAAGTGTGGCCCACCACCCTCAATGGACTTACACTTCCTGGGGCCTTGCCACCAACCATAGACCACATTTCACACCGTAGACCACACTCTTTCCCACACAGTTCTGAGTGGTGTGTGCTGATTTAAAATGGCCTACATCCGTTGCCACAATGGTACTCAGGATTTTTTATTTCATTTATTGCACCTTTCATTCCCATAAGATCTGATATTTTTATATGTATGCTTTCAAATTCTTCTTTGTGCTCATCCAATGTCTTCTTTTATTTTTATTTTTATTTTTATTTTTTTAAATTTATTTTTATTGTGGGTAAAAATCAAAATTCTCAAAATACAAACATTTGCAAAATGATTTGTAAATATATATGCATATATGTGTATTTGCTTACAAAAATGTTATATATACATATATTTCAAGAGGTGCTTAGATTACCCAAAAAATTACACGGAACCCACTGGGATTCCCATGTTGCCCACCTCCCACACCTCCCACCACATCCCACACAAACATCTCCCACAAGTGTGGCCCACCACCCTCAATGAACTTACACATCCTGGAGCCTTGCCACCAACCATAGACCACAGTTCGCACTGTAGACCACACTCTCTCCCACTCAGTTCTGAGTGGTGTGTGCTGATTTAAAATGGCCTACATCCATTACCACAACAGTACTCAGGACAACCTCCAACTCCCAAAGAAGCCCTTGTATTTCAACTGCTCATCCCCTCCCTACCCCAAAAGTGTCAAGTGGCCACTGGCTCCACCTCATTGTTATAATTTCTTGCATTGCTAGAATCACCATATGTGAACAAGAGAATACCATCAAGTCCACTCTAGTCCATAGTTCTTCCCCCAATCCTGAGGGGACTGGGATGGTGATGTCCACTCCAACTCCAAGTGAGAGAGGGCTTATATCCCATGGATATGGTGGGTGGGATGATCCTGCCTGCAGATGCAGGCCCTCTCCATTCCCTGGGATGGCCATTGCCCATCATTTCTTTAGCCATCTCATTGAATTTATTAAGATTTGTTTGAACATCTATGATTAGTTGTCTCAACTCTTTTATGTCATCTGGAGGCTTATCTTGCTCCTGTTTCTTAGTGTGGATTGTAATTTTTTATTGGTGTCTTGGCATCTGGCTTACTAGAGTATTTATTCTGGGTGCAGTCTTCCTCTTTAGTTTAAGGCTCCCTGCCCTTTCTCCCTTGCTGGTTGTGTAGTAGGAGCCAAGGATGCAGTTGGTGCTCTAAGCTGTGGAGGCTCAAGCTGCCCTCATTGCCCCAAGGACCAATGAAGCTTCTCCCAACTTTCTTCTTTGTCAGGGGTCGGGACAGAGCCACAGCTATGTGGAATAATCCAACTCATGCAGGCCTAGATTGTAGTGCCCAGAGAGACTGGTGAAGCTTCACTCCCCCCTTTTCCCCTGCCTGGGGCAGGGATGGAGCTGCAGGTTTGGGCAGCAATCTACGCAGTGCAGGTCCAAGATGACCACAGTTGCCCTGGTAGATTTCCAATTATTCAGTCTGTGTCAGCCAAATGTACCTGCAGTTACCTGGATAGGCTGGTGCAGGGCCTGTCAGCTTTCTCCCTGCTAGAGGTGGGGCTGAAGCCTAGGTAGGGCTGCAGGCCATTCTGGGTGAAAGAAACCAGTCTCTATGGTCACTGTGATTTTCAGTCAGCCAGGCTTCCCCTCATGCTGTGGGTGGAGTCAAAATGGTGGCTACTGGTGGCCTTCTGACTTGGAAAGGCTCAGACATTAGCTATTCTTAGGGTTATACTTTAGCCAGCCCAATTTACTAATCATTAGCTGAAATCGGTAGCCAACCTTCTCTTCCTCCCCTGGTTTTGGGAAATGGAGCTTCCAATTCCTGCCACAGAACAGCCCCTGTGGTGGCTTGGGCTGCCAAAGTAGGATGATCACAGGCCTCAGGGGCGAGGCTTGGAATTTCCCAGAGAGGCTGGTGCAGCTCCCCCCAGCTTCCTCCCTGCCCGAGGTGGGCCTGGGGCTTAGGCTAGAGTGGCTTCTGATCTAGATGAAAAAAAGCCAGTCCCTCACAGCACTGTGATTTTCAGTCAGCCCCGCTTCCCCTCATGTCAGGCACAGAGTTAAGATGGCGGCTACCAGCCTCTTTCTGACTTGGACAGGTTCAAACTTTAGCTGTTCTTAGGATTATACTTTAGCCCACTGAATTTACTAATCAGTAGCTGAAGTTGGTGCCCAGCTGTGTCTTCCTCCCCCATTTTGGGAAGTGGAGCTTTCAATTCCAGCCACGAAACAGCTTCCGAGGTGGCTAGTGCCTCCTGTGGAGGATGGGCACCTTCGTGGAGTCCTCTACTTACGAATCTTTTCTGCAGGTGGGCAGTCTCCTCCTCCATTCTTTCAAGGATGTTGCAGGATGTACTTCTGGTCTCCTGGAGCCCCAAAACAGGTAGCTCTGGGTGATCACCAACTGCCCCAAAGCAGGAGCTGACTCAAGGTGATCTTTACTCTGCCGCCATCTTACTAGTTGTCCTTTTTTTCATAATTTTTTAATGGAAACTTATAAAAATTATAAATGTACACAAAAGTAGAGATAATAGCACCTGTCACCCAACTTTAAAAATCACTAACACTTTGTAAATCTTATTTAATCTATATCTCCAACTTCTTTTTAAAAGTTTTACTGGGGCATTTAAAAGCAAATGAAAGCTAACATGTCTTTTCATCCATAAGAATTCAACACTCATTCCAAACTCTGAAGTCAATTTATTTCTATTTTTTTGCTTTTTTTGTTTGTTCATTTCTCTTTTCTTTTTCATTCAGGAGCCCATCTAGTGGGTGTGAAATGGTATATCATTGTGATTCTCTCCCCCTCCCATTAGATGACTCCCTATTCTGTTTGCTCACTGTTCTTGCTTGTTGTTTTGTTCATTGTCTGCTTGTTGTCTGTTTCTTTTCTTCAGGAGGCACTGAAAACCAAACTTAGGACCTTCCATGTGAGAGGTGGGTGGTCAACTGATTGAGCCACATATGCTTGTTTGTTTTTGCTTATTGTCTGCTTATTGTTTGCTTGTTTTTGCTCATTGTCTGCTCATTTTTTGCTCATTGTTTGTCTTCTTTCAAAGGCACTGGGAATCAAACTCAGGACCTCCCATGTGGGAGGCAGGCACCAACTGCTTGAGCCACATCCACACTCTCTCATTGTGGTTTTGATTTTCATTTGCCTAATAGCTAATTATGTTGCAAATCTTTTCCTATATTTTTTAGCTATTTGTATGTCCTCTTTGGAGAAATTTCTTTTCAAGTATTTTGCCCATTTTTTTTCATTGGATTGTATTTTATTGTTGAGTTGTTGGATTTCTTGATATATTCTGGATATTAAACCCTTATTGGATGTGATTTCCAAATATTTTCTCCCATTGAGTGGGGGAGAAAGTATCTTTTGATTTTCATAATAATGGGCTTTGTGACACAAGATTTTTATATTTTGATGAGGTCTCATTTATCCATTTTTTCTTTTATTGTTTGCACTTTTGATGTAAAGTCTAAGAAATCATTGACTAACCCAATATCCTGAAGATGCTTCCCTTTGTTTTTTTTGCAGAAAAAAAAAGCTTTGAGGGAAAGCTTTCAGTCTTTCATCAATGAGTATGATGTTAGCAGTGGATTTTTCATATATGTGCCTTATCATTGTGTGGGAGTTTCCTTCTTTTTCTATTTTTCTAAGTGATTTTACCAAGGAATGATGCTGGATTTTGTCAAATACTTTTTTCTGTGTCAATGAGATGATCATGTGTTTTTTATCTTTTTTTTAAAAAATAATGTATTACATTAATTTATTTTCTTATATTGAACTATCCTTGAATAACTGTGATAAATCCCACTTGATCATGATATATAATTCTTTTAATGTCCTGTTGAGTTCAATTTCCTTGTATTTTGTTGAGGATTTTTGCATCTATATTCATAAGAGATATATTGCCCCCCCCCTCAAAAAAAAAGAGATGTTGGCTTATAATTTTCTTTTCTTGTGTTGTCTTTATCTGGCTTTGGTATTAGGTTAATTTTGGCTTCATGGAATGAGTTAGGAATATTCCCTCCTGTTCAAATTTTTAGAAGAGTTCAATCAGGATTGGTAATTCTTCTTGCAAGAATTGATAGATTTCACATGTGAAACCATCTGGTCCTGGGCTTTTCTTCGTTGAGAGGTTTTTGATGACTGATATAATCTCTTTACTTGTAATTGTTCTGTTGATATCTTCTGTTTCGTCTAGAGTCACTGTAGGTTGTTCATGTGTTTTTAGGAACTTGTCCATTTTGTGGCAGTTTGAGATTATTTTATGAATCCCAAAAAGAGAGATTATGTTTGTAAACTAATCTATTCTTCTAGATGTTATATCCTTTGATTATGCTAAATTCAGTTGAGGGGCCCTTAATTAGATTAACTTTTAAGATTGAGGGCTTTCTTTGATTTGGCTATGCCAGTAGGGCATGACTCAGGGTGAGTCTCCACCCCCTTGATGGGTCTGATATAAACAGACACTCCCATGGACAGAGACACAAGAAGACACACAGAGAAAAGAACTTTGTCATTTTCATTCTGCCATGTGACAGAAAAGAGATAGCTCAAACAGATAAAGCCCTGGGAAGAGATGGACCATTTGCTGATAACTTATAGCTGGCCTTGGAAAGAGTGCTAAGACTGATATAGGGAGCCCAGAGGGGAAGGCTGAAACCAAGCAGAGATCACTTATCATCTTGCTTCAACATGTGATAGCTGACTTTGGTGAGAAAATACCTCTTATGGTACCTTGAGTTGGACTTTCCATGGCCTTGGGACTGTAAGCTTTTACCCAAAATAGATACCCTTTATAAAAGCCAACAGCTTTCTGATACTTTTCATTGGCACCCTTTTAGGATACTGATACACAGTTGTTCATAGTATCTTCTTAGGGTAATTTTTATTTCTGTGTGAACAGTACAATTGAATTCTCTTTTATTAAATTGTATTTATTGGTTTCTTCTCTCTTTTGTTCTTTGTTAGTCTAGCTAAAGGTTTGTTCATTTTATTGATCTTGTCAAAGAATCAAATTTTGATTTGGTTAATATTCTCTTTTATTATTTTCTATTTCATTTATTTCTGCTCTTATCTTTGTTGTTTCTTTCCTTCTTGCTTTGAATTTACTTTGCTGTTCTTTTTCTAGTTCTGCAGTTGTGTAGTTAGGTCTTTTATTTTAGGTTTTTCTTCTTTTCTAATGTAAGCATTTAAGACTATAAATTTCCCTCTCAGCACTACTTTCACTGCATCCCATAAGTTTTGATATATTGTATTCTCCTTTTCATTCATCTCAAGTTATTTACTGATTTCCCTTGAAATTTCTTCTTTGACCCATTGGTTGTTTAAGAATGTGTTATTTAACTTCCATATATTTGTGGATTTTTCATTTCTCTGCTTGTTATTGATTTCCAGATTTATTCCATTGTGGTCAGAGGAAATGCTTCACATAATTTCAATTTTTAAAAATTTGTTGACACATTTTGTTAACCACCGTATGGTCTATCCTGGAGAATAATCCACATGCAATTGAGAAGAATGTGTATCCTGCTTTTTTGGAGAGTAATGTTCTATATATGTCTGTTAGGTCTCGTTCATTTACCTTATTTTTCAAATTCTGTTTCTTTATTAATCTACTCTTTTAGATGTTCTATCTATTAAGGAGAGTGCTGTATTGAAGTCTCCAAATATTACTGTAGTGGTGTCTATTGATCCTTTCAGTTTTGCCAATATTTGCCTCATTATTTTGTGTAACCATGGTTAGGTGCATTAATACTTATGATTATACATAAGTACATAGTCTTATGTACCTAATTGTACATAATACGATCTTCTTAGTAGATTGGCCCTTTTGTTAATATAAAGTGACCTTCTTTGTCACATGTAACACCTTTTGACTTAGAGTCAATTTTCTCTGATATTAGTATAGTTACCCCAGCTCTTTTTTGGCTAATATTTGTATGGGATATCTTTTTCCAATCTTTGGCTTTCAACCTATTTGTGTCTTTGGGTCTAAGGTGAGTCTCTTGTAAACAACATGTAGTTGGATCATGCTTGTTTTTTATCCATTCTGCAAACCTGTGTCTTTTGATTTGGGAGTTTAATCCATTAACATTCCATCTTATTAGTGAAAGGGCATTTGTCCTTTAGTTTTTATATGTCATATTTGTTTTTGTCTCTTTTTTCCAGAAAATTCTCCTTTTCTGTATAGTTGATCTTTTGTGATGTATCTAATTCCTTTCTAATTTATGTTTCTGTATATTTTTAAAATACTTTCTTTGTGTTACCCTGATGCTTGTATTTTACAAATTAAGTCTAAAGCCTATTAATTTGAAAAGATACCAACTTAGCTTCAATAGCATACATGTTCTCTATTAACATACCCTCTGTTTCCCTTCTTTATGTTGTTTTTATTCCACATTTATATTTTGAATGTCCATTATCAGAAATGGACTGATAATGGACACACAAATAAGACTCTTTCATCTTCAGTTGTATTCTGACTCTTATTGGAATTAAAGAGTAGAATTATGCATAAGGATACAATACTATTGGGTTTTTTAATATTTTATTTTATTATTATTTTTTAATATATATTTTAAAAGATGCTTAGATTACATAAATGTTACACAAAAATTACAAGGATTCCCATGTTCCCCACCTCCCACACCTTCCATAACATCTCACAAAAACATCTTTCATTAGTGTGGCACATCACCTGCAATGGATATATACATCCTGGGGCTTTGCCATTAAGCATGGGCCATAGTTCACATTGTAGACCACACACTCTCCCACACAGTTCTGCATGTTATATGCTGATATGAAATGGCCTATATCTGTCATTGTAATGTCACTCCAGATTCCCAAGTCCCGAAAAAGCCCTGTATTACAACTGCTTTTCCCTTCCCTTCCCCAAAAGTGTCCAGTGGCCACTGGCTCTACCTCACTGTTGTAATTTCTTCCATTACTTGAATCTCAATATGTATGCAGTAGAATATCAGTGAGTCCACTCTAGTCCATAGTTCTTCCCCCAATCCTGAGGAGTTTGGGAAGATAATGTCTGCTACACCTCCAAGTGAGAGGGGGCTTATATCCCATGGGTACGATGGATGGGATTATCCTGCCTGCAGCTGCAGACTCTCTCCATTCACTGGTATGACTGTTGCTCCATTATCATCTCCTCACCAGGTGACTTGGGTGAGTCCATTGAGCTGTAGAGTAGGAGTTGCAGCTCTACCAAGATTCCAGGCACAGCTGGCACATGGGCAGGCCAAAGGCTCCAGTTTCTGGAAGTATACCTACAAACTCCAGCACCATATATAAGTTTGAATAGAAGGGACTAATGGATCATGTGCAGGGAGGACTTATCTGAGTCCAACTCTGTCACTCTCAGAAGCACAGATTCCAAAGTATAGCCCACTGATAAGGCATCAATCTCTGGAGCTATCCCCCCTTATATAGGACCTGGGTGTCTCCATAGTCCTCAGGACCCCCTCCGTATGGGGTGATATCCACTTTGGTGTTCTATGAGATCTTACTGAGGTGTGCATAAGCCTTACCTCTGGGATGACCTCCCGACCCTCTTTGAAGTCTCTTAGCCACATGAACTCATTTGTCTTTACCTTTTCCCCCTTTTATTCAAGTTTTTTTTCCCAGTCGTATTGCCAGTTGGCACTTGGTGTTAATCCCTTGTTGCCAGGGAGGCTCATCCCCGGAAGTCATGTCCCACGCTGGGGGGAAGGTAATGCATTCATATGCTGAGTTTGGCTTAGAGAGAGACCACATTTGAGCAACAAGGAGGCTCTCAGGGGCAACGCTTAGGCCCCTGTAACAGTAGGCTAAGTTTCAATTACAAGAGCAAAGACTTGTAAGCCTAGTCATCAATAACAAGAACCCATTAGTAGACTGTCTTCCTTTGCCAGACACTGCCCCTGCCCTCAGGGAACTGTTGCTGTTCCCTTGGAGAATGTGGCAGAGCTCTCCAGGCTGGGAATTCAGTATTCCCTCATTTACTGAGTGATTGTCCACCCATCGTAACCATGCTCCACCCCTTGACATTTGGACAATTCTATATATCTTTCATGTATATTCAGATGAACTTCCCCCCATGAATCCCCCATCCCAGACACCCCCCACCAATGATTCTCTGCAGCCCCCATTGTAACTCTTCTGTGATCTAAACCTTCCTTGAATATGAAGCCCATATAGTAACCAAATACAATTAATAGGAAAATGAAATAATAATGATAAGCTTAAATGCAAGAGATAAAATACATGGAAACTCAGAAAAAAACTAAAAATAAAACATAATTAAAGGATTGGGACATTCAAAAATGGAGAAAAAAATTTTTTTTAATTATTATTATTTTTTTCCTTTTATCATTGCATTATCAGGTGTCCATTCTGTACTGTGGCACCTACCCCCTCTCACTCCCCAGTGTCTCCCAACTTTTCATTTAATTTTCAAAGAGGTTTTAGGTCACAGTGAAGTCACACAGAGAATACTAGAAACTGTCATATACCCAACCTCCTCCCCATTTTCTCAACCCATATTAAAACCTTTATGTATGTGGGTGGTAGCATAGTTATAACTGTTATACAGATAGTGAAACATAACTACTAAACATTGTCAATGATTTATAGTTTACAATTTAGACGGTTCAGTTTAATAATTTTTTATGATATTTACCATGGCCTGTGTCCATTAATGTAAGGTAATGAAAAACATTTCCCCTGACCACTAAATACCCCATTTGATCTTTTCTGTTCCTCCCTCCCCATCCTGCTGGGGCACATGACACTCCCCTGTCTTGACTCATTGGATGACAAGATTCATAGTTACATGCAACAAGAGGTCTTGACCCACTGATTATCCTCCCCTGTTAGGATCCACCCTTGCTCCTAAGAGACACCCACCTGTCTGTTTCTGGGTGAATCGGTCCTCCCAAAGATGGGAGTCCATCTCTTTCCCTCTCACAGTGTGGGTCTCGACTCCCCGGCACAACACATTATGACAGGATGAACACTCACACACTCCCAGGAAGCCTACTCTAGATGCGCCCCATCTTGAATGCACCCCCAACCTACACCCTAACCCAGTGACACTACCTTGTCATATTGTCATAAGAGCATTCCCACTCCTGCACTTTCAACCTCATACCTACAAATCCCATGTTCACCTAGTCCCTCTCCCATCTCTCCATCCAATATCCTGGGTATTCTAACCCACCCTTCCAAATCAACCCACCTGTCAACCCTGCATCACCAAATCCAGTAATATCACTACACACCTGTCCTGTCCTTCAATATGCAACTATACTCTATCACTTTACCATAGATTATGTCCATATGGGTAATGACTCACAACCTTCTCTTTCTCTCCCTTGTTAACCTATCTTTCAGACAGTGGTTCTCAGAGAATGCTCACTTTCCTCAATTCAAATCAGTGAGGTCATATACTGTTCATCCTTCAATGCCTGGCTTGCTTCACTCAACATAAGGTCTTCAAGATTCATCCATGTTATTCCATGTGTTAGCACTTTATTCCTTCTTATAGCTGAGTAATATTCCATTGCATGTATGTACCACATTTTGTTTATCCATTCACCTATTAATCAGTTAGGCTGATTCCAACTTTTGGCAATGGTGAACAATGCCACTATGAACATTGGTGTGCATATATCTGATCGTGTCTTTGCTTTAAATTCTTCTGGGTATATACCCAGCAGTGGAATCACTGGCACATACGGAAGATCTATTGTTAGTTTTCTGAGAAACCGCCAAACTGTCCTTCACAGTGGTTGGACCATTCCACATTCCCACCAGCAGTGGATGAGGGTTCCTATTCCTTGACATCCTCTCCAACACTTATATTCTGCTGTTTTTTTAATAACTGCCATTCTGATGGGTGTAAGATGATATCTCAATGTAGTTTTTTTGGTGTTGTTTGTTTGTTTTTTTAGGGGAGAGCACGAACGTGGTCCCCCACTACCACAAATTATGCAGTCGAGTTTCCTGCATTTGGGGAAATTGCATGGGTCAGCACAGTGCAATGGATAAGCCTTTCTCTGGGAAAACCACCTTCGTGATCATGGTATCTCCCCTGCCAGGAAACTATCAATGTAGTTTTGATTTGCACTTTTTCATGTGCTTTTAGCCATTTGTATTTCTTCCTTGGAGAAGTGTCTTTTCAGGTCACTTGCCCATTTTTTATATGGGTTGTTTGTCTTTTTATTTTTGAGGTGTTAGGATTTCATAATATATGCAGGATATTAGGCTCCTATCAGATATATTGTTGCCAAATATTTTCTTCCATTGGGTAGGCTGCCTTTTTATTTTCTTGATAACGTCCTTTGAGGTGCAGAAGTTTTTAATTTTGAGGAGATCCCATTTATCTATTTTTTCTTTTGCTGCTTGTGCTCTGGTTGTTAAGTTCATAAAACCATTTCCTATTACAAGGTCCTGTAAATGCTTCCCTACATTATCTTCCAAGGTCTTTATGGTTTTGGCTCTTATATTTAGATCTTTGATCCATCTTGAGTTGATTTTTGTATAAGGTGTGAGATGGTATTCCTCTCTCATTCTTTTGGATATGGATATCCAGTTCTCCAAGCACCACTTGTTAAAGAAGCCATTCTCTCCCAGCTGAGTAGGCTTGGTGGCCTTGTTGAATATCAGATGACTGTATATGCGAGGATTATATCAGAACTCTCAGTTCGGTTCCATTGGTCAGTATGTCTATCCTTGTGCCAATACCATGCAGTTTTGAGCACTGTAGCTTTGTAGTATGTTTTAAAGTCAGATAATGTGATATCTCCAACTTCATTTTTCTTTTTCAATATGTCCTGCCTTTTTTTGGCTATTGTTTGCTTATAAAATTGTTTTCCAGCCATTTCAGTCTCCTTGAATCCCTGGGTCAAAGGTGGGTTTCTTATAGACAGCATATAGATGGATCATATTTCCTTATCCATTCTGCCAATCTGTGTCTTTTGCCTGGTGAATTTAATCCATTAACATTCAGTGTTATTACTTGCAATGAATTACTTCAGCCATATTTTCTCTGTTTTATTGTATTTCATATGTTGTTTTTATTTCTCTTTTTTGTCTTTTTAATTGTTTTCACACTCTCCTCCAACTCTCTCCCTTGTTTTTTCCTTTCAACTTGTAGAACTTCCTTTAGTATTTCTTGAAGTGCAGGTTTCTTTTTGGTATACTCTCTTAATTGCTGTTTATCTGTGAATATTTTGAACTCTCCATCATTTTTGAATGCCAGATTTGCTGGATATGGAATTCGTGGCTGGAAGTTTTTTCTTTTAGTACTTTGACTATGTCATGCCACTGTCTTCTTGCCTCCATTGTTTCAGATGAGAAGTCAGCACTTAATCTTATTGTGCTTCCCTTGTGTGTGATGGTTCTCTTTTCTCTTGCTGCCTTGAGTATTTTCTCTTTGTCTTGAGCATTGGACATTTTGACAAGTATATGTCTTGTAGTTGGCCTGTTGGGATTTATACTGTTTGGGGTACATTGTGCTTCCTGGATCTGCACATCCATCTCTCTCAATAGATTTGGGAATTTTTCAGCCATAACTTCCTTCAACACTCCTTCTGTTCCCTTTCCCTTCTCTTCTCCTTCTGGGATGCCCATAATGCATATATTTGTGCATTTTGTGTTGTCAGTTAAATCCCTGAGTCCCTGCTGGATTTTTTCTATCTTTTTATCTATCTTTTCTAGAATCTCTTTGATTTCAGATGTATTGTCTTCCACATCACTAATTCTTTCTTCTGCCTATTCAAATCTGCTGTTATGTGAATCCAGTGTCTTTTTGATTTCTTGCATTGTGCCATTTATCACCATCATATCCATTACCTTTTTCGGTGTGTTAGCTATTTCTTCAGTATGTTCTTCTAGTGTCTTCTTTATATCCTTAATCTCTTCCTTCAGTTCTTTAAGTTGGTCCATTATATTTGTTTGGAAAGCTTTGATTAATTGTTCGATGTTCTGCATCTCTTCCTGGTTTTTATTTTGTTCACTGGACTAGTCCATGTCTTCCTGTTTCTCAGTGTGGTTTGTAATTTTTTGTTGCCCTCTGGTCATCATATTATCTTGATGGGTTTGTTCAGTTGATTAGCTTTTCCCTATGCTCTAGAATCTTATTTAGCTGTTGGTTCTGCGTGTGAGTTAAGTTTTCTCTTTGGCAGTTTTTCTTCTTATTTTATTTCCTTGCTTCTTTCTATGTTCTGAATCTCCACCGTTCGGTCCACGCCGCCGATCCACGCAGATAGATGTCCCAAGCTTCTCACTCCACGCGTGCACAGCACAGATCCCCGGGCAGGACCCCGTCCACAATCCGCCTTGCTCTGGGAGCTTGCAGTGTGCGCCCTCTTACACTAACGCCATCTTGCGTCCTCCTGCAATTCTTAGTTACTAAGTTTTAATTAGATAATATTTTTCTTTCCACTATTAATACTATATTACTAGTACTACTAATTTATATCAATTTAGCAAAAAGTAAAGTTTAGATATTTCAGTTATCTGATAAATTATAATTAATATACTGAAAAATAGCTGGAAGTTACAAGGCATAGGGAAAAACATCCTTAGGCCCTAATATAGTTTTTTTTTTTTTTTTTTTTTAAGATTTTATTTATTTATTCATTTATCCCCCCCTTGCTGCTTGTGCTCGCTGGGTCAGCTAACCACGCCGTGCGGGCGGGCTTGCCTTCACCAGGAGGCCCCGGGAACCGAACCCGGGGCCTCCCATATGGTAAACGGGAGCCCTACTGATTGAGCCACAGCCGCTTCCCCCTAATATAGTTTTAGTTTCAGACAGAGCTGGTCTTAAAATCCAGCTCTCTTACATAGTAGTCATGTGAAACTATAGAGGTAGAACTAGTTGACATTAGAATCCAGTCTTGAATCTAAATCTTCCTAATCCAGTGTTTTCATCATTGCTCCATAAGGGGAGAAGAGCGTATCACTTGCAGAAAATTGAGACCTGACTTGTGTGTATCTATCTCAAAGGCTCATAGTAAATAAAACATGAATAATTCATGCAGAATGCTTTGCATAATAATACACTACCACTAACAGGCTCTCTATATTGATTAAGTTAATAATGATGGAAACACATTTTATATCCTTTCCTTTTAGACTTAAATACATTGGAAATACTAATTCTAAAATGTTGATTTCAAAGTGGCCACATGGTGGCAGACGTTAACTATGAAAAAAAAAAATCAATGTTTTCAACCCATCAGTTGTCATATTTTATTCTTCTTCAAATGATTTGTAAAATCAAAAGTTTAAAAAAATTAAAATCCCACAAAGGCATATGACCTACTCAGCTTTATAGTCTCAAAACCTAGAAAGAGAGTTCTGTTTCAGCATGGGACAATTTAACCTCATCATTAGATGGGAGCCTCTTTCTCATGTCCCAAAGATTGCTCTGAAGGAGGCATACTTTTTCTTTCGTTGTTTTCTTTTCTGATCCTCATTTTTTATGATCAGATAGAGACATGCTCTGCCTAATAGTAAAAAAATGATAAATTGATAAGAACATGGGCCTAGGGATCCAAACAGCAAAGTTTGAAGATGCTGATTCTGGCTTCACTACTTACAGTATTGGATGGCCTTAGGCAAGTTTCTTAGTCATCCTTATTTCAATTTTTTAAAGTGCAAAATGGGAATAATAAAAGCATTTATCTATAAGGGTTGTTGTGAAAATATGTGTATTCAGAGTGCTTAGAAGAGGACTTGCACATGGTAAATGTCTAATACCTGCTATTGTTATTGTTATTATTCCTTATCATTAACAAAAAGGGAAGGAAAGAATGAAAGGCTTTTAAGCTTATCACATAGAAATGAAAATTTGGAAAATACCACAGAGTAATTTCCATTTGCAGAATTTTTGGAACAGGGCATTGTACTTTATCTGTATATGGGATTATGTTTTCCAATTTTTTTCAGAAATGACAATGGAAAGGTTGGGCCCAGATGTTATGGGAAGAAATAAAATGCCAGAAAAATATGGTCAGTGAAGAATAAGGGTTGTCAGTTGAAATGATATATTTTCTGCTATTTTTCTTATTCAGCCTGAGAAGGGTACAGATAAACTCTCAGAATTTAAATTGATAGCCATTAGCTCCTCATGGAGAAAGATGAATATGAATATATTTATTCATTTCTTCTTTCCCTCCTTCATTTATTTTTCCATCCGTTTATATTAAAAACATTTATGAGACCCGATTATGTCTTAGAAACTATTGGTGCTGACAGTGTTTGTATGTCTATGTATGCAGTTTGAGCAAATACCAGCATCATGGTTTCATGATGAGAAAGTTACAGGAAATGATGGGAGAATTGAAACAGAGGAGAGAGAGTAGGAGTGAATTTGGCTTATTCATGTATGTATCTTAAAAACCATCCAACAAAATATATCATTTTAAATCTATAATTGAAAATTTATAAACTTCTCATGTGGCACAATGAATTAAGTGACATTTATAAAGACTATAACACTCTTCATGGTTCCATTATTTTAATGAATGATCACTAAGTATTGGGAAAAAAAAAACACATTATAAATTGTTTGTGTTCTTTCCCTTAACACATTTTATTAAAGTTGCAGTATTACTTATTTGCGGGGGGGGAGGGCTATTACAAAAGTTTATTTAACAAAAAATTTAATGTGAAGAATATACATAACCCAATTATTATATCACAGTAAAACAGGCCCTTTGGAGAGGGGACGTGTGGAAGAAATTGATTTCTCTGAAGAACACAGTCCTTATTTATACTTGTTCCAAGGCTTCTAACGTGATGGTACTATTTCCTTGTATTATCACCCTTCCAATATTGTTCTGTTGCCCACTAGTTTCCGTCTCCACACACTCATCTATCACAAGATTCATAAAAGGATCAAATCCCTGCAATATTCCTTGGACATATCGGCCACCATTTAATTTCAGTGATAACTTCTTGTCCATAATTTTTTTCAACTTGGATGGGTGAGCTTTGCTCAAATGTCTACTCGATGGGCTCAACGCTGCCTTGAAAAAGAATTCACAACCTCCCCCACAATATTACCTATTTTTAAAGATACATTTTGCTAACTTTTAGTTTTAAAAGTTTTCAAAAATTCAAATCACATATGCCTAGATCTCCCAATATGTTCTCATAGCCTACTGTTTTGTATTTTGTTTCATCAAAGTAATTTTCCCTAGCAAGTTGTAGGTGTAGTACAGCTACCTCTTTCCTTACTTAGGTGTAGTACAGCTACTTCTTTCTCTCCCATTGCAAAGCAATCTCTCCACCCCCAATATCGACTCATCATCTTATACAAGGATTATTGCAATAATTAACCTTCAAAGTGGAGTTCACAATGTTAGAACTATTATTTTTAATATTATCCATTAAAGATGTACATTATTTGGTTTTATAATATATTAGTAAGGTATTCAGAATACTAGAGAAAAACTGTAATACATGTAAATAAACATATCAACATATTGATAACACTTGACTTTGTAGGGTGCTAACTAAAAACAACTTTCTTTTTCATACCTGCTTACTCCATGGATCCCATATACAGAATAATATCTCCTAATCATTTTGGTAAAATCTGGAGTGGGTTGCTAACATTTTTCTGATATTCTTGGGTATTTTCAAGTCCAAATCCATTCTAATATAAAAAACTTCATACTCTCTTTCAATTTAAAGCCTTTTTTTTTGCTCCATCTTGGCCCTGCCTCAAACATGTAGACTAGCCTTGGTTGGCTAATTTTTCCTTCATTCAACCTCAATTTGTTCAACTCTCTTTCTTCTGATTTTGGAGAATGATAAGCAACAGCAGCAAAGGACAGGGATGTCTTACTTGGGTGGCAGATTGTAGGTAGAGTGTGACAGATTTCCATTGCTGCCTCTTGTTCCAGGCTTCCCCATAGACTCCTTGCTATGAGCCTCCAGTTGAAGTTCTTTGCTTGGGTGATGCCCTTTCCCAGCTGCCCACTTACAACTTAACTATTGCACTCAACATTTATTTTCTTGCTCTCTTAGCCGAGGTCACTTGGCTCCTGTCAGGAACAATTTTTGAATATATACTATTCAAGACTCCTTACCTCCTTCCAGGTGTCCACATATGACTTGCAAAATACGCCATTGTTTCTATGTTTCTCTGTGGGTAGAAGAGCAGCTCAGTCACAGAGCTAAGCTGAAACAATCACTCTCAAAAGAACCTCTTGATTTTACACTTTCTTACTGAAATTCCAGAGCACACTTATATACCTTTCTCTCTCAGTTGGCCTAAGGTGAAGTGGCATACACCATCCTTCTTTCTCATATAGAGAAAGTAGGGGACATGAGAAGGCAAAACACTCAGGGGTTTTTCAAAATTCAACTTCAAATTCACCTTTTGTCTTCTCTTTTATAGTGTGGCTGTGGGTGATGAGCTAATTCCGACAGAGACAGATTCACAATGTTCTGTGTAGGCTACCTATTATCTCATTCTAGAATGTGAGGGTTTTGAGAGTTTACTATTATCCATCTCAGCATTTGGGACTTTGATGAAATTCTAATACAATATAAGTGTCATATTTAAACTTTATGCTATACATATTTGGATTTTATTACATTGAAAGTGATGTGCAATAAAAATATTTTAGACTACTGAGGTAGCAGTTAAAATTTAAACTTTGAAGGCTGGGATAATGATCAGGTGTGTGAACTTGGGCAAGTTACTTAATTTTTCTGAGCCTCGTTTTCCTCATTTTAATAGGAAATGGTAAAAGATTGTCACAAGCTTATTGTATGGAATTTTTAAAGAGATATGCATAAAAGTACTTAACATAGTATCTATCACATTATGCACATCTAATAAGTGGTAGGTTTTGAAACATCTTCCTTTCATTGTTTTTCACTCCTCAAATTGGTCCTATTCTCTACTGTCAAACTGATAATCCAAATATCCCATATTATTGCATGATTAACCTGCTTAGGAAGATTAACCTAGAATTCAGATTAGGATGAAATACACTTCTAGGAGCTGAACTATAGCTTCCTGAGCAGGCTCTGAGGGCCACATGGTACATCCCAGAAGCTTGGAGAGTTGACTCAACACGGAGGGAAACTTGGCCAGTAGAAATGGGAGGTAAATTTGACTCCTTTGTCCCTTAAATTTGACTCCTTTGTCCCTTCCATGATCCATTCTTAAGAGTGGTTTTGCATCCCAACCCTTGTGGAGATGTCACTGTAGTGCATGAACATACCTGCCAACAACTTTCTGTGTCTTTTTAGGTTTCATCATGAAGAAATACCTTGTTTAGTAACTCTTCACATCACACTATATAGCACTGCATCTTTCTTTGCCTCATCACCTATTTTCCATCACTCTCACTTTTCTGTGTTTTCAAGTCCAAAATAAAGGATTAGCACTTACGCTTAACCTTTGGGTCTGCATTCTAAAAGATCTAGGCCAAATCCCTTTTTCCAATGCCTAAAATTATGTAATATCTACAATATTGATTAGGCACTTAGTATTCATTTTTTTTTATTTCATACATACTTTTATTCACCTTATTAAAAAATTCTCCATAAACTGCCTTCTTTAGGTAAAAGTCCATATTATTCTCTTTTCTTTTAGCATATTTTCTGGTGGCATTATGCCCAGGAGATGTTCTCAATATTCATATTTTAAAAGAATTATGTAAATAGTGGATGCTGCTTATATCCATTCAGTTATACTGATATTTGGCCGTAAAGAGTCACTGTATTGAAAAAGAGTTATTTCTCTTTGTTAATGGAGCCATAAATATTTACAGATTTTTAAGGTTTTATATACACTTTGGATGAATCTAAGCTTTATTAATATGTATCAATAAAATTGATTTGTTAAAAATAAATTTAAATAAATAAATATACATAAAGACAAAATCAAAATCTTTTGTTTTTTTAAAACTGCATTCTGTAGTTCTCTAATTCTTATTTACCTTAAAGGCCCCAAATGAACCAGCAAAAATTAAAAAGAACATTTAGCAAATCATGATATTAAACCATATAAAGTTTAGGTTTTGTCAGTAATACAAGAGAAAATTGAGGTCTAAAACAAAGGCAAATGAAAGCAAAAAATAATTGCTGAATTACAAGGCTTTAAAAAATTCTCTGGCACTATTTATTCATTGCTGTTGGCTGGATTTGTAAATTCCAGAAAATTAACAAAGGTCAAGAATATGTCTTTTTCTAAAAAGGTCAGGATTGCTTACTTTGTGAATACAAATTATGTTGGAAGGATGACATTTTTTTCTCTTCTTTTTTTAATCTGAGAAGTTGTGAACGTACAGAACAATCATGCACAAAATATAGGACTCCCACACACCATCCCCACATTAACACCATTCTTTGGTGTGGAACATTTATTACAATTGATGACAGCATATTTATATAATCATGCTATTATCTATAGTCAACAGTCAACTTAGGGTTCACTGCTTATGAAGTGCAGTTCCATGGATTTTTAAAAACATTATTCTATTACCATATATACAACATAATATTTCCCCTTTTAATCACATTCAGACATATATTTCAATACTATTAATTACTTTCACAATATTAAGCTACCATCACCACCATACATCAACAAAACATTTCCATGATTTCAAATAGGAACCCTGTACATTTTAAGCCTAACTTTCTGTTCTATATCTCTACCCTGTCCCCTGGTAAACTATATTCTAAGTTCTGACTCTATGAGATTCCTTATTCTAAATTATTTTGTATCAGTAAGATCATACAATATTTGTCCTTTTGTGTCTGGCTTATGTCACTTAATATGATGTCTTCAAGTTTCACCCATGTTATCACATGTATCAGAACTTCATTCTTTTTTATGGCTGAATAATATTTCATTGTGTATATATACCACATTTTGTTTATCCATTCATTAGTTGAGGACAATTGGGTTGTTCCCATCTTTTGGCAATTGTGAATAATGCCGCTATGAACATTGGTGTCCAAATATCTGTTTGAATCCTTACTTTCCATGCATTTGGGTATATAAATAGTAGTGGGATTACCAGATCAAATGGTAATTCTATACTTAACTTTCGTGGTACCACCAAACTGACTTGCATAGTGGCTGCACCAGGGTGGATAGTATTTTGACACAATTCATGACTTAGTATCTAGAATTGTTAAGACACTTAAAATACTATTATTGAGCATTAGTATTGGGACACACCTTTGAAGAAATCTAATCCAATCCATACATGACATAATTAAGGCAGAGAACAGTAAAGTGATGCATAGTAATTGGAAGCTAGTAATTGGAAGAACCAGATTTAGGCCATTGGGATATTAAATACAGGGGTCATCAAGAGCCTTACTGAAAAAGGGACATTTGAATAAAAACCTGAAGAACCAATTCAGAGGGTTTCTCTTGTGGATGTCTGCAGATCACTTCAGAAAGAAGGAGCAGAAAGTGCAAAGTTCCTGAGGAAGGAATGTGTCTGGCATATTTCAGAAACCACATGGAAGATAGTGTGCCCAGAATAGAATGAGTAAGCGGAAGAGAAGAAGTAAGAAATGAAGCCAGAGAGATAACGGGGTAGAAGGGAGCAAATCAAGTGGATCCTTGTAAATCATAGTAAAGACTTTGGATTTCATCTTTATTTTAATCTTTTGCATTGATTTTCTTTATATAAATGAAAATAAAAATTATTTCTTGAGAATAAATATTTCTATACCTAAATTATAGTTAGAAGAAATGAGTGTATACTAATTTTGTCATTTCATAATTCATTTCTGGATAAGGATGTTCTTTTTTCCATGGATCAGAATAGCAATTTTGTATTAATTCTCTTTAAAAAATTTTCTGGATTCTAGACTCATGACTGTACATATATCTCTTTAAAGGCCTAAGCAATCTCATTTTTATTTTAAATTGTCTATATAACAGTCATCTTTCCTTTTGTCAGTGTTTTCTAAACTTCTCATTCATTGTGTTGTAAGAAGCCTCTGGATGTTCAGTATGGAGAACCTAGGAGACATTATTTTGAGCTTTATAGCAATCAGAGCTGTGGAAAAATGCTGTTAAAATAACATGTTGCATTCTCACTCACTGTAGCCTGTGACTTGAAATGTATTGTGTTATCTCAAAGGATCGTCCTTCTTGCAATTTCTTAGTTCATTATTCTGACTTTTCAGGTAGATGTAATGATATTCAATAATTATGGCTAGTTATTGTTTTTGAAAAATTCTGGTCTAAAAATGGAATTTGTGTATTAAAAATATAATGAAATTAACTAGAATAACCTTGCTGTATTTGTTTGTTTTCTTTTAATTGATTTGTATTTTTCTATCCTGTTTAGTGAACATATCTAAAATATTTTGGCACTGGCATTAATATTTGTGCTTTAAAATGTACTTAGTCATATCTGGGGTTATTGGGTTGTCTTGTCAGTCGTGCACTAGAGCCGACTTGCCCTGGTTCAAAAGAGCAATTCAACACAAGCCTTTGCTACTACCTGTTCAGTGATGTCCTGTTAGGAGCTTGACATCAGCTATCGTGGGATTTGTACCACAAATATGGACAGATGCTATAAATCAAGGTTCCCTGGAAGCTGGTTGTAAACATTTACTAGCACATCACTGCTTACTAGTTTATTTATGCATATACTTACAAATAGACTAAGGAAAAAAACATTGTTTTCTAAAAATTGAATCTCTTTGTAATATGGTTTAAAATAATTAACTACCTTTATAATTTATGCAGTCAAAATGGAAATTCTTACCATGTATTAGGTGTTATGCTTTTTTATCACCTTAAAAAAATTCAGACAGTAAAAAGTGTATTAAATTTAATATGAATAATAACAGCAATAATAATAAAACTGACTTCAAAGAAGATTTTGACTATTAAATAAAAGAGTGAGTCCAAATGCTTATTCTAGTGTTGGTTTATATTAAGTGTTAATTCCCATTGTTCAAGCTGAACCATTTCATGGTATTTGTTTTAAGCAGCCTATGAAAGTAAAACAATGTTTAATTCATTTTGACTAACAGTAACAGAGTTAGTAATATTTATATTTGAAGTTGTAAGAATGTTATGTAATTGCTTCCTCCCCCACACCCACATCCCCACCTAATCCAACTGTGCAAGAAAACTTTATATATTTGCATGCCATGATGTTAATTTGTATAAAACAAAATAAAATGGAATACAAAATAGAATAACAAATACTTCATCTCTATATCCATTTATTCTGGTAACTACACATCCTATGCAAACACTTATATGTATTTGTTTACAGTGGTATTATGCTAAACATTTTGGTAGCTTTCTCAAACCTAACATCGCTGTGGATAATTTTCCAGATTAATTCATACAGATGTTGCACAATATTTATAGGCCCACAATATCTTAAACTCCTGGGGCCAGATGGGCTTTGAAATTCAGATTTTGGGGGAAATTTTAGAAAGGCAATATGATGCACACACTGTGTATTATTACAGCATTTCGAACTGGGTCTTGGGCAGCATCCTCAAGTCAAACGCATTAATATTTCTGCAGGGATCCAAATGCGTACATACAAAAAATAAAATAAATAAGGGATATAAACAGAGTCATGTCTGGTGAGGTCAGGTTTTATCTCCAAATGAGTTCATGTCAGATTTGCAGAAGAGATTGTGGGTCTTTATATTCCCTGACTTTTTAAAAGGTATTTAATAAATAAAATATCTAGAAAAGCATTGGGAAATGATGGACTGGATGAAGCAGAGAGGAAGTCAGTTCAAAAGGCCACAGAGTTCTCTGGAACCCCAGTCATCTCAAAAGTGGCATGATGCTCCAGGCAAGTTAAAGTTCTGCAGAATGACGGTTTTGCTCAACTAGTTTTGTGACTGTAAAATGCAAACCAGGCACAGAGCCACATCCAGCTTCTTGATCAAATCCGGACATGTATGCACCACAGGCATGCATTCTGTACACATTGGGAGGGGTAATATGAGGGAGCTTTACAGATGAAGTGAAAGATTTACTGATTCATTTGAAGAAAATCAGCGTGGGAAAATTCTATTCTGCCACAACAGGGAAACATCAAGATGTGTTTCCGCGTTCCTACATGTAGAAACAGGCACAGTGATGTCTGCTGGCACACATCTTTCGGGAACATTGTGAAATAAGAAGAGGTAGTATCCTTGGATTGATTTTGACCTCTTCAAAAGAATTAAAAAATTGATTATGATTCATATGTACTAGTTATGTAAATAATGCAGTGTTTCTTTGCACTCTCATGGAGTGTATAATGAAATATTTTCTCTCGAAAGCTTAAATCCATCTACTATGTTCACATTATCATTACATACTACATGGACAGAATAAAACCTAAAGATATCATTTTCTAGCTCAGAGAGATCTGCCAGTGCCTTTGATTTCCACTGAAAATTGCTGTAAGTCAAGTAGAATATAATTTAGAATGCATTCACACATACAGGCTGTCTTAGGTTGTCAGAGATGCTATAACTTTGTATTTTTCTGTATTTTATGTATGGTTATTATGTTAAAACACACATATACTCACACAATGAGATAACATTTCACACCCACTAGAATTGTTACTATTAATTTTTTTTAAATTACATGTGTGCAAGGGGAATATATGGGATCTCTATACTTTCTCCATGATTTTTCTGTATACCTACAACTGCTCCATTAAAAAAAGGAAGTAAGTGTTAAAAAGGATGTTGAGAAATAGGAACATTCATTCATTTTTGTTGGGAATGTAAAATAGAGTGGCTGCTGGGGAATACAGTTTGGTGGTTTCTCAGAATGTTTAGAGTTACTAAATGAATTGGCAATCCAATTTCCAGATATATACTCAAAAGAATTTAAGGACGTATTTTGAGCAGATAATTGCACACTGATCCTCATAGTGGCATTATTTGCAACTGACAAAAGATTATAACAAGCAAAGTATTTATCAACATATGAATAAACAAACAGTACACTTACATTGGAATATTATTCTGCTGTCAAAAGGAATGAAGTTCTGATATATATGTAACAACATGGATGAACCTTGAAGATATAATGTTAAGTGAAATACGTCAGGCACAAAAGGACAAATATTGTATAACCTCACTTATATGAAATAATTAGAATATGAACATACAGAGTCAGAAACTAGAATACAGGTTACCAGGGGCTGGGATCAGATTAGGAAATGGGGAGTTAATGCTTCATTGATACATAGTTTCTCTTTGGGTTGATGGAAAAGTTTCGTAATAGATTGTAGGGTAGCACAATAATGTAATTAACAACACTGATTTATAAATTTGTGGTTGAATAGGAATATTGTTACTAGAATAAAAATAATAAAAAGAAGGACTAATAATACAAACAGTGCACCCTAGTAGAAACTAGGTTTTTATATACAGTAGTATAATTATAATATCATTGTTTCATCAATTCAAGCAAAGGTACCACACTAAATGCAAAGGGTTAATAATGGGCAAAATGTGTGTATGAGAGGAGTATATGGGAACTGTGAATTTTTTCTGCATCATTTTTCTGTAATATTTAAACATCTCAAAATGATTAAAAAAGAACAAAAGGCAGAAGGGAAAATCTCTTATATGGGCAAACAGTGATAAAACAAAAAAGGTAATCAAACAAACAAATAAATATGTAAACTGATGAAAAAGTGAGTTAACAATATATTGGAAATGACTTGAAGAAAGCTCTTTGTAATGTAACTGCTAAACGAGTTGCCCTTTCACCTTTCACATTCTGAGTTGCCTCTTTTACATTGTTTGCTGGGTGTCAAAATTATCAAAAATTATGTACAATGTTATAGTATGGCATATTAATCATGGAATATATCAGCTTAAAAATGAAAGTATTTTATGCAGTTATATTAAAAGATTAAAAGATACATTGTTAGTGCTACTGTGAGAAAGAGAAACATCAATTCATTTATGATGAAAGTATGAATTGCAACATATTTGAAAAGCAATTTAAAGTATGTAAGGAATTTAAAAGATTTCTTGGGAAGCGGCTGTGGCTCCCGTTTACCATATGGGAGGCCCCGGGTTCGGTTCCCGGGGCCTCCTGGTGAAGGCAAGCCCACCCGCACGGCGTGGTTAGCTGACCCAGCGAGCACAAACAGCAAGGGGGGGAGGGGATAAATGAATAAATAAATAAAATCTTTAAAAATAATAATAAATAAAAATAAAAAAATAAAAGATTTCTTACTCCATGATCCAGCAATTTCATTTCTGGAAAACTAATTTATAAAAATGAAGTAACAAGCCTGTAAGCACAGAAATACAAGGATTTCTATTACAACATTCTTTATACAGATCTGCAAACCATTAATTAGAACCCTTGAAGCTAGGTATGTTTAAAAGTTCTGATGCTTTTGGATTTTAAAACAATAATTTGATGCCTATTTTATGCATTTTGATACTACCAGGACACACCTCATATTAAATACATTAATATTTCTGCAGCTAAATGTATGAATATTCAAACTAAGTGGTTTAAAGATTGAGTATATATAGCCTCATGTTGCTTCATGTCAGGTTTGTCATGAAATGAATTAGAAAAAAAAAAAATGTTTCATTTTGGAATTGCAAATAAGGTATTGTGGACCTGTAATATTAAAAATAAAATTAAACTTTTAAACAAGCCTAGAAACAATCTGAGGCCCTTTGGGGCAGTGATTGAATATAATATGTTTATTCTCTGCTAGAAAATACTATGCTTCTATTTAAAATATTAACTTAAATTTTTAAGAATTTATCTTGGAAAATACTGTGAAAAATTCTGTAATGGAAAAAACAAATTTTCAGATAGCATGAATAGTATAATTACATTTTGGTAAAAAAATTATCTGTGTATCTATATTTGTATCATGTTATAAGTATAGGAAGTATGCACAGAAAACTGCTATGTAATATTATTTTTAAAAACAATATACTAGAAAAGTTATAAAAATAAAGTGGGATCTACTGAGTTTAGCATGAAATCTTTGACCTATGCTTGGCTTCTAGCAATATCGCTACTAATGGATAGTTTGCAACCAAAATAGATATTCTTGATTCAAATTCTCTGGTGAGTTCAAATACGGGTGAATTATTTTGAAAGTTCACACAGTACAGATATTTGGTGAATGACAGCAAAAGAGGAGTCAAATATAACTCCATAATTTTGACTGACTAACATGGGGAATGAGACTTCAACCGATAAGCGAGTGGATTTTGGAGGTGAGAAAAATCATCTTAAGTTTAGTTTGATATCCAGCTAGATATCCAAGAGTAAACAATTGGATACTTGGATCTGGAGTTCAGGAGATAGGTTTGTACAGGAGATATAAATTTGGTAGAGGACAAGAATGCTAAGGATTGAATGTAGATAGAAAAGAGAAAAGGCCTAACACTAAGGCCTGGGCCATGTCAACATTAAAGGCTAAAGAGATGATTGCCTCAGTGATGAGATAGTAACTCTACTAGTGAGAAGGAAAGAGATGGTGTCCATGAGGAGATCATGTCCTCTGGAAGCCACGTGAAAAAAGTGTTTCAAAGGGGGAAAAGAATGACCAAATATGTAAAACAATGCTGACAGATCCATTAAAACGAGGACTGAGAATTGACTGTTGAATTGGCAATGTGGAAGTCACTCATGACCTTGACAAGAGCAGTTTCCATAGAAAGGTGCTGGTGAAACCCTGATACAAGTGATTATTTTTTTGTGCATCATTTATGTAATCTGAATATCTTTTAAAAAATTTAAAAAATTAAAAAAAAGAAATGAATAACAAGTAAACAAAGAACAATGGTGTAAAAAAAAAAAAAAAGAAAGAATGGGAAACAGAATTTAAAGCAGTGAGCATAGACAACAGCTTGCTAAAAATATATTAAATACCTAAGAAAAGAGGAGCAATGGACCATGAATTGGTAGATGACAGGAACAAGGAAAGATGATAGTTTTATTGTATTAATTCCATATCGTAAAATTCTCAGGTGATAGTTCTCAGGGAAGGAGAAAGGAGAAAGCAACAATGAGGACCAAGGAGGATGTACTCAACATCATTCCAGTGGAGTAGGGAGGAAATTAATATTGCCTTTATGCGAGGGCTTTAAAACATGCACTCAGAGGAGTGCTTGGTTGCAGTGAAAGCAAGGAGGGAAAGGGACTTTCAGAGAATGTTTACAGGGGATTTTGCTCCTAATTGACCTTGATTAATCCAGAAAGTACCAAGTGAGGATTCGGTGTTTGGGGAGGGGTGGGAAATGAGGGAAAAAAAAAAGTGATTTCCAGAGCCTTATGGTTAGGGTGACCATATAATTTATTATCTAAACCTGAAAGGAGGCCCCAATAATATTTACACCAAGACAACAAGTATCTACTGGCACTGTCCCAGACAAATTCTGGTAAATGGTCACCCTACCTATAGAGATCAGATCTGTGAATCATGGAAGTCCATAAAGCTATTGGTCTTGATGGTCCTAAGGCTGAAAATTGTAGTTGTAGTAATGGTAGTTGTGGTGGGCAAAGGGCAAAGGTCTATTTAAGGGCATTTATATAGTTCTTGGCTACCACTTGAATCCTCTTCATGGTATTGTTGGCAAAGGCATTGGAACTGTATATTTCAAGCTAATAGTGAATGCAAAACATTTGTGAGAATATACTCCATGGAGGTAGTTCCCTTCTCTTTTCCATATATGGTTTCATCCCTGCTATTGGTCACATTGTTATCTACAACTGTAGTTTGTTCCTCTGTCTACATATATGCAAATTTATATATCTTCATATACGCAAATTTATTTATGCGTATCTTACCTTTCCTTCTGTATGAATAGGAAGTTCCTTGGGGATAGAGTTTATGTTGGCCAAACCTTTATTATCCCATCACTATGCCCAATGAATTGTTTACAGAAGATAAGCTTCCAAATAATTGTGTCAATAAATGATGGACTCTGCAAATTTTGAAGAGGAACCTCAACACCTTTTATATCTGTTAAATATTAGAAAATAAAAAGAGCAGGTCAGAAATCAAACTGCATACGTATAGCATATAAAAAACAAAAATTATAAGTAAAAAAGGATAATAACAAACAGAAACATACTATATAAATAAGTACTGAGGCTTCAAATCTAAGGACATGCTTGATCTTTGCTATGAAATATACTAAAAACTATTTCATGTTATAGTTCCTTAGAGTTTTAAGAAAATTCATGAAAGTTTTAATGATCATAAAATCTTCTTTAACAAACAGTTTTTCTTTAAATCAATCTAAAAATGTTTTGATTTCCTTCTTATTCTGTAAATAAATCAATCGCAACTTGTATATTAGTATCTAAATTACAGATTTGAAGAAACTTAAGATATTTCCCCTTACTTCATCATAATATTGATGTGCAAAATAACAGGTCATTTATTCTTTTTAAAACAGACAAGAATTTACACACTGATAAGGTTTTATTTATTTATTTTAATAGATGGCTAATTGCTTCATTTTGGATGTTAAAAGAAATGTGCTTCCTGGCAATTAAAACAAAAGGTTATAAAAATTTATGAGGCAAGAGTATGAAAAATGACTAAACCTTTGTTTCTTCAGGTTTCTAAATTTTCATTATTTCATCAGCGCAATTATCTGAAAGGCTAGCCTAATAAAAGAATGAGTCAAACCAGGTCTTATTTTCAATACCAAATGTGTGTGTGTGTGCACATGTATTTTTGCTTACTGTAATGAGAAAATCCTTGGCACAGATCATTTGAGTTTAGCATAATAAAATTGTAAACTAGCAGCAGCAATCTCAGAGGTATCTTTGAACAAAGTGGATAGAAGGAGAAATTCTATTAGCTATGAAAGAAAGCTAGAATTTCTCAGATGGTCCCCACTTTTCCCAAAGATATTCTTTTGATAACTTTTCTATTCTGAACATACTTCAAATGAACTTGTGAAAATGTCTCATAAAACCTTAGACTGATTGCTGTATGAAATAAAAAAAAACGTGTATCTCAGAGTATCAAATAAAGTGAAGGTTAGTAGATATGAATTAACAGCTGCTAGTCACAGGCATTTAGTTCACACATTACATTATCAGTAACCTATTTATCCAGATTTATAAGCAATTCATGTTGAAATATTTAGTTTTTTCTCTCTCTCTCTGGAATGGTTTGTCCAGGGCCACTCTGATTATTGAGAGATTTTAGTTTTGGTTAAGAAATCTGTTTAAGATATTCAGAATATTTTTCCTTTTAATATTCTCCACATAATTGTTTATTTATATTAATAAAAAGAAGACATTAATAAAAGGGAATGGGAAATTTTATAGATAATTTGAAAATAAAAAGCCATGATTGATAGAAAATAGTTTTGATTTCTAGAATTAGAGATTCTCAAAGTTGGACAAAAATGTAGATTAAGTTCAAGTTCCTTCTAACGTATAGATTCCCCTGAGTTGTTGCTAAAGATTGGTGCTTGGCATTCTCTTTCATCTTCAAGAACTTAGCTTTCAAAACTCAGAATTGGATTCCATAACTGAATAAGAATAACAAGGACACCTTCTATTGGTGCTGAACTCCTCTAAAGTACTATATATACTATAATTGCAAATAACTAATTCCTTAAAAACAAATTAATCAAATGGCCATTTCACCAATGTGCTAGCATCCTCTATTTAGTTCTTTTTGAAGGTTTCCATTTTACTTTCATCTCAGCATTTGATGGAATATTTAATTTTCTTTGCTCCAGCTCCTGCAGAGGGAAACTGAGAGCAGAGAAGAGAGACTTAGGGACAGAGACTACAAAACAGAAGGCTATAAAATTACATATGATATGGTTTATAAATATGTAATTGTCTCTATATTATCATTCATAAAAAAGTATAGAAATAAGAATAATTCATTTATAATATACTTAACAAGAATAATATATCCTTGTAAATTGTAGTTTAAAAATATTTCAATAAGGTAAGTATATTTAATTTGTCAACATCCAAGGTCCCTATAGCTGCCTTGGAGCTGGAGTGTAGGAGACAATGAAGACTGTCAAACAGGAGATTTGGAGACTGAGGGCCAAAAAAGAAAATTAATGTAGGATATTTTATTGATCATGAAGAATTCTTGTAACAATACTGTCCATAAGAAGAATAATTCCAAAAGATTATAATTTGAAATATAGTCATTTCTATTTGAATTTCAGTGATCTGGCTTTATTAATATATTAATTTTACTTAAAATATAAAATATTCTTGGTTATAATGCAATCTTTAGAAATGTATTTTCTATAGCAACTTTATAATTTGCGAAAAGTATATATTCCATAAGAATATAAAAGTCTCTCTCCATTACAATTTCATTTTGCACAGGAGAGGCAAAGAGTTGAACAGCAGGGTCGAAGACAAACTACATAGCCACTAAAATGTTTTTATATATATAGAAAATAAAAACACACTCATTACAACCAAGTAACTAAAAGACAAAATAATCAACAAACCGTCCATTTGGCGTAATAGCCATCAAGTGAATTGGCTTTTGATGAGCAGACACAATTCTATAACTTACATGTGCTTAAAAATGACAGTTTAGTATACTGAATGATTATCACTGCAATCTCTTTTGTTCTCATAGATGTCCCCAGATGTGCTACAAGCAGTTTTAATATATGAAGCCACTATGGAGATTAGTGGTTATTAAATATTACTATTTATTGTTTATGCTCCATCCACTATCCCAGGGACCCTAAAGAGACTTAATGGATTGGGACAGGAATTGAACAAATTGAACAATATTTCTAAAACTTCTTTAAAAATAAAGTTTACTATTACAAAAAAAGGTAATACTGGGGGAAGGGCTATTTTATATTATCATTTGAGATACAAGAACAGTGTCTGAAAATTATAAATAGGTACCCTGTTATGGCTTCTGAAAATCTCGGCTATAGTTCCTTAGGTATCTTTTAGGTATTTTTAATAGGATTGGGCCTCATGTTATCTGGAAGAGGTAACATATTAGAAAACGACCAGTTTGTTGCTATGATGAACAAGACATTTTATTATAGTCTATTAGGAATAAAACTCAAATAATCCCCTGTTGGTATAAGTTTATTGAGCTATCATTAAAGGTAATGCACATGGATTATCTTTTATAGGATGATCATATATCCCAGTTTTCCTAAGATAATTTCTTCTGGTATAATTATTAATAATACACCCTTTCACTCTCAAAAGTGCCCTCACACGAATGAACAATTATTTATCCACTTACTATGAATGGCGTAAATTAGTGGTCTTCACATTGTGGTACCTCTGGGATTACAGAAAGATGTTCTGGGGGGATCTGAACATGTATACACTTTTCTCAATTTCCATCTGTAATCCTTGCTAAAACGTTTTGATAGCTGAGAACTGGCCTGAATTCTGCCATTTCTTTTCCCATGAGCCCTTTCAGAAATGTATCGCCCCTCTTTGCATAGTGAAAGCATACTATTCATCGATCCCGACTTTAACCAGAGTACATTTCTCCAAACATGAAAATCAGCCAGAAAGACAATTTATCTTGAGGGAGAGTCTCTTGAGACCTGAGCAGAAAATCTTGAATTGGGCAAGAACTTATTTCATCTAAGTGGTGAACCAGGATCCCTGGTTTCTATTTCCTATCCAAGAGATTTTTAAATGAGAGGTTGAGGGCAAAGAGAAGGGAACATATAAAAATGTCTATTTAATTGAAAAAAAAAAAAGTAATCAGAGTTTTTTCTGACAACATAACCAAATTGACTAATTAGTTTAAAAATGAACAGTGGCTCTGCCAATTAGGTCATGAAGCAAATTTAATGATCTAATATGATGTTCCATAGATTTTAACAAATATATATTAAAATCTATAGTACAATTTACAATATGCAATTGCATTATCTGGAAACAATTAAACTTAGGAAGGGTCCTGAACAGATGCTTTTGAAAACCACTGGCATAGACAATGAAGTATAGATATTCAGAGACGGAAGAGTTTTTCTCCATTAGGGTAATCAGTACAAACTACAAGTCTTAATTTGAACCTGAAAGAATAAGTTAATGATTTTATTAGGCAGACACTTCAATAAAGGTAGAGAACAAATTAGGTGAGGGTAAAGACACAGTTGAAGTCATGAAATTATGAAAGAATATGGCATGTTCCAGGAGTGGGATATAATATGGTGTCCTCTCATTCATTCATTTTTTTTAAAATAAGTTATGAGTTTACAAAACAATCATAAATAACAGGATTCAGGCATTTATTTTTGAATGAAGTATTTGAGATGACTTCCTGAGACATTGAAGCATAAAATAGATTTGAGTCTGATTGATTGTCACACTCTCCTCACACCATGACCTATATGTTTGATATTCCATACTCTGTTCTGTTTTTTCCTATATTTATCAATTTTTAGGGATAATACCCTTTTAAACTTATTTATATCTAACTGCTTAACTTACTTATTAATTGTATTTATTATCTATTGTCTTGTCTCTCCAAGTAGCACATAAGCTCCTAGAGGGAAAGAATTTTGTCTGCTCTGTTTAATGATACATTCAAGTACCTAGAACACAGTCTGACACCTAGCGATGCCCCCAAATACTTGCTGGATGAATTACATGCATACATTGCAGATAATTCTTAATTCTGAATTAAGAATGTGCAGATATCACGTAAGAGGGATGACTTAAATTTGGTATTGGAAGAAATTGTCGGTACACGTGAAGTGTTAAAATTCATCTTCCATGGTTCTCCATTAAGAGTGGGCTCTCTATTTATAAGCACATTGTTCTTGGGACATCTTCAGAAAATTGCTCAGATTCTCTTTACCAAATTGCCGAGTTTGATTCTCTTCTTTGTCATTTCTGTTAATTGTGTATCTTCTAAAGTTGCTTTTACATTAATTCTTATTTATATTGCCTTGAGGGGGGGTGGCTTATACATGTGCTGCACATTGTATTGCTTAGACATATGGGAAAATGGTTGACTTTGAATTTATTAATAATACAGTATCACATTTTGTTTTAGTTTAAAGAAAGTTAGTAAACTATTGTTTAGAGACATAAGAGCCTCCTTTTAAGGGCAAATTTCTATTTAAATTTTGTTAAATGCTTTCTTTTTAGCTGCTTTGGGATTACAACTGTCAGACAAAGTTGAGTATTAAATTTTCTTTGAGCACAAAAGTACCCCAACTCAGTCAAAGCATATCAGATAAGATTTCTATTTAAGTCTATAATGCATACTTTCAATCTCATTGAAATTACAGTTGTCAGAAGAGGGTAAATTCTATGTTTTTTTTTAAGTGAATAAAATTCCCAGCTCAGTGGAATACTTGGTTTGGTCTAGAATAAAGTCTAGCTATATTCACAGGTTCCAGGTAATAGTAAAACTCACCTAAATTCAGCTCTCTTTGTTCACCATTCTTCAAGATTGAGTGTTCAGTTCTCAACCCTTTGGGACCACTTCCCTAACTTCTCTAAGTCTTGGTTAGGGATCCATTCTATATAACTCTTGCTAAGCCCTGGCATTATAATGCACTCAGTCAGTTATTCTCCAAGTGTTTTCCCAGGGACAGAGCAGTAGCATTACCCAAGAACTTGAAATAATGCAAAACCTTCAGTCTTACCCCATAACAATTGAATTAGAAATTCTATGAATGGAGCCCAGCAATTTGTGTATTGTCCATCTGACATTCCAGGTGATTGAAGACTACTGCAGTAAACATTTCAGTTTTTTATTTATCTATTGTTTTACATTTGTAAAAACAGTCTTATATATGCAATATCACCCATATTCATGTTTTACATGCAGTTTTCCTACCTTATAGTCCCATGATACAGTTTTTATCTTTCCTTCTAGTAGTATACATGGCTTTAGACTTTCCCTTTCAACAGCTATCATACCCATATAATAGCTCTGCTAGTCACAAACACCATGATATGCTTTCACCATTTCTATTCATTTCCAAAGATTTACAAACTACCTTTTAACCAATTCTACACATATTAACCCTCAGCTTTCCATTCTCTACCATTCTTCTATTTTCTGGTGACCTATATTCTAATATTAACTCTATGGAGTTACACAATATATTTAGTTCATAATAGCACAATTATACAGTATTTTTCCTTTTGTGTCTGGCTTGCTTCATTTAACACAACGTCCTCCACGTTCATCCATGTTGTCATATGCTTCACGACTTCATTTCTTCTTACTGCTACATTATACCATACCTTGTTTATCCATTCATCAGTGGATGGATCTCTGGGTTGTTTCCAACTTTTGGCAATTGTGAATAATGTTGCTATGAACATCAGTGTGAAGATGTCTGTTCATGTCTCAGCTCTCTGTTATTCTTTTACCACTCTTTTTATAATTCCTAGCATGGTGTTTGGCCCATAAAATGTGCCTAATAAATATTTATTCAATTCTCAAAATGATGCTCATGCTGTATAAACTTCTAAGGTCCAGGTAGAAACAGTCAATTTTGCTTGACAAAAAAATGGAAAAATTAGTTTTTGAAAGAGGAAAATAAATTTTGAAATAGATTATATGAAAATAAAAAGTACTTAAGAAGCAGACTTATTGTTTAGTTATTTCCTACCTCAAAAATTGTGGATTTGTGTCCCTTTTCTTTTTTCTCATTAACCTTCTCACTCATGATCATATTGTAGCTAACATTTATAAAGGCAGATTCATGTATGAACTCATTTAATTTACACTAAAACCCCACTATTTCTATCCTCATTTTATAGATGAAAATTGAGGCAAGAGAAGTAAAATAACAAAACTATCAAATGGTGGAGCAAGGATTCAAAACCAGAAGTCTGGGTTAAGAGTTTTATCTCCCAACTACTACTAACCACTTTGTTTATATTGTTTTTTGTGTGTTTATTAATTTAAAAATATGTCCAGAAATCCTTTCTGGCCCATGAAATTTTCTCTGATGACCCAGAAATAACAATATTTTTTAGCTTTTTCCTGAATACAGGGTATAGAGTTCTTATAACTCAACATTCCCTTCAAGTGGTTTTTGAAGCATAATATAAATTCTTTTTTAGTGCATGTTAGCTGACATTGATTTGCCCATATGCTGATAATTTCTCTTCAGAATTGCTTTTCAGGTTTTTTCTATTAGTCTAAAGAAAGTACCACATCTGTCTAAATTCATTGGACTAGCAATTCATATTATTTTTTGCTCTTTTTTCCTTTAATTAATTTTGACATCTGCATATTTGATAATTAATATTACAATTCACAAAGAAATTATGTTAAATGCTTTGAGAATAAGTACAGTCATACTGCCAATCCAAGATGAGGAAGAAAGAAGCAAAAAAAAAAAAAAAAGAAGATTTAAAGAAACAAAAAGACCACAAAAGTTAAAAACATAAAGCAATTTTTATTTTATTATACAAAGGGAAGCAATTTATAAATTAGAATTTCAACTTATATTTGATGCAACTACAAATGGAGGTACATATATGACTGGTTATTGAGCAAATGTTCATTTTTTCCCCAAAGGATTTTACTTTTACTTTGTTCCTTTAAAAACTCTCTAGCTGAAACTATGAATGTTTATTTCCAGTTATCCTATAGAATAATTTTTTGGAAAATATGAAAGAATTTATTTTTAACTGTCACAAAGCAATTGTGACACAGAGGTAATTATACCCATGTGGGAGTAGGAAAATTACAGATTGCAATCAATGACAGGGCTTTTTAATGTCTCAGTGACAGGTTATCTTATCCTAGACTAATGTCACATATTTTTAAAAATGCTTGAATTTCCACCGTCATTTAGTGTTTATTGACTTTTAGACTGTTAAGCACTATAAACAAACAATGTTATTATCTTCAAATATATGAAATAGGAAAATTCACTTTATATATATTAGGTTTTTGACCCCATTTCCAGAAAAATTTTCCAAGTTAATTAATGCTTATGTTTATATGGCAAAGAAGTAATATAATTTAGCAAGCAGATGTAGGCTGAACATTAAATTGAAAAAATATTCCTTTTAATGTAAGAAAATTTTTGTATTATATAGATCAATGTCTGGTGGATTTAATATTTAGTGATTTCTCTTATAAACTAAAGCCAATAACTTATTTCTCGAGCTGCCATTTTCAGCTGCCTTGAATGTACAGAATTTTGGTTTTTAACCTTTTTCAATATCCTTAACACATTTAGAAAGCAGAACTTTCATTTAATAGTAGATAAAAGAAAAGAAAAAAATCTTTACTGTCTAAAAAAGAGGTTAAGCACTTATACTCTCATTTGATACTATAAAAACTGTAGCTAAAAGGTGTTTTTATATTATATAGTGACCAAGAAAGTATAACTGCTGCGTTAAAAACAATAGTCATAAATTTTTTGGACTCTACCTAAAATCCTACATAAACATTTACTAATAAATGTTATTTAGATCATTTAATACCTCCATACCTCTAATATTACCAGATTGGAATTTAAGTGAGGTTCCTAATGCTGATATTGTCCTACTTGTAAATCCTAATCAATTGCTAATCAGCTGTGTTTGAAAAGTGAATTGGTTATCTTCTGATTACGTGATTATGTATGATTTGGATATCTATACTTCTATATTCTCTCACAAACTATAGAAGTGAAAGTGTAGGTTCCTGTTTGAGTTCAGTCAATTAAGGAGATAACCAATTCCTTTAATAGTGTGTTCAAGTTAACTCAGAGAGAGAGAGAGAGAGGCTTTCTGTGAAAGACTATATTAATCCCTCATCACTTGAACTAAATTTTTTAGCAAATGATTTAATTTAGTTTTCTTTGAATGTGGTTTAGAGGTCTCCATTCTGTTACTTGAATTTTTGTGTCACTAGAGGCCACTGTTCTCTTCTAAATATATTTTGAAATGTTAAAAGTCTTGAAATACTGTACCTGAATAATCTCAAAAGTGATCAATCTTGAGAGAGGAGGAAAACCTGCGATTATTATATTTTGAGTAGTAACCCTACTTAGAATTAAAAAAATGATTTTTAAGAATTCTTAAGTAAAATGTGAAATTTTATTTTAAAGTTGAGTCATTATATTTTTATAGAAACATACATGTTACACCTTATAATGACATTATTTTCCCCCAAATCTATGTTTTTCAAAAGCTCTGTAAGTATCACAAACCCTACCTTGGGTGAAATATCTTTGTAAAATGATAGATTCTTAAAGATACTAATCAAAATCAGAGATAAAGTAGTAAAATAATGGATCATAGTTATTGAGTATCAAACATTGCTCTGAGAACTTTACATTCAATCATATCATTCAATACTCATAACGTTGCTCTGACTTAGTTACCAATGGCATTCATAAAATATAGTTGATGGAATTAGGGGACAAAGAACTCAGGTAAATGATCCAAGATTGCAATACTACATTATAAAGGCTACCTAAAAAAAAAAAAAAAAAAACTAAAAATGTCATTATGGGACAAATCATATTTCTCTATATTTCTATTAAATTATATAAATACCTGTATATATATGGAATTACATATGTAGAATTCCATATGTATACATACACATACCTTAATTTTGATAGTGATGTCATTATCCAGAACAACTGTGTAAAGTCTGAGATTGTGGTGACTTGAAGTGGTGCACCCCAAACATGTACTTAAAGCTAATTCATTCCAGTGGGCACAAGCCCATTTAAGTAAGACCTTTTGATAAGGTTACTTCAGTTAAGCTGTGACCCACCTCATTTAGGATGGGTCTTAATCCTATTACTGGAATCCTTTATAGATGGAATGAATGCAGACATAAGAGAGGAAGGTACAGAAGGAAGAAGCTGAAATGAATAAAACCCAATGAGAAGGGAGAGACCAGCACATGTGCCTTGCTATGTGGCAGAGGAGCCAAGGATCCTCAGCAGCTGGTTTTCTGGAAGAAAATATTGCCTTGATGATGCCTTGATTCAGACATTTTCTCAGCCACAAACTGTAAGGTAATAAATTCTTATTGTTTAAGGCAATCCATTTGATGGTATCTGCTTTGAGCAGCCTAGGAAACTAAAACAGAGATTTTATCCTACTCGCAAGCTAGCAAAGTGGCCTGTTACTCTTTTATGCATGGTGAATGAAAGCACAAGGCTCCTGGAGAAGAAACAAGTGACTGTATTACTCTTATGGAACTTGGGATATATACTACTTTTATAGCAATTGGAAACAAGCCGACGCTTTGATGGAGAGATACTACCTCACATTTCAAGGTTGCTCACCACAACCAACCTTGAGAAATGGTTCAGGTAAAGAGCGGTGAATGTTTTGCATTCCTGAAATACCCAGAAATCATGTGCAGGAATGTTCAGAGTCCAATTCAGTTATTTGATGCTGATATAAATAGCCGGGTTTGTGTGTATATGTGTGTTTGTTTTTGTGGTTCAATTCACAACCTTCAGATGTCAGAGAAAGGGATAGGGATATATGAAGTGTTGTGAAAGCAAGGCAAAGATGAATCTTAATTTTCTTCCATTGCTTACATTGCTTATAGTCTGTATTAATTATCCTTGTTAGTCTCACCTTGTTTTCTCTAATTCCCAATTGCATCTTATTATACCATCATTCATTTAATAAAATTTATTCAGTGCCCACTTTGTGTTGTTAAAATTCCAGGGCTAAGGACATTTGCATAACCTCAAAATAGAAATTTTATTCAATATAATTATTTAAGATGTGGTAATCTTTTAAAAAATTTAATATATGAAGATGTCACAATATTATTCTTTTCAACACTTTGTCAAGTACCAGGTATCAAAAACAATTACATTTATAAACGTCATCCATGATTTTATGAATATTAGCATCTCTACTACTATTAAGTAATTTCTTGTTTTAAATTTGTGAAATAAGCTCAATTGTTTTCTTAGATATTGGCTTATTGAAATCATGGGCTATTTTCTTCATGATACTTTTATTTTATTGGCAAGATTTTAAAAGTGTTTTTCAAGATAAAATTAATTTGAAATCATTTTTAGAATAATTTTCTAAAGGAAAGAATGCTTTATATGCTTTACCATTTATCCTCACCTTGTTTTAACATTTATATTTTCCTTTCTAGGAAAATCCCCAAATAAGAAAGCTAACATCAAAACTGGATTTTTAAATTACCCCTAGATCCCCCCAAAAATCTTAAAATAATACTAAAAAAATTAATTTTAGATTGTGGAAACTTAAAATTGGAATTGACATACCTAAATTCATATGAGATTATCATTCTTTCTGGTGAGAATATGGAATCCAATTCTAAATTTTAAATAGCATTGATTTATTCATGTCATGTTTTAATCTTCATCAATTCTGGGAAGAGAAAGTTGCAAAATGTTATTAAAGACTTTTTCTGGGATTTTGGTATCATTCATGTGTATTGCTAAAGAGAATATATATTTGATTATTCAAGTACACCACTATATACTTATATTGAAAAAATTTTCACTTTTAATCAAAATTCCAAAATTCAGCATCTTAAATTATTGAATTTTGGCTTCAGGGCTTAATTTTCTGACAAAGCAGAGGCCTTGAAGATTTGCTGTTGCACTTATCGCCTCATCCAGAGAACAAGTAGCAGAGAATACACCCATCCTTTGGATGAACATTGTCCATGCATTTACTTAAATATATGATTCCAAATTTATTTTTCATAAAAAAAAGCCTACTGATACACAATTTTAAAATCAATTCAGATTAATGTCATGCTCTGGGAGAAAAAAATACAGGTTTTAGAATTAAACAAGCTTAACATTGGCTCTGCTATTTACAAATCAGAGATATTGGTATTTTAATGTTACGGATCTCAATTCTCATTTTTTTCTCATCTATAAAATGGATGTGTGAGGGTCTGAGTCAAAAGATTGTCTTCATCACATTAATAACATTGGTTGGGACCTAGAAGTCTGTCTGGTCAATGTTAACTACTCTTGTTTTCTTTTGCCATCCCCCTTACATCAATTTTTATGATGCCTTGTGGCCCAGGTAATTGTATGCCATTCATAAATACTATCTTAAGAAAAGAATATTGATAGACCAGGACAATACTACACAACCCCCACAACAAATGTGAGTTTGAAAACCTTGTGGTGGCCCGGAAAGGCTCCAATCCAACTTTGGAACACTATAAAGTCAGTGCTGAGAGGGAAATTTATAGCCCTCAATGTTTAAATATTGAAAAAGAAGATCTAACTTCACATCTGGTAAAACTAGAAAATAAAACGACAAACTAATGCCACTCGTGACCGAAGGAAAAAAATAGTAAAGATAAGAGCAAAAATATTATATGGGTATGACAGTGATTGAAAGAGAGAGCCTAAGGACATTTATATTACTAGAAGGAAAGCTAAAAATGTAACAGTGGAATATAACATAATGTAACCTCATATAAACTATGAATATGGGTGATATTGCATATATAAGACTGCTTTTACAAACTATAAATACAAAGAATAAGAAACAGAATAGCAGCTATGTACTGTAGGGGAAGCATAAAGGGATTGAGAGGTGATGATTTGTTTGTTTGTTTTTGTTTTTAATGTTATTATTATTACTGGAATAATGAAAATGCTCTAAAATTATGACAGTGTTGAATGCACAATTATGTGAGCATTCTCCATGGTCTATGTGCTAGAGTGTTCTTTCACTAAAGACCTCTGGTGGGCAGCTCATAAGATAATAAGTATTGTTGTGATATTCTTTCTTAGATATAGCCCTAAAAAATGTTTAAGAAAGACATTATGATCCAAGGTACATGCTTTTAATAACCTAGAAATTATGTCAACTATGAGGACATATATCCTTCTTCTAAGACCTATAATGAAATTGTGTTTAGTCTGCAGCAAGAATTTGAAAAGGTATTAAAAATTATTTTATACTTTGAACACAGTATTTTGTTTTTTATTTTTTAACAAATCAATTTTATTGATAGATATTAATAAAGCATAAATCCATCCTAAGTGTGCAGTCAATGGTATTCAGTATAATCACAGCGCCTAGCGAAGGAGGACAGAGTACGTCAGGCCCTTGATATGGATGATTGTACTCATGAACCTTTTTTGTGAAATTGAAACTTAGCTAGTATTACATATTGCTTAAGAGTTACCTCTTGAAAGCATCCTTGTTGCTGAATATGGCCTCTCTCTAAGACAAACTCAGCATATAAATGCATTACCTTCCTCCCCAGCATGGGGCTTAACACCAGAGGTTGAGCATCCCTGACACGGAGGGATTATTACCAAGAACCGACTAGTAATGTATCAGGAAAAAGACCTTGACTAAAAGGGGGAAATATTAAATACAATAAGTCTTCATGGCTAAGAGATTTCAAGTGAGTTGGGAAGTCATTCCGGAGGTTATGCTTATGCACGTCTCCGCAGGATCTCATTGACGGCCACAGTAAACAGTGCCTCAAACAGCAGGGCTCCTGAGGGCTCTAGAGACATCTAGACACTATAGGCAGGGGAGACAATCTCAGAAATTCAGCACCCTGTCAATGGGCTTTACTTTGGAATATATGCTACCCAATGTAAGAGAGTTAGACTCATTTATAATTTCCCTACACATGGCTCTTCTGACCCTTTTATTTGAACCTATAATTTGCACTATACTTATTAAATATATGTCCCAGAGACTTAATTCTTTAGTCTATTCATATGCCTATTGAACCCTGAGTCTCACCAGAGTTGCAACACCTACTCTCCAGTTCATTGGTCTTACCCAGGACAGCTAACAAAAGGATGATGATGGACAATGCCCATCCCGAAAAACAGAGAGTATCTACAACTGCAAGCAAAAGAGTTCTATCCATCTGCCCCATAGGATCTAAGCTCCCTCTCAATCAGAAACAGAGTGGGCATTGCCATCCCCAAAGCCTCAAAATTGGGGAATGAACAATAGACTAAAGTAGACTTATTATTACTCTACCAATGGAAGAACTTGTATCATTTATATAAAGGCAGTGTCCACCAGAAGTTCTGAGGGTAGGGAGAAGGAAGAATAGGTGTAACATGGGATCATTTTTGGGCTATTGGAATTGTTTTATATAACATTGCAATGACAGATATAGGCCATTATACATTTTGTCAAAACCTAAAAAATTGTGTGGGGCAAAGTGTAAACTATAATGTAAACTATAGACCATGTTTAGTAGCAATGCTTCAATATGTGTTCGTCAATGGTAACAAATGTACCACACTAATCAAAGATGTCGTTAATATGGGAAAGTGTGGGAAGGGGAGGGCATAGGGCATATGGGAATCCCCTATATTTTTTATGTAACATATATACAATCTAAAGCTTCTTTAAAAATAAAAATAAAAAAATTAAAAACCTCAACATGCACAATAAAGACAGGCCAAATGCCAAATTAGAAAATGACAACAATATGTGCAGATGATCAGAATTACATGAAGACAACCTCAAGAGGCAATAGAAACACAGGTGACAGTTACACAGGAAAGAAATAGCAATATGGGAAAATAAAATCCAAATATTGCAAGTGTTGAAAAGAAAGAAAGTACAAAGATAAAATTCAAAATATATGACTATTTCTTGGATTAGAATGAAGAGTAAATTGAGATGCTAAGCAAAACAAATGGGTTTTGAAGGTATAATACTAAATCAATAAAATAAGAAAGGGCTAGAACTGAAAGAATGACACATTATGGTGCCATCTGTTCCTCCAGGAAACAAATACAGCATTCGACAAACATCTAAATAAAATAGCAGTTCTCTAATTGAAGTTCTTTGGTGAGATAATTAGAAATTCTAAAAGGAGTATTGAAGAAATGAAAAAGATGGGGAATAATATACGAACAATTGACATAACAAAGAAAGAAACATGAGAGAGATGAAAAAGCTATTAACTCAGTGAGAATAAAATATTTTGCTTATATATTTAGATTTTAGTTTCCTAAAGAAATACTGATATCTAATAAAGTGTTTTTAAATTCAACGCGAACTACTTTTACTTGACAAAATAATAGTAAATATATGAATGAGGATTGCTTTAAGCTGAAAAAACAGAAATGGAAACTATAATGTTTCAACCACATGTGGGTTTATTTTTCTCACCTAACAAGAAGTTACAATCATTGGCAACCCAGTCACTGGTGCACTTACCCACAGAGTCCTTGAGATCTAGACTCCATCTAGCTACCTGTTCAAAAAGCATCAATTCCATAGCCCAGGCTGAAAACAGATTCTATATGAGAACATTTGCTAGCTGGACTCATCACTTTTAAAAATGAAAACAAATACTGCTTTTAAGAAGATCCATGGTCGACTTCAACTTATATCTTATTGGTCAGACTCAGGTCATACACTTTTCCTGGTAGGAGCAACGGTGACTTTAGGAATTTAGTAATTTTAACAGGACACTGCAGCCCTGAATAGAATAAAATCATATATCTGTTAATAAAGAAAAAGGGAAAAATGAATATTAAAAAAGAAAACTAGCAGGGCAAAAGACAAAGCAAGATTTATCCCTCTCTTTATCTCTTTATCTATCTATCTATCTATCTATATCTATATGATATATTTATATATGTAAAATCTGTTGTAGGCAGGACCATGTCTTGTTAATCTTTGAATTCTATAACTCAGAATAGTGCTCTTCACATAATAGTTTTTATTGAATGAATGATGCCTTAAGTTTTATATTTGAAAATAGTTTTAGAGATATTTTCCTCTTCCTTATTAACTAAGAGAACCTTAAGAGTCACATGAGGAAACTGACATATCCAAGGCACACAAACTTTGTCTCCTGAATCTCATTTCCTCTAAGTCCAGCCTTGTTCTCTTTCCTGTATATATCACACTGCCTTCAAAACAAGGGAACCACAGCATGGTAAGTTTTGAGAATCTTGATTCTGTGATGTTTTTGAAAAGTAATATCCTCATGCCTGTATCTAGGGGAGAGAGACCACAAAGAGAGGATATTCATAGAGTTCGAAAGTGCTCATTTTGTTAAAACAGAAACCTTGCTTGGCAGAGGTGAAGTAACAAGTACAAGGTGATATTGAAATATAACTATTATCCCACATGTCTAGGATAGGGGGTGAGAGTGAAAGCATAAGAAAATCATGAAAATAATTGTCCATAAACATGTAGAAACGTTGATGAAAATACATGGAAATCTCCATGTATCAAAGCAAGGACAGAAAATAGTGAAGAAGAAAATGTCTTCTCCTAAGCACAGAAGACACATTGATCAAAAGCAAAATGATTATATTTAGAAATCTTTTCAGTAATGCTTGCATTTAAATTCATATTTATTTTATTGTTTAAAAAGAAGTAGGGTTTTAAATTATATTTATTATTTTAAGCATATTTAATCTATTTTACAGCAATAAGTCCTTTGTATAATAGACATGCCACACATAGAGGTGGGCAGAGATGAGTAACTCCCCAAAGTGACCTAATTCTTGAAAAGCTATTGAAAATAATTCTTATTTCAATACAAAAGACCACAGCAATTCTTTTTTCTTTGCTTTTTGTTGTTAATTGTAGTTCTGACTTTCCACTTTTTATTTGGCTAAGATGATTTTCTCATATAATTGTTTCCTCTTGTGTGATTGTAAGGAATACTCAAAGCGATATTTAGAGATGTAATTAAAATAATAAAAAAATACTTTCTAAATAATGTTCTTGCTTTGTCTACAGGTTCCCTATATATGTTGCCTCATAACTTAGTCCAGATCAGTTTGTAAAACCATGCTTTTGTGTGTATCTATGTATGTATACATGTCTGGTATATTTGTATACTTATATTCCATGTTGTATTGCACAGTTGTGATTTTATTCATACTGTGAATTTTGACTGAGTTTCTTAGCGTGCAAACGTGTAGTGCTTTCAATCCTGTAATTCCTCAATCAGTTGTTTACATTCGTATTGTCATTCTGGGAGGAAAAAAAAAATCTCTGGGGAAGTTATTGTACTTACTCCACTAGTTGGAATTCCTAGATATTATCAAGTAGTGCCAGACAGGACTACTGTCTGACAGGAGCCTGGCGTCGTAGCTCTCTGAAACCTTATAGCCTACCTGGGCCCTGGCTACTTTTGTAGCACTTACACTTGAATCTGCTCCAGCACTACAGTGCGTGACCTGGCAATAATCTGGAATCAGTCACTTTTGTTTTTTTGTGGTGAGATTGTTTCTCTCTTAAATTGATGCCTAGCAGCTGTGAATATCAAATTTTGCATGAGTCTTTGAAACAAAAGAAATAATTGTAGCATATGCTTCTAAAGCCCTGCAGTCAGTCAACAGGAGTTCCTGTCATATAGTTACAAATACTTTGGGGCCAAATTGATAAGGTCTGTTTGCTAAATTATACACAGCTAACATTCGGATTCTTAAAAGGATAGAAGTTGCAACCCTGTAGCTGCCAATTCAGTGACTGGGTGTGAAACACTCAGCTATATAGAAACATAAAATTATTTCATTTGGATCACTCTTCAAAATTGTGCTGGTTAAAAAAAACTACAAATATAAGAAATATTGCTTAAATCCAACCAATTAAACAAAGATGTTTATTAGTTACCTCCCATATTATTGAATAATTGTTAATACTATGCCAAATAAAAAAGAAAGTAAAATAAACCTAAGAGTTTTTCTTTAGGAGGGATTTGACACTGTTTTCCTCTTCCCTTCCCTATAGCTCCTCAGGGAGGCATTAAATAGGATGCTGTTTTTATGTGAGCACAATTCCTTAAACTCTAGTGCTCCGCTACTTCATAGGCAAGACCTTCTGTTTTGTAACTGTGGACAATGGTACATTATTGACATTGGGAGATGGAACCAGTGGAGGGAAGCAGCTGCTGCTTGCTCAGCCAGTCATCTGAAACCCATCTCTCTCTACCCCAGCATAGAGTTTTTCCGAGATGGAAAATGGATCCCTGAGTTTTCAGTAAAAGTAACTGGAATGGAAATATTCCACATGGTGTACAAATACTCTGCCAAAATAAAACTAGGGGTATTTTTAGTATCATTTTAATAGCCAAGTTATGAGATTTGATAAATTTTCATAAATGATATCTAATATTTTAAATTACTGAAAGTTTTTCACTATCACATATTCATGTTTCATAAAATGTGCTTTCTACTAAATATCTGATTGGAAAAAGACTACTTATTAACACAATAAAATGGCCATGGAAACATTGTAACAACCAAGTGAATGGTCTAACAGCATTTTAACTTGCAAAAATTTTACTTTTTTCTTTAGAGAAAACTAGAATATTTTTAAAAGATCAGTTTGAATCCCCAAAACAATAAAAGTACTATTCCCTCCTGAGTATATCAGCATTTTTCAGTGTAGCACTGAGCAATTTTGATGAGAAGGTTGCTTAAGCATGAAAAGATGAAGAATTGAATTGAATTTGAACAATACAATGAAGAAGAAAGGATATTAATCTGAAGCAGGCACTACCTGAATATCATGCCCTTGAACAGAAGAAGAAATAGGATTTTTATAATCATTCAACCAAAAAAAAGAAAAACAAAGCAAAATTTCAGGGGTGCATCTTTCATAAACTTCTGCAGCAATTTTCACTGTATCTCCAACTAAAACTCTTATCAGCTAATCTGGTTAGCATTGAATTACCCACGTTCTAATACTCTACAGTAAAAAGGAAGAGGTTTGAATTCTGTGTCCCAGTTTCTTCAGTGATTTCCCAACTAATTAGCTTTTTGACCTTAAGTATGTTGCCCAACCTTACAGACCCTCACAATAAAGATGTAGCTAGTTGGTTTTTTAATGTAACTATCAGTGATTGGACCAATAACTGTACACTAATTTACTGATAATTTTGTAAAAGATGCTCTAAATAAATCATTTTATGCAAACTAAATGGTATATGGAAGCTCGTGGCATTGAATTATGTATGTGCTTTTCTTTCATAATACAATGGTTCCTATGTATATAGAATTTTCAAATACCTAAAGCCTGTTAATTCACCACTAATTTGATATTAAAAACTCTATATAGATCAATTCTTTGAGAACATGAGTAATGGTTTTAGAAAAGTTCATTAATCATCACTTTTAATTTTTATTCACGAAAATTTGAATTTTCATCAGTGATGTCAACCAAAAGCAAAGAATGTTGGAAAACATAAGATGGGGCTCTTAAACAGCATCTTTATGTTTTGGACTCATTTCCAGAAAAAAAAAAATAGATAAAATGTTTCATGTGAGTTAAAGTTATGTCCGATTGGTCTCATTTATAATGATACACCCCTTTACTCTGTTATTACCTACCCAAAGTTGCTTTTCTTTCTAAAACATGATGTACAAACATTTTATTGAAATGTGTTTCACTGCCTATTGTTTATTGAAGTTCCAAAAGGATGGGTTTTTGTTTTCCACTGTATCCCCAGTCCCTAGGAAAAAGGACAGGGTGGGTTTTCCATTGATGATCTGGGAAGCATGGATTCTAATCCAAACTCTGCTTTGGGAACTCAAGCAAGTTGCTTAACCTTCTCTAAGGTTTGGAAAATGTCAAGTGGAGATAATAATGCCTTTAACTTTTTAGATAAAATTTTTTGAGTGCTTACTCCATGTGTAGGCGTAAAAAGATGCACAAAGAGGGCTCTGCCTCCTTGAAATTGATCTTGCATATATCAAGGGAAAGAAAAATAACCACAAATAAATTCCCACATTATCCAGGTAGCTTGGCACCATGTTAAATTTTTAAGCAGCTATGTGCTGGTTTTGCTAACATTTTTAATTCTACAAATTTGTAGGTTCATCAGGAGTCCATAGAGCCTTATTAGGCTGAACCTGGGAGTCTAGGATCTTAAATGATACCAGAGTCAAATAAACCCCTACCAAAGCTGAAATCCAGAATGCAAGCAGAAGTGTAAGGGAGAAAAGCATGTGGCAAGGGTGTTAAAGACAAATGTATTAGAGGTTAGCATACAGAGTTTGGGGAGGGGAGAGTGAGCTTAAGAAACCTGGGATGAAATCAGTTGTGAAGGTAGAAACAGCTGCTGTAAGAAAATAGAGGAATCCAAAACTTTATATTTATGGGGAAGAGTCAAGCCTAAGGTCCATGGTGAACAGGTAGCAATGATCCAGGGACTTAGCTTACATTTTTACATTACTTCTAAACAACATGTGATTTCTTAACCTAAGATAGTATTTTAGAAAAAACACAGGTTTGAGACTCAGATGTAGGTTCTAGAGTATTTGGTTTTTGATCTTTCATAAATCATAAAACTTAACTGGATTCTAGGTCCTTCATTTAAAATGAAGGATTATAATATTATATGGAATCTTATATCCTAGGAGTTATCCCCTCAGCTTGCATCTCACCCCTTTAGCTATTCTTTTTTTTTTTTTTTTTTTTTTTTTTTTTTGAGGTAATGGGGATTGAACCTAGGATCTATTATGTGGGAAGCAGGTGCTCAACCACTGAGCCACATCGGCTCCCCTGAGTTGGTTTCCTCATTTGTTTTGCTTGTTGTTTGTTGTTGTTGTTGTTCTTTATTTTTTGTTTTTAGGAGGCACGGGGGACTGAACCTAGGGCCTTCCATGTGGGAAGAAGGCACTCAACCACTTGAGCCACATCTGCTCCCCTAACTATTTATTTTGAAAAGAGATCATTTCTTATAATTTAAAATACATTTAAAATAAAACCTTGCATTTATTAAAACATAAAATTGATTAATATATTTTGTGATGACATATTTTTACATATGATGGCAAAGACATTTTCAATAAATGAAATGTGACTGTGTTTGCCTAGGGAAAAAATGAAGTGGAGAATTTTAGTAAGTGAACTTATGTTATGGAGTTTACAGAATACAGATTTGTGTATGTGTTGCTGTGATCTTACAAAATGTCTGCTTTTTAGAGCTAAAGTTATGTTAACTCATCCCAGCTAAATCTGGAGATTCCAACTCTTTCTAAGTTAATAATATAAAAAATTAATTTCCACATGGCATGCATGTCAATCTATTTACAGCTAAATCAGTCTGGGTATTCTGCTTTCATTCTTTATCCATCAGTGCCTGATATTTTCTGGAACTGTTAGGAAATAAATTCAAAATCTCCAAATTTTGTATTTCATTCTCCCTTTTTACCCATCATGACAATTTTATAATGTATCTTACTCAAGGTGGTTCAGGGAAAGAACTTTATTTCCTTCAAGAATATAATTTTTTATTTGAGCTCAGTATAATCATTCAACTTCCATTGTTTGATTGAAATTGCCTTTTTGATCACTCAAGGAGACCAGTATCTTTCTTAATAAAATCAAATCCTGATCCTCAATGGTTGGCTGTGGACAGAGAATTTGCATACCAGGAGGATCATTTGAAGTTCATAGATCCAGCTCTTGATTCCCAAAGCCCAGTCACCATCTGGCTCTCTCTTTATTTATTTAGCTCTGCCACCACCTTGCTGCTTCTCTCCAGTATTAACACAGACAAAAGATGACATAAAACTAATAACTGAAAAAAAAGTCTATTACTAAAGGAGGATGGGATTAACTACCAAAAAATGAATATAGAACAGAACACAACATATAACTAGATTATTAGTTTAAATATACAGGTTTTCAATCTTCAACTTTATTTGCACTATAGGATGCTATCCTTCCCTGTTCCTATAGGTTGTTGGCCTCCTTTGTATGTTAGAGGTCTTATGTGACATCTAGAAACCTGGCCACATACTCAAAATCTAGACAGAAGGCTGAATCTCAGAGAGAGAAACGGTTTCCTTTCACCATGTGTGTATGATCTGATGTTGAGTTGCCAGATGCCAAGGTGGTCAATTAGGACAATGAGCCAAACTTTATTTACTTACTTACTTACTCTGCAGTGTTCCATTTTCCCCCATAGAACGATACCGGAGGAGGGTGAGGTGACATGCAGAGCAGATTAGGGAAGTCATCTCATTGCTGAAGAGCCCTGAACAAGAAGCTCCTGCTTTTTTTTGGACCAGGGAAGCAGGAGAAAGGAGAGAGGAAAGGGTAGTGGTGGAAATGTATTGTGCCAGAATGAGCAAAAGTGTGTTCTCCAAAGTCCCCTGAAAAGGAGGTAAAGATCACACATAGTATTTAGGTTTAGAGACAGACTCCTCACTTACTTTCTATGTTTCAACTTCCTGTCACTTCTGTGATGTGACACTTGTCATCTCAGTCATTGACAATAAAAATGTCTTCCTTCAAGGTAGACCTGAACTTACCAGCAAAGGATGTGGCCCTAATGCATGGTGTCCAAACTATAAATAACTCTTTCAAACAAATTAAAAATAAGCCTCATCTCTATTGAAGAGAAACACACAAAAAATGGAAGGTGGGTGGGCAAATTTTTTTCATAGCCTTAATAGGAAGACTTAATTCCTGATAAATATTTCAAAAGTTAGGTCAAGGAAAACAATTCTGAAAGGCAGAGCTGTCATTCAGAACTATTTTAAGAAACAGAACTCAAATGGATGCCTAGCTACAATTACCACTTTATAGAACCTTGATTTCCACTTGGATGCTCCTTTTGAAACACAACTCAAATGTCTTCTTGTTTAATTCTCTACTCTTTGTCTATGAGATTACTATTTAACATTTCCTGCTAAACCACTCTAATAATGTGCCAGTCTTCAACTTTGCAATGATGATGATAATTTTTTTGTGTGAGTAGTTTTCTTGTGATAAATGTTTATAATCTAACTTTAGTATATTTTCATTGAAAAGTACATGGCATTTACTTGTATCATTTAGTCCTTTTATATTCAATGTAATAATTGATATAACTTTTTATGTCATTCACCTTGCAATTTGCTTTTACTACATCATATCTGTTCTTTGACCTTTTATTTGGCCTTTTTTGATATATTTTGGATTAAAAATTATTTTTAAATTATTCCATTTTTCTCTTTATTAGCTTCTTAGAAATTCATTTTTTTCTATTTTTCTTTTAATGACTACCCTATTCAATAAAATTACTCCATAACCTATTACAATCTACCTGAAATTAGTATTTTTATCTGCTTCCTGAAACATGTAAGAACTTTAAAATGATTTAATTTCATGTGCTACCTCTTGCCCTTTGTGCTATTTATTGTCATTTATTTTATTTCTGCATGAATTCTAATCCTTCAGAGCATTATATTATTGTATTTTTATTGAGGGATATAATACATAAAGGTGTATAAGGTACAGTGCTCTTAAGTTTTCGCCTTGGCTTTTTACATATATATGTATATATGTGTGTATGTGTGTGTGTGTACAGCTATGTAGCCTCCAACTATAACAAGCTATAGATCCCGAAAATTTCCTTGTGCCGCCTCCCAGATGATAACTATGTCATAATGAACCACTATTCTAACTTCACATGTAGTGTGCAATCATCATTTTCTGGCTACTTTCTCTCAATATAACATCTGTGACATTAATCCATGTTATTGTGCACAGTCGTTCAATCTTTTTAACTGTTGTGTAGTTATTGATTGCATGGGTGTATTTACCTCCATTTCTATACATTTTTCTGTTGATGAGCATTCAGGTGGCTTTCAACTTTTGGCTATTATAAATAACTGATATGAACATTGTCTTCGTAGATGTATTTACTCATTTTTCAAGGATATATGTCCAGGAACAAAATTGTTAATTCAAAAAGTTGTTGCATTTTAGATTGAGGAGATAACTGCAACAGTTTTCCAAAGGATATTTACACCATGTTTACACTCAACCAGCAATGGAGCAGTCTCAGTTGTTCCACATTTTTTTAAAATCCCGATTTTAGCATTTCTAGTAGCTGTGAAATACTATCTCATCATTTTAAATGTGACTTTCTGTGTTAGTTTTCTATTGTTGCTCTAACAAATTACCACGGCATTAGTGTTTTAAAACAACACAAATGTATTATCCTCCAGTTCTGTACTCTCTCTTCTCTTCTGGTTTTCTTTGCTTTCAGATTCTTCCTTCTGTGTCTTTTTCTCTCTTTATCTGAATTTCATTCTTTTGTAAAGGACTCCTGTAAGAGGTTTAAGACTCATCCTGAATGATGTGGGTCACATCTTAAATTAAGATCCCACTCACCAAAAGATCCTACTTACAATGGGTACATGCCTACAGGAATGGATTAATTTTGAGAATATACTTTTCTGGTGTACATACATCTTCAAACCATCACACACATATAACATATATATGTTACATGTTCTGGATCTTTTACTTTATATTATATTATATTAATTAGAATATATATGTATGTGTATGCATATATATGTGTGTATGTGTGTGTTTGTGTGTGTATATATATATATATATACACACACACACACATATATATATTCTTCTCCCAGCTTGTGGGTGCCATTTTACGTATGTCAGTGGTGTCATTGCTTTTTGATTTGCAGAATATTGTAATTTTGAAGTCCAGTTATTAGACTTTTTTATTGTTAGTGTATTCTGCATTCTCTGTAAAGCAGATTTGCTTTTAGTTTTGGACTAAGACACATTTCAAGTTAAATTTTGCCTATGATATAAAATAGGGACCAAGGCTTATGTTTTCCCATATGGATGTCTCACTGCACTAGAATAATTTATTGAAAAGAATGCTTTTGCCCTATTAATCTTATTGGTGTACTTATAGTAAATTAGGTAACCATATATGCTTTAGTCTATTTCTGGACACTCTATTATGTTCTGTTGATCTTTTTCTTATCCTTACTCTAGTAGTATCCCGTCTTAATTACTGAAGCTTTATAGTAAGCTAAAAAATCTGAAATGCATGCCTTCGTTTTTTTCCTCAAAATTATCTTGGCTCTTCTATGTCCTTTGAATTCCCATATAAATCTTAGAATCAACATTAAAATTGCAGTAATACAGTAGAACTAGTTGAGAAATCATATTTTAAGAATATTATTATTAATATTTTATTAATGGTATTTAATATTTCTTCTGCTACAGATCTGTTGGTAATAAATTGCCTGAGTTTTTGTTTGTCTGAAAGCATCCTTACCTTCACTTTCTTTGTAATAACTTTATTTTGAGAGAAGTTTTAAATTTATAGAAAACTTATACCTAAATACAGGGAATCCCATATAATCCCCCACACACCCACACACAGTTTCCCTTATTATTAACATCTTATATTAGTGTGGTACATTTGTTACAATTGATGAATCAATATTGAAGTATTGCTACTAAGCAAAGTCTATAGATTACATTATTGGTTATACTTTGTTCTGTGCACTTTTATAGGTTTTGGAAAGGGTATATAAAACATGTGTCTGTCATTGCAGTATCATAAAGAACATTTTCATTGCCCTAAAAATACCCTGTTCCACCTATTCCTTCCTCCCTCTCCTTTCTTAACCCTTGGTAGTCTCTATAACAATATTACAAGTTCTTCCATTAACACACGATAATAACTACAATAACTATAAATCTACTTTGGTCCATGGTTATACTCTCCCCTAATGTTTGTTCTTTCCTCATTCTTGAGGGATTTGGGATGATGTCTGCTCTGTTTTTGGTTGAGAAGGGACTTAGACATTCAGATGGAAGGAATTGTTTTGCTTGTAGTTGTAGATACTCCATGTTTTTTGGGATGGCACTTCTTCATCATCATAATTTTGTTAGTTGTTCAGGGCATGCCCGAAGAACTGGAGAGGGGGAGTTGGCAGCATCTCTGCTGGGATTCAGTGCTAAAATCGCAGGTAAACAATCCCAAGATTTAAATCTCTGAGAAATACATTGAATGGGTATACTGAAAATTATAGGTTCAAATAAAAAAGTAGACAAATCATGAGTAGAGGAATTAAAAAGGAGTATAACTATGTTATTTTGGAGAAATAGATTATCATATATTCCCAAATAAGGTCTGTCTAGGAGGTATTGATTTCATTAGGCCATGTTCCTTGCCTCTGGTGTCTGGATGTGCCTGGAACCCTCAGAAGCACTCTTGTTTGAGGTTTTGTTTACAGTAGCAGTTAGTAAAACCTGCCTGAGACCAGCCTAAGCATAACCTCCAGAATTACCTTCTGACTCACTTTGAATTCTCTTAGGCCAAAACCCCCTCTTTTTAATTTAATGTTTCCCTCTTTTGATCAAGGTCTTTCTTCCAAATGCATCTTTCATTAGTGCTTAGTAATAATCGCTCAGTGCCAGGGAGGTTCATTTCCAGAGTCATGTCCCATGTCAAGGAAAGGTAGTGAATTCATTTGCTGAGTTTGGCTCAGAGACAGGCCACATTTGAATAAAAGGAGGTTTTCAGGAGATAACTCTTAGGCATTTTTCAATGGCTTCCTCTTATCTTCCAAAGATAAGACATCTTTATTGTGCTGTCTCATATCATTTTCCCTTACTTCCCTTACTTACATTCCAGCTACACAGGACTTCTTATCTTCTTAAAATGCTCTGATTATTTCTCATGTTAAGATCTTTGTACATATAGTTTCCGCTCTCCTAAAAGCTTCTTTCATTTCAGTTCACTACAGCTAGACAATCTCATTTTACTGGATTAAGATTAAATATCACCTTCTCAGATATTTTCTTTGCTCTCTCAGTAAAACTGACCTTCTATTACTCTTCCAGGAAAACCTGCATTTACATCTTATTTATTGATTATGTATTGTCTTTTTCTTCATTCATTGGGAAGCTCAACAAGGGCAGGGAATTTCTTTTACTTAGCAAAACTGCAGTGCTTGACACAAAGATGCCATTCAATACATATTAGCTAAATGAATAATTTTTAAAATGATTTATTTTCTTTGGTCTATTTTGGTAGGTATTTGTCTTCACAGCTTTTTAAAAGAACTATCTCTTTAAAAGTGCAGTCTTTTTTAAAGAAAAAAATTTATTACTACTATAACTACTACTACTACTTATTTAGTGCAAAATTCTAGCTACATACTCTGTGTCATTAACTGTATTATTCCATTTAATAAAAAATAAATAAATTGAAGTTTAGAGAGATGAAATTTACAAACTTCTAGAGTTATATTAGGAAGCAGAGTTCCAAAACGCCATAAAGTTTCATAGTATTCATCCTTCTCATCTCTGAGGCAGGTTACTAGGCGATCATTGTCCTAGGATAATAGTGAGTGAATTCTTCTATTCCCTTTGGTTCACTCCCATGTTGTTCAACTGTAGAGCTTATTACTCCCTACCATAAGGGTCCAAATCAATAGATCTGGAGGACATATATGTGAAGTGAGCTCACATGCTTAATCATATAAGCTACTTTGATAACCTCTGATTTTAGGGGAAGGAAAATAAAAGTTATAATTATACTACTTACTCTGGGCACCAAAACTTAAATTAATAGTCTTAGCTTAAAATAAGTAATGGGTCTAGTGAGCCATTAACTGCAGTAGGCATTCCTTATTTTACACAATTTGATAATGTTCAAACATTGTTTTCTCATTTTAGAAAATGGTATGGCTCCCTTGGAAGGACCAGTTTCATTGTCTGGCATGCCAGCATTTTCCTCTAATCTGATGGCCAGAAACAAGACAACAATTAACAAGAGGCAACTATAGTTTATCCTGAGAAGACATGGAGAGTCCAGAAGCCTTGGGTGGAGGGAAGCATCTTTGTTAGCATTTTTATCTTTTCTGTGCTATGTAGCACATGATTGAATCCAGAAGCTGCTGACTATCACAGTAATATAAAGCTGGAATTCAGTAAAGCAACCCTGAGGAATTCCTGTAAAAAGCTTCACTAGGAGATTAATTAAATTCAAAATATTTTTAAATTAACTCTACTTAAGAAATGGACTTCAACTAGATCCTTAATATATGTCAGAAATTGGGTTCTTCCTTATATTTCAATGATATCACTTTATTCTCTTTTCCTCAGTTTATCATTGATAAAATAGGGAGAAATAATGTTTCTTTTAAATGAGTCATATTGGAGATTCTGAAAGTAATTAAGATATTTTGAGTTTCTTGATTGTTTTTAAAGATCAGGATTTAGTTTTATCCATATCCTAAGTAGTAGCTAATCTCCAAATGAATATCTTCCTGTATTCATTTGCTTCTGTGGTCTCTTCTACTACTTTAAATCTGGGCTCAATATGTAACTCTATTGTTTTTTTTTTTTTTTTTTTTTTTCATTTTTACCAAATACATAATAGAGAAGGTGATTCTGTGTGATTTTCAAGGCCAGATCAGAAGAAACCTTGAAACTTCTTCCTGCATCTCTTAAAACACATGTGTTAGGAGAACTCAGCTGACATGCAGGAATACTTACTACCCACTAACTGTCATACTGTAAAGGTAAGTCAAGCTAGCTGCTGAGATAGACCACTTGGAAATAGAGATGCCTGGTCAGTGCCCACCTCTTTCACCTATCCAAGCCCTGCTCCACACATTTGAGTAAGACCCCAACTTGACTGGTTAATGCAGTACAGCCTTCAGATGACTCCAACCCTCGCCTCCATCGGAGTCCAACTTCATGACAGATCTCTAGTTAGATCCACCCAGTTGAGCCCAGCCAACCCTCCTAAATTGTTGTTAAACTTCTAAGTTTAGGATGGTCTAATTACACAAAAATACATAAATGGAACACCTTGATACTAAAAGTGATAATAGATTTTAAGTAAACATTTGTTGTGCTAGTAGATATAAGTAAATAAATATTGACTGAAATATATCTCTTCCAATCTCCAAAATTAAGCACATTTTTGGTTTCTTAGTATAAATATGCATATGTAGGTTGGAAGAGGCACAAAGACATAAAATTAAATATGACTTCACAAATAGTTAAAAGAAAACACAGCAAAATACTAAGACTCTGGAGTTATGAAAAGAAAAAGTATTGAATTTTTGACCCTGCTACACTGCCAGAGAAACATTTTCTCATGCCTTTTTTTTTTCAATGTAAAATTTCAAGGGATACTACCTGATTCACAGCTGAAGGCTATATCTAAATAAATGTATCTGAATATCAAGAATACCCTTTAAAATTCACTGTTTCTAAGACCCCAGGTAACTGTGGTAGCACAATAGTAGAATAGGAGCTTACACATTCCTCCATGGAGGCATTGACAGATATTCTTGAAAGAAAAACTCTCTTCTCTTAAGGAGAAAGTTTCTTATACAAAATCACAAGAGAGAGTTACGCTTAACTCCGTTCACCTCCTAGACCTACGCGAGATACGTTGTAAGCTACAGCTCTAGTCCAGTGTGGCGTTTATGATTGAAAAGCTATGAAAATTGAAGTGTGGGTGAAGCCATAGAACATATTTGCTTGAAATTCCTGAGCAGGGATCTTACAAAGGGCCAGAAATAAGATGTGTGGCTCACATAGATGTGAGCGGAACATCTTCAGCGTAGGAGAGAAGTGTATAAAGGGCATTGGCAATAACTCTTTGTTGCAGCTGTTTTCCAAGTAATGTAAATACTTTTTTCTGTGACTATGTATTGCCTTGGACAGGCACCTTTTAACTAACTAACCCGTACGTGTTCAGTTTTCAGTGGTTTTTATATTCCGACGTCTATATGGTGCTCACCTTAGGATCAGCAGCGTTGGCTTCCATGCTGCGGAGCTGTAAATAGCCTTACTAGCTGCGTGCGGCGGGTCGCCCTCGGGGCACACACGTCCGTCTGAGTGGCATCTCCCCGTCTCTTCGTGAGTGAGTGATTGTGCATGTGTTGTATGTCCCAGTGTGTCGTCAAATAAGAGGGAGGGAGCAAATAACCATTAACATTAGATAATATTGGACCAAACTACTTACTTGCTCTAAACTGTTTCTTGTACCCCTTAACCTGTCTTCAAAAGTTGCACAGTTACAGTAGTGTATAAATTAAATATTGTGGAAAACAGTCAGTCTTGTGTTTTTCTGTATGTGTGTGTATAGAATCATGTACTTCTGGCAGTTCTATCGGTATTTAAAGATGTGACAATCTTGACACCGATTTTAAGAATAGCCGTGAGAGTGAATTGAATCTATGAAGAATTGGTGTGTGTTATGAGGCTACAGAATTATCAGCCGATTTGGTCGGTTGCTTCCAATGCTGGTTGATTTTCCTCATTGTGTAAACATTGACAGGTATGTGACAAATGCGAAAAAAATCCAAATAATAAAGTGACATCTTGGTGTTCAGCAATAAAAAAATAAATAAAAAAAAAAAAATCACAAGAGATAAGAAGGAATTTAAGGTCCACAGCATAAAGTTATATTTCTATTAATGAATAATAAACCTGCACGAAGATTTCAACATAAAGAAAAACTAAAGTATATGTAATGGAAGATATGTTAGGACAAATTTTATTGAATTCAATTTTTAAAACATTTTTAACAAAAGTAATTTATTTTTTACACTGAAAACCACATATTTTTGTTCCAAATAAATGTAACTCTCTATGTTAAAATTATTATTTTTAATGTTAGAAATATTTCAAAATCTCTTAGTCTTGATATTGTTAGATTAATAGCATCTCTTGATATAGTAATGTCAAAAGTGGTGGGCTGGCTTAAAATCGCAGACATATTCCAAATTCCAATGAGTATTTCAATATGTGACAAATTTTTTTTTTTTTAATTTTGGCTGTGAGTTAAGGAAATTCTGATTCTAAAATCTAGTATATTTTGTTGATTTTCAACAGTAGTTTCCTTTACTCAGTTTTCTGCTTCAAATGCAAGAACAGATGATGTGGGTCGGAAATCATCACTTCACAAATTTATTTTTAAGGGATATGTTCAATCGGATGCAGAATGGGCATTACCATCCCCAAATCCTCAAGATTGAAGACTGAACAAACATAAGGGGGTGCAACTGTGGACCAAAGTAGACTTATTATTATTCTAATAATGGAAAAACTTGTAACATTTATATAAAGACAGTGGTCACCAGAGGTTCTGAGGGGAAGAATAGGTGCAACGTGGACTATTTTGGGGACGTAGGAATTGTTCTGCATGATAATGCAGTGACCGATACAGGGCATTATACATTTTGTCAAAACCTATAAAATTGTGTGTTGCAAAGTGCAAATTATAATGCAAACTATAGACCATGGTTAACAGCAATGCTTCAATATTTGCTCATCAATTGAAACAAATGTACCACAATGATGTAAGATGTTAATGGGGAAAATGTGAGAAGGGGAAGTGGTGTAACTTGTAGGTAATCTAAAACTTCTTTAAAAATAAATACAAAAAAAAGATATGTTCCCAATTTTCTTTTATCTTAATACACTCACAATATAGTATCACAGAGTGGGAAACAATATTTCTTTATAGAGACTCTTTGGAATTAAATTTAGGAGAAGATCGGCGTTGAAGAAAACAATTTTTCATTGTTGCAGCTAATACTCTGGACTAACTAACCACATCGAAAATTCTGTAGCCTATAAAATAAACCAAAACCAAAGCAAGCTAAACCAAACCAAAGAATAGACAAATGTGACAAAAACAACAACAATCAAAAGTAATTCTAGTTCTGAATCCCTGTGCTGTACCCTGCATTTGCCTTTTACTTAACTACACACTTTCTTTAAACATTTGCAAAGCCATTGCTTTGTTTTAAGTAATAGTTATAGAAACCAAGTGATAACATTTTTCAAGTTTGCCCTGGAGTTATCAGAGAAGAAATCATTCTTTAGTTAAGGCTGCAGGATACATAATCAAAACCATTACTACTTTTCCCCATGTGAAAAGTTCCCAATGTTTCTAAGGTTTTTATATTTGTCCAGACATCCCAAGACTATCCCCTTTAATAGTGACTGATTCAGATTTATTCTGATCTGCTAGTATGAAAGTTTTATGTCCCCAATTATGAGTGCAAGAATCCATCATTGTGTAACTCATAATTCAAGTCTAAACTACTCCTGCAATAACAATGAACAAAGATAATGTGAGGTAGAGCCATGACTACAAATGAACCCCTATCTTCTTGATGTTCCCTACTCAGTAAAAATGGGGGCCACATACAACATTGTGACATGAACAGCAAAAGAAAATCCAGTCTCTGTTGCTGGTTTGAAAGGACTGAAGCTTACCTAGTTGCTGACCAGTTGTGTTCAGTACACTATAATCTTCAATCTGAAGGTTCTCTTTATAAGGCCTCCAGTGTTCTGGAGTAAGGTCCATCCTATTTTAGTTCATCACACTTTAAAATAACATCTTCAAAGCCTTATCTGCAATGGGTTCACACCTGCAGGGATGCAGATTAAGATTAAGAACATGTGTTTACTAGGGGACAGAATCCAATCTACTACAGTACCTATATAGAAAAAAAATTCTTCCAATAGCATAGTTTTTGGCATTGAATAGATGCTCAAATGTTTGTTGAATGTTAGAAAGACAGACAAAGAGTAACCTTAAATAAAGTCGTTATATCTTTAGACAAATTTCTGACAGTAGGGGAAATTAAATGAACTGGTCTCTTGTCAATAATGGGAAGAATGTGGAAAATATTGTGGTATAGAGGGAAAATAGCATTGGCTTTGGAATCAGAGAGATCTGAGCCTGAGTCTAAATTCTACCACTTCTGAGAAATCTTACATACTGCTACTTACTGCAAGCTTGGGCAAGAGAAATAGCTTCATTTAACATGAGTTTTTCACCTGTAAAATGGGGGTAATGATAGTACCTATGTGAAGGGTTCTTATACATATTAAAACGGATAATTTTCAATGTACCAGTTAAGTATACTTCACAGAGACTTAAATCTGTGGACTGCTCAAATGCCATTTGAGCCCTCAAGCCCAGCAGTGTAGCAGACAAATCATACTCTCAAGTTCTTTCAGTTTGCCCTGGTCAACCAACAAAACAATGATGATGGACAGGTCCCATTCCCAAAACGAGGAGTGTTTTCATCTCTGGACTGGATTATACCTTCCATCTGCCTCATGGTATCTAGATGTCCTCTCAGCCTGGGGCTGTCAGAGCAGCCATTGTCCTGGGTCCTTCGCGATTAGGGAATGAACAAGCATGGAGGGGGTGTGGCCATGGACCAAAGTAGATTAGTTGTTATAGTTGATGTTATCTTGTGTTGGTGGAAGAACTTGTAAAATTGATATAAAGATAGGAGTTGCCAGGTGTTCAGATGGGAGCAAGAGAATGAATGGGTGGGACAGGGCATATTTGGGTTGGTGAGCTTCTTCTGTATGATGCTGCAATGATGGGTGCATGACATTATGCATTTGTCAAGTCATATGGAACTTTACAGCACAAATTGTAAACTATAATGTAAACTATAGACTTTGCTTAGTAATAATGCTTCAATATTGGTTCATTAATTGTAAAAAAACCATGTCTAATTTAAGATGTCAAAAATAGTGGTAACTTGGTGTGTGACTGTGTGTGGGTTCTTGGGGGGGGCACTTATATGAGAAATCCCTATACTTTTTATAATTTTTGTGTAAATATAAACCTAAAATTCCTCTAAAAATAAAGTGAAAAAAAAGGATAATATGGTAGATTGAATTCTTTTCTCAGTTTGTACATGTTCTTGCTCTTGGTCCACATTCTGGTGGTTTATGGACTCACTGCAAATAGGGTCTGTTGAAGATGTTACTTCAGGTAAGGAATGGCCCAGTTGAATCAGGTTGGGCTTTAATCCAGATTACAAATAGAGTCCTTTATAAGCAGAGTGAAATTCAAGCATAGGAAAAGAATACCACAGAAGGAAACTGGAAGTCAGGGGAACTTAGAGGAGAAAGGAGAAGAATTGCCATGCACATTGCCATGTGATGAGAAGCCAAGGACTAAGGTTCACTGGCATGCATCCCCATAATGCCACAGTTTTCTGGGAGATAGCATTGCCTTGGTGCCTTGATTTTGGTCTTCTCCTAGTCTCAAACCTGTCAGCCAATAAAATCCTATTGTTTGAGCCAACCCTTTGCATGGTACTTGTTTTAGGAGCTGGAAAACTAAGATATATAGTAATTTCAAAGTCCAAACAATTGTGATGAGAATAAAAGCTCACAATAAATATAGAAAAGCTGATCTCTGTTTTCAAAGAAGTTATGGGCAATTTAGGGAGACATAGTACATATAAGTAAAGAATAATCCGATAACCCCCAATGTAACAACAACAGATAACTTTATAAGTTGATATTAGTAATTAAAGATGACATCAATTATAACACAATGTCATTGGTTTTTATTTTTCTATATGAAATATGTTTCTTGGGGCAGGATTTCTTTTATATTGAAATCAATGTAGCATGTGCTATAGGATAAAAATATTCTACTGAATTAGCAAGTACCATATTACATAGCTACAATAGACTTATATTCCAAGGAATTTTGTAATATTGAAATAAATGAGAAAACATGTTTATCACTTTATGTCATCTGTAGCAAAGTGATCCTTTTCAAGGCATTTGCAGTTTTAAATTCTGGGTCATAATATGGCTTTACTTAAAACTGGGGTTGAAATCCATTATTATTAAACAATTTTTTGCTTTTACCCCATAGTTAGTTACATTTTCATTTTAAGAGAGTTTATCATTTTACCTCTCTGATCAGTGAATTTTGAGGCTGATTTTACTTTTTCATAATTTTTGCTTCTTGACATTCAAAACTGAAAGAGAATATATTTGGAAGAATAAAAAAGAGAAAGTATTAATAAGTCCTTCAGAAACTAGCCAATATGGTTGTATCTATATTGTCCTAACTGATAAATCAATGTTACTAGAAGAATTTGTCCAAGTCAGACAAAGAGTTCATAAAGTCAACAATTTTAATAATGTATTTTCTTATTAAATTGTGCAAGCTCATTTCACATACATATATATACTGCAAAATTTAATTATCAACATACACAGACAATTTAGTTCTTTCTCAACATGAAATGGTGAACAAGCCTGAATATTAAAGAAACTAATATTATCTTCTTTTAGTCCTAATTATATTTGATAAGATTATTGTACTAAAGTAATAATCATCAAATAAGACCATACATATTCTAACCTCACAAAGTAAATTACCAAGTGCACCACCCAAAGTTTTGACTATTAGGGGAGTTTTCCTTTGCCACTGTCTAAATTAGGCTGTATGCAGTCACTGTCCATTTTTAGCTTAAACCACCTGGTGAGCTGACCCATTGTAAAACATGTTTGGGCGTTTTCATCCTCCTTCAGCTGCTTGTATAGGATCCTCTATATATAGTTACAGGCATGAGTTGAGAGAGAGGCACAGCAGCAGTGGCAGAGTATGGGCTCCTGATATGGATGCTCTGTGCTCTGGTCTTTTTTATCTCAGTGCTGAATGTGCCACTTCTATATCAATATGTATTGTTGCTGATCCTTCCTGACAATGTCTTAGTGGGTTTGATAGGATCCAACACATGGAGATCAGTTTTGGCCTCGTGGTCACTTGGAGTCTTGTGGTGAGGCATTCTGTGGCTACCAGGGCCCAGCAGCATTCCAGGAGCTGTTTATCAAGAGGTAAGTAATACTCTGCGGCAGATGGCATGGCCATGGTCCAAAATCACAATGACCATTATAATATTATACTTCTCTCACTGGGATTTGCCACAAATTTCACATGAGCACTTTTTTCCACAGCTGATAGCTCCAACAACAATACACCATCTATTTTATATCATGACACAAACCACAAGACTGCTTGCACTGCAGCCTGGACCTGCTGTAGAGATAATTCCTGCTCTAAGACCCACTCACATAGGTAGGTTTTCATGTCATCAAGTGTATGGGCTGGAATAGTATGCCTGGGTGTAAAATATGCTGCTTCCAGAACCTAAAGAGATTTGCTAGACCTGTTTCCTTCTTCGTATATTGGAGGGATGCAAGATGCAATAATTTTACTTTCATTTTGTTGAGTATATCCCAATAAGTTGTTGTGTTGGTTTAAATCTTTTATGTGGACCCGAGAAAATTGAACCTATTGTGAACCTTTTATTAGATTAGATCAGTTAAGGGCCCTTGATTAGATTGAGGACCAGTGTGTCTTAATCTTCTTACTGGTGTCCTTTATAAATGGTAAGCTAAAAAAGCTGCAGTCAGAGATGGAAGGAAGGAACCCAGAAACTCAGAGAGGAAACAGGGAAAGTGAAAAAGCCACAGATGGAGCACCTGAAGCTGAAGCAATGAAGCCCAGAGGAGAGGGGAGAGACAAGTCGACACTGTCATGTGCCTGAATACCCATAGTTCAGCTCAGGGAGAAAGTGAGGCTGGAGGAGAAGCCAGAGACCAACAAAGCTGCCATTGTGCTTTGCCACGTGCAGGAGCCCAGGATCGCCGTAGCTGACCTTTGGTGAGACAGTATCTCTGATGATGCCTTGATTTGGACATTTTTATAGCCTCAGATCCGTAAGGTTTTAACCTAATAAATTCCCATTGTAAAGGCCAACCAATTTTTGATATATTGCTCCCAGCAGCTTTTAGCAAAACAGAATAGCTGCTGACTCTGGGACCCCTAACATCTTTACTGATTTGGCCGGTCCAAGAATTTACATGAGGAAAACTATCATATCTTACCAATGTTTTCAATGTTTTGTGTTCCTTTTTCTTATCTGGTCCACTTTGATAATCTGTATGAAGTCCAGATAATCTAGATCTCTTTGGACTATATCGTATTAGAAGTCAGCCATGATAAGAAACTGTGATTGGTTACCTTTGTTTCTTCTACATGAATGCAACTGTTTGTGATCCTTTATTCTGATTGAGATAGAAAAGAAAACATTCACAAACCAATAATCACATACCTAGTGCCTGAGACTGTATTCATCTTCTCTAGCAAGATATTTCACTTGGCATTTGGACTATTACTTTGCTGAGTTTTCAGTAGTCTACAGTTATTCTCAAGGATTTTTCTTGAAGAATGAAGTTACCTCCTTGAGCCTTTCAGATCTTTAAGGTTGGCACTATTCTCTGCTATCACCACTGGGACGTAATATTGTTTTGGATTTATGTATGTAGCTGGAAGGTGGGTGGTAGTTTCACAGATATACATTTGACTTTCCACACTATGAAAAGTGTTACCCCATAGACCAAGGATTTAATGTGAAGTTACTCTGGGCATGATTAAATTAAATTAAGATTAGGGCTTTGATTGGGCCATGTCAGTAAGGCATT